>JAGFZM010000079.1:1014234-1046222 GCA_017657215.1 Limnothrissa miodon | reverse complement strand
GGGGGGTGGGTTTATTTCTTTAGATTTTAATTTTATTCTTTTTTTTTTGTTTTTTTTTTTCCATCCCGATAACCAGGGACTCGACCACCGCGACCCCCCCCCCCCCCCCCCCCCCCCCCCCATGTGCCACAGCAGGCTGTGTCCAAGTATGAGGCCACCAAGCAGAAGAGGAAGTTCTCCTCCTTCTTCAAGTCCCTGGTTATCGAGCTGGATAAGGATCTCTATGGGCCAGACAATCATTTGGTTGAGGTAATGAACTGAAGTCTGTATACAGGATATGAAGCCTTTCTTGGGGTTGCTTTTTAACACTCGTCTTAGAGTTTCTCACGGTAAACGAGTTGGTCAAGTTAAGGGTGGGGTGGTGGGTTTCAATTAGGATGAGAAACTAGTGACTTATCATTGGGGAAGGTTGTTTTTGTGTAGGTTAATATGCTGCATGATAGGAAGCACAACTATTAACTTTTGAAATTATGCCTGAAATACAAAATATTGATCTTTTCCGTCCTCTAGTAGTTGCCAAGGCATGTTTTTAAAATAATCTTGGTTTGGTCCATTCAAGTTAAAACAGTGTGGTAAAAATAGAAAACGGGAATATCATAGCGCAGAATTTGATCATTCTGATAATATAATGCTTATATTCAGGGTTTTAGTAACATTAAAGGTGATTGCTATTCACTACACTATTCACTACATCATCAGTCAATGCAACACAGCCTTCAACGGTGTGGGGAATTGGGTATTCAGCAGACGATGTCAACCAAAGTGCGACAGACTTGCAATGTAGGGTTAAAGATAAAAGCCCCATTCGATCTATTTTCATCTGCAGTAACACTGCTACTTCCCATTCATTTGTTTGGGGATTTTCGTTGTAATGTAGTAGGTGTTGTGTGTTGCAACTTGCAGACGTTTGGCAGGTTGTGACTCTTTGCTTCTGTACCCCCCAGTGGCACAGGACCCCTACCACCCAGGAGACGGACGGCTTCCAGGTGAAGAGGCCAGGTGATGTGGGCGTGCGCTGCACGGTACTGCTGATGCTCGACTACCAGGTGAGCTACCTCAGGGTTCCCGCTGGGTCTTAGAGTCTAAAAGTCTAAAATTCTAAAAGTGAAAATTTAAGGCCTTAAAAAGTCTAAAAAATGCAAGTCTAGGTCTTAAATTTAATTGACCCAAGTCTTAAAATAATTTCCTCCGTTCATTTAAGCATGGTTCGCTGAAAAAAAATAGCAAACGCTGAAACTAACAAATCCAAAAAAAAGGTGACGTTTGTCTAAAATAGGGGGCAAGAGCTCATTATTCAATCAGGTGTAGAGTAACAGTGATGGCGCACATGGAGTTTGATGCAGATGCTTCTCGTCGACAGCAGAGTTTTCAGAGAGTTTTCAGAGACAGTTGATAAGAACATGGGCAAGTGTATATTTAACGAGACCTGGCTCAATAACAGCGAGTTTTGCAGCTGGTTACAAGCTGTCCCCGGCAATAAACATGAAGCTCGCTGCAAAATATGCAAGAATAATCTACAGTTAGCGACATTGCCCGCAAAGGCACTGGAGTCCCATGCCAAAGCTGATAAACACCAGCTTGCCAGCTTGTTCATCAATAAAAATGAAATGTTTTGAGAATATCTGGGATCATATTAATGTTTCGATCAATATGTTTGGTGTTAATTTTCTAACATAATGGTCTAATAAGGTCTTAAATTTAACTAACTGAAACCTGCAAGAACCCTGCCACCTGCTCTGACATCATTGGGCATTATGCTAATGATTAGGCAAAGAGCTGTCAATCTATGCTCCTACCACAAGGTGTCACTGTAGAGCAGTATGTTCAAGTAATGGGCAAACTACAGCCTCGGGGCCATACATGGCCTTTTGGGCTTTTTAGTCTGGCTCGCTAAACCTGTCAGAATTATATTGAATGTTTTTAAACTTTATTTAGCACTTTCCCTGCAATTTCCTCTACTGTTAATAAATGCATTTATATTTCAAAAGCATTGCATACTCATGCTCTACTACTTCTTATTAAAGGCCAAAACTTACAACCCATTGTGGCCCACGAGTCAAAAAGTTTGCCCACCCCTCAAGTCATACGAGATGTTTAGTCTCTTAGCCATTGTGAGTGGTGTTTTCATAATTTTGAGTTAAGTGTGTAATATTGACTTGTGCCTCCACCCCCCATCTCCTGTCTAGCCTCCTCAGTTCAAGTTGGACCCACGTCTGGCTAGGCTGCTAGGGATTCACACCCAGACTCGGCCCGTCATCATCCAGGCCCTCTGGCAGTATGTCAAGACCCACAAGCTGCAGGACCCGCACGAGCGCGAGTTCATCAACTGTGACAAATACCTCCAGCAGGTAACTGCACATATATGTACATGCTCAAAATGCACCTAAGGGATGTAATTGTAATTTCACTACATTTTTTTTTTTTACACCGTTAAAAAAGAAGTATGTGACAAAAAGATCCTTGAATGTGTGGTACACTTGGAGAATGAGCAAAAACAGAAAAACTGACACGATCATGTAAGCAACACTGGTGTGTTTTTATGCCCTTTATTAAAGAGGACACTATTTTTATTCTTTCAACAAATGTTAACCCAGCAAAGCACCCGCCACCCTTTTTTTCTTTGCTCTTGTTAAGGAAAAGTCACTGAAGGGTCTTGGATTCACACTGCAAATGCACTTCTCTTTCCAATGTGACTAGTAAACAAATACTTGTATTTAAAATTTTACAAAGCTGAGTTGGCTTTAAATTATCATGCCTAAGGGTGTGTGTGTGTGTGTGTGTGTGTGTGCCTTCTGTTACCAGATCTTTGAGACCCAAAGGATGAAGTTCTCTGAGATTCCACAGCGTCTGCATGCTCTTCTCATGCCTCCTGAACCAATCATCATTAACCATGTCATAAGGTAACCAAGGGCGACTAACTGCATCTGCTTCCTCATTGGCTTAGCCCTAGTGCCTCAGACGGTGCCATTTACAATAGGTGTGTGTGTGTGTAGCGTGGACCCTAACGACCAGAAGAAGACGGCCTGTTATGACATTGACGTGGAGGTGGACGATACTCTGAAGACGCAGATGAACTCTTTCCTTCTGTCCACTGCGAGCCAGCAAGAAATCGCTGGGCTGGACAACAAGGTGAGAACCTCAATGATGAAACAGGGAACACGGGGGGCCACGAGCCAACAACAGCATCTGATTCACTGTCACCCAACCAAAGGGCAGAGGAAGTCTGTTGGTCAAAGTATAGAAGTGATTTTTACTCAGTAGATGCATGCTCACTTTATTCACGAACATGAGATGGCACACTTGTTAAAAGTTACCCACGGGTGCCGGTCACAGTGCGCGTCTCAACTGCTGTTGAAAATGATCAACCTGGAGACCCATGTCATGAGTGGTGCAGACAAATGAAGTTGTGTGGACATGCAGCAGCTTCACTCCAGCATGTGAACACAGTTACACAGTCTAAAACAGCACTTTGCCCACTCACTGTGTATGAATGGGGTTGCATGGACTGTTGTTGACTCCCAATATAACATTTAATGTAGAAGGATATAGACTATTTATATAGACTATTTAAAGAGTATTTAAAGACGAATTGTTAGTCATGGTTAATTGTTTCCTTAAGATGATGCATTTTGGAACTAAAAACTGGAACATCTCTAAAAATGCCGTTGATCACTTTTTCAGTGCACTGCATTGCAGTAATGGGTATGTAGATTTGAAGAGCTTGACAACCGACAGAGCTCATTATATTTGTGCAGTAGGCATGCAGATATAGCTGCCTTCCAAACATTAGGAAAACCCATTCAGAGCCAATGGAACACCATTAAGTGGTTTGAAGAACCGTATAATAATAAGTTAATTGTTTATAAGATTGATTTTAAGATATCAACTATGGTATTTCTGTCGGGGCTTTTAGACCGTCTGAGGTGATTTTAGTCATTTCACATGAAGTGAAATCCGATCATCTCAGCAACAATTCTGTAAATTATACATTGGTTGTAGCTTACAACCTTGGGCAGGTGCACGGCTATAACACGATGCTGTTCTTCTCTTGAATATAAAGCCATTATCTGATCTAGCGTTCAGTTGGCCTGGTTGGTGCTTTGAGATAAGGCCTCCTACAGTGTAAGCTGTAACGATAGCTTATCTTCTCCAAACAGCTCCACACACACACAGAGAGAGCTCTCTCCTCGGGCGGACACACAGCCTGCCCCAGGCTTCTGTGAACACACACACACAAACACACATACACACCTGTACAAATGTCTGTTTTGTAAATTTGCCTCCTCTCTTGTCTTCCTTAATCTCTTCTTGTCATTTCCTTTCTCTCATTCACTTGTCAGACTTTGCCACTCTCCGCCACACACACACACTCACAAAGTAAACAGGTGAGAAGGAGCCGATAAACCTGTCAGCTGTTCACTGGGCATCAGGTCTCTTAATCGTGAATACCTGGCTGCTTCCGTTGCCACGGTTATCTTGTCCGTAGGCCTCTCCTGATAGGAGGGACACTTGGCTTCTGTTGAATGAGCCATGTTAACAGCTGTTGAAGTGGCCTGCTAGAAGCATGCTTTTAAAACAAGACGGGCGCTGGTTGGAGAACACTACACACACTTGGGTAGAGCAAGACAGAGTTTGATTTACAGTGCTGGGGTTTCCGCAAAGTCTTGAGTACAAACATTTAAAAAATAATTTAGGGCTTAAGAAGTCTTCAATGCTGCAAAATGGCATTATTATTTAGCAGGTCTTAAATACATTTATCTTATCTCTTTAATTGATCTGGGTTGTGATGTTCATGTGGGCCATGGCATTTGGTGAAACATGCCTTATCCCACAAACATTATTTTATTTATTTATTTATTTATTTTGCCTGAACGAGAATCATGTCGATGTAAAATTTCCATCACAACGGTCATTAAAAAGTTCAGTAAAAATGTGGGTCTCGGCAGAAGCCCTGAATATGTCTTGTGGGACTAGTGGTGAAAGCAGCGAGTACAAGGACTGGATATGTTGATTAGAAGGATAAATAGAGTATTGGATAGGATACATATCAATTAGATAGAGGATAACTGAAAGGGCATCACATTGGTGTAAAATTTCCATCATAATCGTCCTTAAGAGTCTTTTTCTTAGATTTAGGTCTCGGCAGAAGCTCTGAATATATCTTGTTGGTCTAGTGGTAAAAGCAGTAACTACTATGGAGGACTGGATAGATAGAGTGATTAGATAGAGGAGGAGTATTGCAGTTTGCTGGGTCCATAAGCCAGTGGTAGAGTTTACAGACTTCACGAGAACTAGAGCCTGTAACCCTGAAAAAAGCAGTCTTGGAGTGATGTGGAACTATACTTCATGTGTATGGATGATTAACTCACCTCTCAGTGAAGGGGAGAGTGTGTGTGTGTGTGTACGCTTCAGAGTAATCATTATCTGCTGATGAATCCTGGCAGCCTAATTTTTAATGGTCTGTGTGTGTGATCAGAGCGTGTGCGAGTGACTGCTGCGTGTGCACCTGCGTGTTCATAAAGTCTTGAGGTCGATCCGTGTGTGTGTGTGTGTGTGTGTGTGTGTGTGTTAGTGTGTTGAAGAAGGAGGGATTGCAATCATATCAGGTTGACTCGCATCTTTGTCACTGAGGTGAATGGCCATCTGATCTGACCAGTAGCAGAACAAAGCAGATTTCTTGAGTCTGCCTGAGCTGGGTGATGGAGTGGGCTTGTCATTCCAAGAATGTCCCATCAGGCTTTGCTGTGTCAGTGGGCTGAAGTTTGGTCTGGTCATTCTAGCTGTGAAGTTCAGGGACACTACCCCTCATGTCAGTTTGCCACGACTGCCTCTGCCCCCTCTGACTGGGTCAACATAAACACACACACACACACATAAAATGAATTTGTCTCGACTCTAAAACAAACTTGCAAACATCACAAGCAAACTGGAAAAGTCTCACTCTCTCTGTTTTTTTTTTTTTTTTTTTTCACTCATACACACAAACTCTCCTTCACTTACATTCTTACACTCTCACTGTGTTTGCGTGTGTGAGTGACTGTGTGTTTGTGTCTCTGACGGCAGCCTTGTGCGTTTGTAAGCCTGTGGCTGTGGAGCACGACGCCCTGTTCCGCGTGTTCCTGTTTATGTTGCGATGGTGTTCAAAGCATAGCTCGAACCCTGCTCGGTCTCGTCCTTCTCCCCACTTGGGCTGGGCTGTTCTCCCTTTACTGACACTGAGTGCACACAGTGGAGTCTACCCGAGGGAGAGGGAGTGAGATGGAGGGAGTGAGAGGGAGAAGGAAAGGTGGAAAGAGATGGAGAAGGAAGGCAGGAAGAGAAGGAAAGAGGAAGACGGGGAGAGGGAAGGAAAGGGAGAGGGAGAGAGAAGGAAAGGCGGGTGGGGAAAAGGAGAGAGCCTCCTGTTTTTCATCAGCTGCTTCCTTATCTATCCCTTTTCTTTTTTTTCTCCCTCGTTCCATCTCTCCTCTTCACTTAAATTGCTCTATCCATTTTGAGTCACCTCAGTGCCCACATCACCACTGCAGCATGGGTGGTGTAGTCGCCATGACAACAACTATATCAAGCAGAAAGCACGCCTTTGTCAGGCAATCTTTGAAGTGTGTGTGTGTGTGTGAGTGAGAGTGTGAATTGGTGCGTGCGTGTGTGTGTGTGTGAGCTGACTTGTTTTGTGTTGTTTTCTGCTGTAGATTCATGAGACTATTGAGACCATTAATCAGCTGAAAACTCAGAGGGAGTTCATGCTGAGCTTCGCCAGAGATCCGCAGGGCTTCATCAACGACTGGCTACAATCTCAGTGCAGAGACCTCAAGGTACACACGCCACACACCCTTATATATATGCACACACACATACATATACTTTTATATACACATATAGACACGCACACACTTGTAAACATATACACACTTACATACTCATATACTCATACATGCAGACACACACCTATACACATACATGAACACAAACATACTTATAAACACTTACACACACAGATACACATGCGCACACACTTAATGACATACAACCAAAATAAATGAGACACACCCCTCTGTCTGTATCTCTCTTGGATCATGTTAGTTACTTCCTGCTTGGAATACTAAATGCATTATCAATAACTGTAATTGGGTTGGCGTTTCTATATTGCGGTGCTCACTGCCTTTCTCTCCTAAGTGAGTTATGTGGCTGGCTGTTGGCAGAGGGAGAGAGAGAGAGTCCTTGTTCTGACCAGACTAATAATTAGACTGAATAAAAGCCCAGCCTTTTCCACAGGCTTATTCACAGGATAGAGCCCTCTATGTAGGCCCCTGTTTGGACTGGCTAATGTAGTTCAACAAATGAAATTTAGATTTTCAATACCCACACTGCACAAACAAGATTTGATATCGGTCTGTAGGGTACTGCTGACTTTGTTTTTGTTTGTTTATTTATTTATTTGTTTGTTTTCGTTAACCTTCTGGCCGCCATTTTGGTAAAGAGTTGGCAGAGCAATCCAGTATACTGTGGTGGCATGCATGCGATATGAGCTCATGCATACAGTGCGGTAGCCAAGGCTGTTTGCTGTTGAGGCCTCTGCTTATTGACAGTGGGTAGCAGGAGCCAAGAACCCATCCTACTTTAAAAAGTGGAATATTGGAGATATTTAGATGAGTTCTTAGGATGGGTTTACCATACTATTCCGATGCCTCTAGTGTGGCCTAACTTTTTCCGTGTGTGTGTGTGTGTGTGACAGACAATGACTGATGTAGTTGGGAATCCAGAAGAGGAGCGTCGTGCCGAGTTCTACTTCCAGCCCTGGGCTCAGGAGGCTGTGTGCCGCTACTTCTACTCAAAGGTACAGATCACACACACACATGCAACTTCTCAATACTGCTAGCCTTCAGTAACCCACTGCATCTTCTCTAAGGTAGAACACACACACACACACACACTCTTACTGTTGGCATTATCCAAGTGTATCTAGGGTAAAAACACACACATGCATACAAACACACAAGTTCTCCTACTGCTCCCAGTATCCCAGTGTATCTACTCAAGGGTATAAAACACACACACACACACAAACAAACACAACCTCTCCTACTGCTAGCAGTATCCTAGGCTATCTATTCTTTTGTGTAGTATCGGTATCCGTGCACACAGTCAGGACCTAGTTAGGAGTGTTGACTGTACCTGGAGGGGAGAGCCTTCTCCATTATTCTGCTGATAACTGATAACTTTCATCAGAGATCCGGTAAGAATGATTCTTCTTCAGCTTTAGTTTCCTGTGGCTGATCTCTCCCATCGCTTGATGATCCTCTTACACGTACACACACTTCAGCCCAGGTGTGGTCGTGGTGCTGATGCTGCGCGTAGGACGTGTTTGCCTCGGCCTCCTGTCTCTTGTCCAACTATCTCATCCAAAAGCACTGACGTCACGTTCACGTGTCCCCTCTCTGTGCCTCCCATCACAGGTCCAGCAGAGGAGGCAGGAGCTGGAACAGGCCCTTGGCATCAGGAACACATAAGCGCCCACCTTCGCCCACCCCCATCCACACTTGGGGGCCCAATGCTTGCTGCAGTGTCCCCTCACAGCAGTCTGTGATTTACCCTGGTATGAGCTCAAGGGTCTATGGATGACTGACTAACGTGGTTCTTCAGACTGCCCCCATGATTTTCACCCTGCGGTGTGTGTGTTTGTGAGAGAGAGTGAGTGAGAGAGAGAGTGATGACGAATAATATAGTTTCTCAGACTGTCCCCATGATTTTCACCCTGCGGTGTGTGTGTGTGTGTATGAGTAAGAGAGTGGTGACAAATAACATAGTTCTTCAGACTGTCGCCATGATTTTCGCCTTGCGGTGTGTGTGTGTGTGTGTCAGAAGTGCTGTAAAGCCTTGCTGCCCATGCTGTAGGCTCAGACCTTAGTAGTATGGTCATGAAGTCCTGTTTTAACCACAGTGCTGTGTGTGTGGGAGGTTGTTTTAAGTAACGTACAAGTGTGTGCGTGTTGAGTGATTTGCGCTGAATAGGTGCATGACACAAACAGTCTTTGCATTTCATAGTGAGGAAAAAATAAACAAGACCTCAGTTGGACACTAATATCACATGACTATGAAAGAGCATTTCCATTGGATAATCCTGCCCTATGAGTTGCCCCATATCTAAACACTATGAATTGTACTCTCATAGGCACTGGCCTTACCATGGCTTTGTGCCTACAACATCTAATCCCTTTCCCCACCTTTGAGCCAGATTAAGATAAGTGTAAATGGGCCTTTTTAATGACTACCTTTTGTGAGAAGGCTAGCTTTTCATGTAGGACTTGTGTTCTCATTTAATTAACTATATCAAAAGTACAGTTAGTCTTGTACATTAGGCATAGAACATTCTAGAGGAAGTAGCTATGGTTGTACATCGATGCAGCAGACAACGGGGAGGAGAAGGCGACGTGAAGGAAAATGCGTTGGTCAACACGACAACAAATACATCACCTGTCCACACTCAGGTGGTCTGTTTCAGCAGCCAATCGTCTTTCCCCTTTTGCCAGCACCTCAAATTGAGTATGCTCCTCCATTCATGGTGGAGCAGTCATGGTGTCTGGTGCATCCATCAGCTGACGCACTTGCTGTAGCTACAGCATAATCCGATGCATACTCCAGCCACTGTATTTACAGTATACTTACTATCTGATGCATACTTCAGCCTCTGTTCCTACTGTAGTGTGCTGAGATGCATGCTCCAATTTTACTTCCTGATGTAGTATACTTGAGCTGTTGTGGTATTCTCGCTGTAGCTACAGCATAATCTGATACTTGCCCCCAGTCACTGAACCTGTAGTATTGACAAGTATACCATCAGATGCATACTTCAGCCTCTCTTCCTACTGTAGGGTGCTGAGTTGCATGCTCCAATTTCACTTCCTAATAGTAGTATACTTCATCCATAAAGCTGACTTTGGGCCTGATCTGATCTATATCTGGTGCTGATCTGAGACCATGTGCACTGCACTCTGCTGCTTCTAGTGTACTTTCTGTAGTATACTAATGTGGAGCTCTTGCTCTCTCGACTCCTAGTATACTGCAGGAGACGCACTGTGGAAGGCATATAGTGTGAAGGATGACACGGGTTTGTTGGTCTGGTTGCTACTGGGAGGATCATGCTGTGCTCTGGTGATGTAGAATCATAGCTTCTGCGTTACCTAAAATATGAATAGAAATGACAAATTCATTTTATACTTTTGAATTTTTTTTTTTTTTTTTTTTGTCAAATGTATACACAAGTGATTATTTGCCATGATTATTTGTTGTCTCTGTTAAATTACTTTGACATTACAATTTTGACACTTCTGTTTTGCCCTCTTTTGACTGAGATTACATGGCCTGTATGCCCATGTTTGAGATCTCTGAACGTTTTTTTTCTTTGATGGACCAAACTTGTCATTATTTCTGTATCCCTTTGTCTAAATAAAGATAAACTTGTATTGATGCTAAACTCTATTGTTTCCGGTGATTAGAAGTGGTCGGGTTCATGCTTTTTCCAAACTCTGGCAGCTGGGTAAAATAATTAAGTTGAGGTATAACTAATACGTTTAACTTAGCCTTAGCTGTAGACATTTGATGTAAGTGCACAAATGTCCAGCCTATCTGGCGGCAGGAGCCAATAGAGTTGAGGAGGTGTGCTTTGCCCATGAGGTATCGCACTTCTACGGCTATAAAATGAACCGACTCGGCTGTAGCTGGTCCGTGCAAGCGCTCCAACTGGCAGGTTCCGCTAGCTCAACCTGGGAAGTTCTGAACTATGGCAGCCAAAAAAATCTGCATCATTGGCTCTGGTAACTGGTAAGTATTAGCATTTATAATAACTAACTTACTTGAGACCCCTTTACTAAATGACTAGATGACTAGATGTTGACCGTTATGCATTTCAGAAAGTGTAAAAATATCGGCGAGAGTGCTTTTTTCAAAAGGGCCAACCATTATTTTGACGCTTTGAAATTATGGCAATTATATATAAACTTTCGTGGTTCACCCGACAGGCTAGTTGCAGTTTCTATGCCGTGATTGGTGCGCGTATGACATTCGAGGAAAAGGTTAAGTGCGCCTCTGGTGATCTTGAAATGCTTAGTCTTCCGTAGCTGGTGCCGTGATTTCATGACGGTGCATCGATCTATTTGTCTTCAAAGAAACTGCAGTAGGACCATTTCCTTTTGGCGTACGCCCGAGGGATCATGCATGATGTAGCCTAATCAAAAACGTTATTGGCGAACCCTACATTTATCTCTAAATGAAAAGTACAGGTCTACAGACACTGACAGTGTTTAGCCAATTTCTCCCATTACAGGTTCTAATCGTTTATTGTGTGTAGTTCCTAGCTAGGGACTGAGGTGGTGCCCAGACTTGCCGCATTCGCATAGCCTCTGCTTCGGAATAATCACCAGAGAAAGTCTTTTTGATTAGGCTACTTAAGAAGTGTGATTTCAACCCATGATTGTGACAATGGGGGCATACAGCCCATATCCTAACGATATAAATTATGATTCAGGTTTTTCTTTAAGCCTAAAATGTTGAACGTGGGCCAACAATTTAATTCCTGAGTTTGACAAATTTGAAAATAGCTCTAGAAGTTATTCTGTGTGCATTGGTCTTTATTACTCCAAGCAGCAAATCTGAATTTGGCATCTTCAGGTGGCAGAAGATTATAGTGCATTTAAACTATTTTTAGTTTGGCCCTCAGAAGATAGTTGACTGCTAGTCTGACTTTTACTAGTGTATGTATTATATAGGCCTAGACTTATGTAGACTATTTTATTTAGCATTCAAGTTTTGCTAAACTTTAGGCCAATATCATTCTAAATCTAATCATGCAAATGCTGCAGGTCATGCTTAATCTAGATCTGTGGTGTCAGATTCTAATCATATAATCCAAACAGATTAATGTAATATATAATAGACCTATGTAATATTATGTAAGATTTAATGTAATTCTAATTAAATAACTATTATATGGAATGCCTCTCAGACCAAGCAAGCAAGCGGGTTTGATTGGATGACTCAGGCTAGTTCAGTTGTTTGAGGTTCAGGGGTTGGGGGTTACCCTGCACTTCCACCAGCCTGAGGATGAGGACGGATGATCCACTCACCACCGGCTCCTACGGGAGCAGGGATTGACCAATATCACCTGTGCATCCAGTGCTGAGATCTCCTTTGCCTTGCTGCTGTCAAAGAGGGCTGTGAAGAGGCAGTGTGAGGGTGATAATGGGGAAATGCTACATTCACATTTTACATTTACGTTTAAGCAGACCCTTTTATCCAAAGCGGCTTACATTTGGTCTGCTGTTTGTTGCATTAGGGCCACTGGTCCTTAGAGTAACTTAGAGTTAAGTGCCTTGCTCAAGGCCAAGTTGGTGGCAACTGGGATTCAAACTTTCAAGGCTAGCATGCTAGTAAAGGTTCCTTTAGCACTACGCCACCACTGCCAGTTGCTGATGCCAATATACTGCCAATGCTGATGTTTTCAACATGATGCACATTATTGTTACTCTCAGGTGCCTTTGTTTAAAATTGCAGGAAAAGAGCTCATCAGATAACCTTGATCTTATATAATTATAATGGATAAAATGGTTGGATCAATTCCAGGCAGTAGTGAAAAGGCAAATCTAATTAAGCACACACCGAATGTGAAAGCTATGGGCTGATTTGCCTGCAAGATGTGCTCAGTCCATACTGGTTCATTGCTCAGAGAGGGACCCTCTCTGCAGAATTGAACTAAACTTACTTCAATTAATGTTCATTCGTTTATTGTCTTGAGCTCTTAACCAATGAGTGTTTTTTCTCCATAGGGGCTCTGCCATTGCCAAGATCGTGGGTGCCAATGCGGCGAAGCACGCTACGTTCGACAACACCGTCAATATGTGGGTGTTTGAGGAGACAATTAATGGACGCAAGCTTACAGAGATCATCAACACCGATCATGAGAATGTAAAGTACCTCCCTGGACACAAGCTGCCCCCCAATGTGGTATGAATGTCTTCAATACATAGGGACATTGGGGTCCAGGGGAGGACAGACACATTTCTAGTCGTATTCGATGGTTCCATGGATGGAACCATGCCTTCCCCAATCCCAGGTGTATGTGAATAAAAAGGGACACTTATATTAACACCAGATATACAGGTACAATATAACAAATGAAAATACACAGAACCGGGACAGAACATAGACAGAGGGAGACTCCACTCTTCAAAACAAACAAACACACACACACACACACACACAGGAGTGAGTTAAAAAGCATGTTTGAGACATGATGATTAGATTATCATTCAGACTGGCAGTAGTCCATTTTTTGGGGCAAAAAGCTAGAGGGTCCCAGTTGTAAAAAGACAGTGCTGACCCTTACACCTTTGACTTCATGCACACTCAGCTCTGCTTAGCCTATACCCCATAGCTGAGACAGACTCACAGAAATGGAACAGAACATTTTGGGGAACCTGTCACAGGGCCTGGTACTCTATGTCCTCCTCAGGTAGCTGTTCCTGACCTTCTGGAATCAGTGAAAGGCGCCGACATCCTCATCTTCGTCATCCCACACCAGTTCATCAACAAGGTGTGTGACACCATCAAGGGCCATATTAAGCCTGACGCTGTGGGGATGTCACTCATCAAGGTATGCATATTTACCTGCCACATTCCTACTCACCTCTTGTGCTCCAGTCTATCCGATCCATTGTGTAGAAATAGCCCAGACCTCTGCTGTTTATGCTTGGTGCTGTTTATACATACCTCGGCTAGTGACACTTAGTGTATGAGACAGACAATGACTGTTCTTCTCTAGGCCATAGTAATATTCTGCAGCAGCCCAGTGCACTTTCTGTGTTTGTTTTTTACTATACTCCCTCTACATTCACCCTTTTGTTCTATTTTACATCCTACTGAATGGTGTAAATACTGTGTATCTGTGTGTCTGTTTGTGTGTGTGTGTGCGTGTGTGTGCGTGTGCGCATGTGTGCCTCTGTGTACGTCCTTGTGTGTGCATGTGTGTGTGCGTGTGTGCGTATATATGTGTGTGCATGCATAGGGTGTTGATGAGGGCCCAGATGGTCTGAAGCTGATCACTGATGTGATTCGAGAGAAGTTGGGCATCACCATGACAGTTCTGATGGGTGCTAATCTGGCCAATGAGGTTGCAGAAGAAAAGTTCTGTGAGACGACAATTGGTGAGAAAACATCTGGCCCTATAAAAGTCCTATTAACCTTGTTAGCATCTGGATAGTTAAAGCACTTTTGTATTCCACAATAGAATTGCACAGTAGATTACTATGAGAACATTAACATTATCAAAACTGTTGTTTGTTGTTTTAAAGGCAGTAAATGCAAAGTGATTGGGTCTGTACTGAAAGAAATGATGCAGACATTAAACTTCCGTGTGACTGTGGTGGAAGAAGCTGATGTTGTAGAGATCTGTGGAGCTCTAAAAGTAAGTAGTTCTTGTTCTTTTTATTCAGGTGTTACTGTCCATATTGATATTGTAGCGACAAGCTATTTGGCCTCTGTGTGTTCCCTATGTATGTGTGCAAGTGTGTGTTGAGTTGAGAGTGAGTTGAGTGTGATTGTTTTTGAGTGACTGGAGTGATGTGAGTTGCTGAGTGAGATGCAAGTTGTGTTAAAGTGCAATTGTTATATTATGTGATGTTATTCTATCTAGAACACATGTTATAATGCTATCATTCTAGAATGGTTGCTGTGATGTTATTCTAGAACATGTAGCTGTGATGGTGATGTTATTCTGGAACAGTTGCTGTGTTATTCTAAGACATTCTAAGCACTTTCTTGGTGTCAGTCATATTTATCAAACCGGCAACAATACGTCGCGAAAGATTCACACTCCACAACAACAACAATCAACCATGGGGCCCCCCAGGGATCTGTGCTTGCCCCCTTCTCTTTACCATATACATGCTCCCCCTAGGACAAATTATCCGCTCTCATGGACTCAGTTTTCATTGTTATGCTGATGACACACAACTGTACATCAGCACCAAACCCTCTGCCCAACTCCCCCCAATGCCTCTTGTCCACTGCTTGCAAGATATTAAAACATGGATGACCACCAATCTTCTCAAATTAAACAGCAGCAAAACGGAGCTCATGGTGGTGGGACCGGCGCCACTGCTCAGGAAGGTTGGGGACCTTCACCTGGATGTGGATGGCTGTTCCATCACTCCATTCCCCGAAGTCCGCAATCTGGGCGTCATCCTGGATCCTACTCTATCATTTCAGTCTCACATCAAAAGAATTACCAAATCTGCTTTCTATCACCTAAGGAACATCTCCAGACTCAGGCCCTCCTTATCTGTTTCAGTAACAGAGACCCTCATTCACTCTTTCATCTCCTCCCGTCTGGACTATTGCAATGCCATCCTGTCAGGTCTGCCAAAAAAAGCCCTGGATAGGTTGCAATATGTCCAGAACGCTGCTGCAAGGGTTCTAACAGGCACTAGGCCCTGGCACCACATCACTCCCATACTCAAACAGCTTCACTGGCTCCCCATCAAATCCCGCATCAACTACAAAGTCCTCCTCCTCACCTACAAATCTCTCCATGGACTGGCTCCCCACTACCTTACTGACCTTCTCCATCCCTACACCCCTCTGAGATCCCTGCGGTCCTCTTCCAAGGGCCAGCTGACCGTCCCCCGCAGCAGACCAAAGACCTTTGGCGACAGAGCCTTTAATGTAGCTGCCCCCACTCTCTGGAACAAGCTACCCCCTCATGTCCAATGTGCCCCCTCACTACCCCTGTTTAAAAAGTACCTCAAAGCACATCTCTTCACAGAGGCCTTTGGCCTCTAGTCCCCCCCTCCCCCACTTACATGCTTACATTACACATGCCTACATACTGTAAAGCGACCTTGGGTATTTTGAAAGGCGCTATATAAAACCAAGATATTATTATTATTATGTAGCTGTGATGTCATTCTGGAACAGTGCTATGTTGTTATTCTAGAACAAGTAGCTGTGATGATGTTCTAGAACAGTTGCTGTGATGTTATTCTAGAATATGTAGCTGTGATGTTATTCTAGAACATAGTGGCAGTGGGAGCAGGCTTCTGTGATGGCCTGGGTTACGGTGACAACACCAAAGCTGCGGTGATCCGTCTAGGCCTGATGGAGATGATCGCCTTCGCCAAGGTCTTCTGCATCGCAGGGCCAGTCTCTCCCACCACTTTCCTGGAGAGCTGTGGGGTAGCCGATCTCATCACCACATGCTACGGCGGACGCAACCGCAAAATCGGCGAGGCCTTTGCCAAAACAGGCAAGGTGAGTCACAAAGTATTAGTGGTGAATCCCACCCAACCCCCAAATCCCTGAACCTCAAACAACTGAACTAGTCAATCATCATCCAATCAAACCCGCTTGCTTGTTTGGTCTGAGAGGCTTGTAAACTGCTGTGCTAGAGCTACGGCTTAGAGCACACATTTGAGTTCAGCCATAAACTACCACTCATCTGAGCTCCATTTGCTGTGCAGTGTCTCTCAATGCATCAGAGGTTTGCTATGCTATTGCTAGACAGGCGCTAAAAGAGATTCATCTGCTAGCTTCTGATTAGCTTCTGAGCTAGTGTATCACAATGCTGCCTGACAGTCTATGGCCAGATTTTAGCTGTACCTTGTCTCTTTCCCCAGACTATTGAGGAATTGGAGAAAGAGATGCTCAACGGGCAGAAGCTGCAGGGTCCAGCCACTGCAGCAGAGGTCAGCCACATCCTTAAAGGCAAGAATATGGTGGACAAGTAAGTTTTTTTTTTCATTTGGGCATCCCTGTCCGGCACGTTGTACGCCAGTCATAAACACAAATCAACAAGTGTGTGTACAAGTGTTGCTTTACATATAAAAGCCACAATGGATTATTCACTTCTTTTTACTAATTGGTTCAGCCCTACAGCATAGCTCAGATTTTAGTAGATAGTATTTAACCCAGACGAGACAAAAGATGCAATCTAACATGCATTAGCTGAAAATAAATAGCCGACAGATATAACCATATGAGTATGGGTTTCATTGCTTGAGGCAACTAAGTAATTCGAAATGGAAAATAATGATAATAATACATTTTATATAAGAGCGCCTTTCAAAACACTCAAGAACACTTTACAACATTAGAAACATGGAGAAAAAAAATGCAAACAACAACAAGAGCAAAAACACAACAGAAATAACAATAAAGTAAGTACAAGTGAGTTTTCAGTCTGGATTTAAACAGGGGGAGAGAGTCAATGTTGTGGATGTCGGGGTCAGCTCTGCTCCCCATAGTGCTGAGGCGGGCTAAGGGGTTGATGAGGTGGGTGTAGGAGGAAGAACGGAGAGAGCAAGAGGGAGTGGCAATGTGGAGGAGATTACATTTACATTTATACATTTATGCATTTAGCAGACGCTTTTATCCAAAGCGACTTACAAAACGAGGATAACAGTCAAGCTACATAGCAGAAACCTTAAGGAGCATAGTGCTAGGGGATAGTGCTTCAGTTCATTTTAGTGCTAGGATAGAAGATGTTCTCTGAATAGCTGGGTCTTTAAGAGCTTTTTGAAGGCCTCCAGAGATGGCCCTGTTCTGATTGTTTTTGGTAGGTCATTCCACCAGCGTGGGACGACACATGAGAAGAGTCTGGATTGCCTTGGGCGAGGTGCCGGGACTGCCAGTCGACAGTCATTGGAGGACCGGAGTTTTCGGGGGGTAGCCTGAGCTTTTATGAGAGCGCTTAGATAAAAAGGGGCAGATCCTCTAAGCACTTTGTAAGTCAGCATCAGTGATTTGAATTTGATGCGAGCCGCCAAAGGTAACCAGTGGAGCTCGATTAGCAGAGGGGTGACATGCGTTCTCTTCGGCTGATTGAAGATGAGACGCGCCGCAGCATTTTGGATCATCTGAAGTGGCTTGACGGCACAGGCAGGAAGTCCTGCCAGAAGGGCATTGCAGTAGTCAAGGCGTGAGTGGACCATAGTTTGAACCAGCAATTGGGAGGCTTGTTGAGTTAGGTATGGTCTGATCTTTTTGATATTGAATAGTGCGAAGCGGCAGGCCCGGGCAACAGAAGCAACATGGTCATTGCAGGTTAGCTGGTCATCAATCATAACACCTAGGTTCCTGGCTACCCGTGAGGGAGCAAGAGACAAGGAGCCAGAGTTGATACAAATGTTGTGGTGAAAAGTTGGTTTAGCTGGGAGGACCAGCAGCTCGGTTTTTGAGAGGTTCAGCTGGAGATGATGGTCTTGCATCCATGCAGAGATGGCAGAGAGGCAATCCGAGATTCGCGTTTGGATGGTTGGGTCATCGGGTGAGAATGACAGATAGAGCTGAGTATCATCGGCATAGCAGTGGTAGGAGAAGCCGTGCTGGTGGATGATTTGGCTCAAGGAAGTGGTATAGATGGAGAAAAGAAGGGGACCCAACACAGATCGTTGGGGTACTCCAGTAGCAAGGTGGTAAGGTGCAGAGGTGTGTCCTAGCCAGGACACTTTGAACAGTCGCCCAGTGAGGTAGGATTCGAACCAGCAGTATGCATCACCCTTGATGCCCATGTTTGACAGTATAGATAATAGAATACTGTGGTTTACCGTATCAAACGCAGCTGACAGGTCAAGCAGGATGAGTACAGATGACCTTGATTCCGCTCTGGCTTCTTTTAAGGCTTCAACCACAGATAGTAGAGCTGTTTCAGTGGAGTGGCCGCTCTTAAAGCCAGATTGGTTGTGGTCGAGTAGATTCTGTTGGTTCAAGAATTCAGTAACCTGTTTGAATACCGCCCTTTCAATAGTTTTTGCAAGGAACGGAAGGAGAGAGACCGGCCTGTAGTTTCCCACCTGGTCGGGAGCAAGAGAGATCAGAGAGATGGGGGGGGGGGGGTTACTCCTCAGATGAGGTTTACTCCTCAGTGGGATGTGGTGTGGTGGGATGAGGGTGTTTTGGTGATGATGTGGGCAGCAGAGTTCTGGACAAGTTTAAGTTTATGGAGGGATTTCAGGGGGAGGCCAAACAGAAATTACAGTAGTCCAGGCGGGAGGTAACAAGACTGTGGACAAGAATGGAAGTTTAGTGGGGGCTGTGGGAGGGGCGGAGGCGATTATGTTGCGTAAGTGGAAATAGGCAGAGCGGGTAATGTTATTGATGTGGGAGTGGAAAGACAGTGAGCTATAGAGGATGACACCCAGACTTTTGACCTGAGGGAAGGGGGAGACAATGGAGCTATCTACTGAGAGGGAGAAACTGTTGACTTTGGATAGGGTGGATTTGTTGCCTACAAGGAGGACTTCAGTTTTGTCGCTATTGAGTTTTAGGAAGTTAGAGGTGAACCATGATTTGATTTCGGATAAGCAGGAGGAAAGGGAGGGAGGGGGAGGGTGGAGGAAGGTTTTCCAGAAAGATAGAGCTGGGTGTCAAGTTGTTACATCTTTTTTATTTCCAATATTTTACATATGGTAGACATACAAAAGAATTTAAATTATGTATCTCACTGTACCGTGTGTAGACAAGGCAGAACAGGACAAACAGTAAAGAGCACAGGCACAACAAAAACATGTCCTTACAAATGTAGATGCAAGTAGATTAAGGCAAATACTTTTACTTTAACAAAGATATAAATATTCCAATAAGATGTTTGAACAATGTACTTATAGTTTTTTCATTGACATTATTTTCTAGTGCTTTCTGTTCCTGGTCTAGTCATTCCAGTCACACTATGTTCTAGTCATTGCTGTCACTCTAGTGATGGGCTCATTTTTTCCCCATCAGGTTCCCCCTCTTCAATGCTGTCCATCAGATCTGCTTTGAGAAACACCCCGTCAAGGAGTTTGTCACCTGTCTGCAGAACCATCCAGAGCACATGTAACTGCCAGAGTGTGTCAAGTAGAGGGGAAGGGGCGGGGAGCAGGGGGGGGGCATGATGGGACATGATGGGAATGCAATAATTGAAAGAGACATAGAATGGATGGATGGACGGATAGATGGATGGATGAATGGATGGAGTATTGCACCTTGTTCTCTAATGTTAAAATAATAATATTTGTAACTTTAATTGATCAAAAAGAGGCTCAAGTGCAAATTTACTAGCCTATCTAAAACCATCTATTTCAGCTGTGTATTGAAATGATCCTTTTGATGACATGGCGCCTTCTTTGGCAGTTAAACTACAATGGCTTTGTGATATCACTAAGGCTTTGTTGTGATCGCCCTTGTGTTAGTGGCTATTTCTAAGTTCTAAGTTCAAGATTTCCATATGAGGAAGGGCACAGCTGTGCCTCTTGTTTATAACGAAGCACACACCATTTTATCCAGTTCACCAAAACAACATCAAGGCCATCAATTCTATTTCCCGTTGGAGTGGAGAGGGCTTGGGATTGAATTTTTTCGCTTTGCCGGTCTTATTTTTTTTTTTGTACTCAATGCTTCCTGAAACTACACAAGGGCATGAGGAAGAGTTGCTTCTGTTCTTTCTGTCCCATTTCAAGTTCTCAGCAGTCCACTGAAAGAGAAAAGCTGCTAAACTAAATGATGAGGTTTACTATTTTTGGATACCAAGCCTGTAGGTTGTACCTACAGCAGCAGAGTGATCTATTTTATTAAGAAAAAAAACATGAAATATAACTTAATGTTTTAAGTAAGCCTTTACTTGAAGAAGAAGTTAATATCAGCTGTTGCATAATTGTGGCTTGAGTCTTGTCATTGATGAGCATTTAAAAAGGAAAAAAGTGCCTTAAATTTCTCAAATGTCTACCACTATTGGTGTGTCTTCTGCTGAACCCTCCAAAGTTCTTGCACTTATGTCTCTATCCTTGCCAAGTCATAAGAAATGTGTGCCTGAAAGTGTTTTATACATGTACTGTATGTCTGAGTACCATATCTGTTATTGGATGGACTGTTGTCGAATAAATTATTAATTACATGTTTGTGTTTGAGTTTTCTGTATGTAGGCCTACATAGTTTTTCATTTGTATTTTCCTGGTTGTTTTTTCTGTTCTTCATAAATAATTTCATTATATTATAATGCTATTTTATTATATCAATGTCATTAATATTTTAGGTTATTTTATTGTTTAAATGACATTTTGTGTGCCTTTCCAGTTCTCCCTGTTAGTAGAAGCAGTGGCAAAGGCAGTGCCTTATTAATTTCCCCAGTGCTGTTCCTCAAGCACACTCAGCAGACTGCGATGTGACCTTTATTAAGGCCCCATCTCTGGTCTGCCATCCAAAACCACTCACCTTTACCATTTTAGTCAGACAACGACCTATGACCTTCTCAAAGAGGGCACCGCACAAAGCTCCAGCTCTTCAGGAAGCCAGATTATGAATTAGAAAGTGCTGAAAAGAGCTGTCATGTACAATATTTAAATATTCAAATACATTCATATTATTTCATTTTACTGTGGTCCTGTTTGTGGCGCAGTTAGGCAGTGAAGTTTGTTTATTTTGTTTATTTCTTTGTTTTAAAAAGGGTATTTGATCTAGTTCTCCAAGTGTTTCCAATAAACGTAGTGTTGTTTCTGTATACTGAGCAGTGCAATTATTTAGAGGCAGCTGGGTGCATTCATGCAAACAGATTGTTTAACTGTACCCCTCTGAATAAAATCCTCGGAATAGTTTTAAGCCAGCTACACTCATAGGGGTCTAATAATATCACCCCTCGTAGGCCAAAGGTGGAGATAAATATAGATTGTAGTGCCCAATTACAAAGCTAGATGGCGACCTCGAACAAAAATGCACGGCAAAGCTGAAGTAGAATTGTGATGCTTTGTCTTACATTACAATTGAGTTGAAATTATTCCTTTTAAATAGGATTTTGTGCGTTCATAACATGCTGTAACAAATGGAAATATATAAAAGACCTAAAAAGCTGTTCTCAATTGGCTCGCTGGACGCTATATTTAGGCCTATCAGACAGCCTTGTTAGTGATGAAAACTCTGGGTCTAACGAACCCTGTAAAAATGTGTTTCACTGTGAGTGATCATTCTAAGCATTATCATCTAGAAAGCGCATGAAGTGGCACACCTCTTTTTTAGCGCTCACACTGACAGTCAGCCTTTACCCACCCAAAATATTCTGCTATTTGGCGGGAGGTGGTGCTCTCTACTTCCTCGATCTCAGCTCCATCCCGTGCGCGTAAAAAGAGGTTGCCAGGTTTTTGTTATTCCCTTTTTTGTTCGTCAGTTTGGGTACCACAACTAGGCTCTCTTGAATTTGGAACTGTTTTTTGGTGTTAATATATCCAAGATCATGAACGTTGTGCACTTGTGCGTTGTGCATTGCTTATTTAGACCACTAAGGATACACCTTTCACAAGTTTTACTTTGTTATAGTGCACTATTGAAGTAGCTACAACAACATGTACATCTTTGTATAGGCTACTGAAGTGTATGTTTGCTGTTTTGTAATAGTATGTTCACGTGTAGCATGAATTGTATCCAGCTTGTGCCTGTCCATGTAAATATGGACTACACAACTTATTTTCTCATTGCTTGCCCTATCTATCTATCTATCTATCTATCTATCTATCTTTCTAATCAGTTTGACTGATGTAGGGTAACAATTATGTCTATTTACCACATTAACCACCTGCCTCTTAATGATATTTTCATTTTAAACAGCACTTGGCAGATTATGTTTAGAGAGGCTTAGACAAGTGTAAAATAAGGCACGATTGGTACAAGGTGAGGGTAAAGCCATTGAATCTTAATTGTGTGTGTGTGTGTGTGTGTGTGTGTGTGTGTATGTGTGTGTGCACTTTATCTACAGAGAGCTGTGCTATATGCCTTTTTTGTAATGATTCTGCATAATGCGAATCACATGGGCAGGTCACATGAGGCATCATGACTTTCTGCCTGCCTTTTTGAAAGCTACAGTCATTTTGTGGGAGAAAAGGATTAGAATAGATTTACACATAAAATATAGACATAGTCTCAAGAAATTGGTTTGTTATTTTAAAAAAATGACTGTAAAAGGGTAACTTTACTTGTTGACTTCTCACATCTGGCAACCTTGGTGGAAACGCCTCTACTCATCCCATCAGTTTGCAACCAAGAAAAGGGGCGGTGATTCTTTTTTCCCCTCGTTTTTCTTTAGGTAGCTACTCCCCTCCTTCTCTCAACATTCAGTTCTTCCTAACATGGCTGCTATTTCAGCCTGGTTTTGGAACGAAAGGTTTTGGCTCCCACATAATGTGACTTGGGCGGATTTGGTGGACCCAGCGCCGGGAGTGGAGTATCCTAAAGCCGGACATTTGCTATCTGCTCTGCCGCTGGCCCTGGGAATCTTCGCTGTCAGAATACTTTTCGAGAGGTAACTTTGTCTGTCCAGTGGACTGTGTGTCATCCCTGGCTAGCTAACGTTAGCTAAATTATTTGCGTAATGTGTAGCCTAGACATCAAAATAATTTCGTCATGGCCATATCACCAGGAAATATGTTACACTACACATGGGCGCGCTATATCACATTAACGTTAATTCGCTAACCATCTAAAGACAGACTCAACGTTTGAACTCTCAATGAACCAATTCTAAATCACTTCAGTTTGTTTTTGTATTTCAGCAGCTGAACAGTCAGAATTCTAAAGTGGGATTAGTTAACATATTTGTGAACTTCAACAGAAACCATGACAAGGAAGTTAACCTAACGTTATGCTATTGCTAAGGCCTTAGACACGTTTTTTTCTGCTCGATAAGTGCATCTTTGTTTTACAGAATCCTGGGGACCCTCCCCATCCTCTTATTGCAAGAAACTCGTCTTAATGTTGCAATAGAGGCAACTTTGGTTAATTGTATACTATTCAGTCACTGCAAGCGCGCCTGCCTCCCCTTGGCTGTCACCTGACTGACAACTAAGTTAAACATGTGGTAATCACTTCAGGATGCCTCCAGTGTCACGGTTTTCTTAGGCTGTCATAGTGAAAGGCCCATTCAGGCCTTGTTTCGACGAAGCGTTTTCCATATAGTTTGAATGAAACACACCAGTGTTAGGTGGCCAAAAAATCTTTGTTGTCTTGTGATTCAGTACGCCACCAGTTGTTCTTTGTGCTAGGGGTCTCTTCCGTTTGACAGAGATATTAAATGACTTTCTATTCTGTCACTTTTCTCCGAGGCCATCACCTGGTTGAGGCATGGGTTAATGTTCCTGTCATATATTTAATTTAGAATCCTAAGCCATAACTGTGCAATAGTTGTGTTGTACAAAAGTTTAGACAGTTCAGGTTCTCCTTTGTTTTGGTTTAGGGCATTAATGCTGTTTCCAATGATCAAGGGAGGGATAGTACTGTGTTACAACAGAGCTTTAAACTTCACCTTAGGTGCTATAGACAGTTTCTGAGCACAACAAAACCATTTTAATGTGGCCTTAAGTTTTTACAGGGTCCATTAGTGCATTTCTTGCTAAGCACGGATGCTGAGTATCATGGTGCTGTCAGACTTGAGAAACCTGTTGATCAATCAGATTGCATTATTCACAGTGATGATATACTCGCTGCAAAGTTTTTGTTGTCTTTTTTGTCCCAGTGAGGAGAAACTAGATGTCCGTGTTTGCACTATAAAGAATGTGTATCTGGTGCAACCGGTACTTACCAAAGAGGTTTTACAGGACCTTTTGTGCTGCACATCTGAGCTAAAAAGAAATGGGGGAAAGTTTCGAGACAGACCGGCCTCTCCACCTCACACACACACACTTGTACGCACACACACTTATCTGTCATGTCTTAATGAAACCAGTGGGTGATCGCATGGTAAGGTGAGTTATGTAATCATCTTAAAAAAGGGCCTCTTTTGTGAATAGAGAACCTCTCCTTACAGAAAAAAAGAAAAAAATATCTTTGCAGCAGGCCAGTACTGGCATGGGTTCCACTGCGATTCTGTTCCACCTGCATGGACCCAAAGAACTCCGTTTTGGAACCTGCTTTCAACGTTGTGGTGTTTGGAGGGGGGGGGCTTTATATCCAGTCACAATTTGATAAAAGACTGTTTTGGGGTCACTGTGCTGCTGCTTGTTTCAGACCAAAACGGAGAGAGAGAGCCACTGTCTGTCAGTCCTCAGATGCTAAGACAGCATAAGAGACTGTAGTGTTATGTTACAGATGTGCTAACAGACAGGGGGGTTATGATTTGTTTATGTTTGTCTGTGGATTTCTGTGGTTACTCTACACAGTGAATTTATCGGTTGTAATCCCCTCCTGGGTGTGTATTCGGTATGTGTGGCTTCCTGTTTTCAAGTCTGTGTCTGTTTCTCTGTCTGTGTCTCTGTTGTCTCTGTTCTTACTATTTACATTTTTCTGTGAGGCCAAAAATCTTGACTGTATGTGTCTAGGAAGGGATGAAGGTGGGAGTAGGGTGGGGTGGGTGGTGCAAGTGAATGTGTGTTTGGTCATTCCTTTTTGACAGACTAGTCCCCTTCCTCGGGCCAAGATGAAGCCCCAAAACACACACGCACACACACACACAACCACATGCAGAGAGATAGAGGAAGGGAATGTTGTTTTTTTTTTTCAATTATTCAAATATTCATCAGCTGCAAACTACAGCTAATGTTGCCACGTCGGTCTATTCTCTTGATTGTGCCCGCACGCGCGCACACACACACACACATTCCCTCGCTCTGTAACTCATCTTCCCCCATTCAGGGAACACATTTGATCGGGCCTATTCATTTTTTTAAAAGGCCTCCTGGGTGTGTGTGTGTGTGTGCATGTGTGCATGCGCGCACAAGCGAATGTATTTGTGTGTGTGTGTGTGTGCGCCGAATATACACACACACGGCTGTCCAAGAACTCAGCTCCAGGGCCTGCATCGTCGTGTGAGGATAGCTGGTGGCAAACGTGCCCCCACCTGCTGGAAACACGCATAAGCAGCAGACGGTAACCTACTGAGCACGCTCCACCATGTCATCATCACCACCATCATCATAATAATCATCATCATTGGCACCATTATCAGGAGAGAGCAGGGCCACATCCCCACTGGGCTGTATGTCAACACAGCCCTGGGCTCTGAATGGTTAATAATTCAGGACGGGCCTTGCAGCAATGGTTACCGCGACAGGGGACCTGCTTTCCTGGCAGTCAGTGTGCTTATTACTCATCCCTTAATGGAGCCAGAGACCTAAGACTCCTAGGAATTATCAGGCCCACAACACAATGATGCCAAATAAACGATTGAAATACAGCCATACCACAAATCCAGGGAACCAAGTTCCCAGTTCCGAGTTCAACCCAAGGTAATTTCCTGATCCTACCTCTCTCTCTCTCTCTCTCTCTCTCTCTCTCTCTCTCTCTCTCTCTCTCTCTCTCTCTCTCTCTCTCTCTCACTAATTTCCAGTCTTTCTCTTTACTGTCCAATCTGATTAAAGGTAAAAGGCCCAAAAAAATTCTTAAAAAGATAGAAGAAAGGAAGCAATTTCGAAGGGTTAAATGGTAAGAGATTTTCACCATTTCTCGGTTGTTATGCCAGGGATACAGTACGTGAAGTCAAGTGAGACTGGAGGGTTCAGGCCAAGCTGCATTCTTGGGTGAGGACTCAATATAAGGCTCTAGCTGAAAAGATGTGCCGGGTTGATTTTTCTTTGAAAATCCATACCAGCTGTTTTTCAGCTCTGCATTGTTCCTGTGGTGGTGAAGAATCACTTGACACATTTTCACAGACGTGTGTGTGCATGTTTGGGTGGACGCTGACTTGATAATGATTCTGGCTCTAAAAGGATCTTGAGAATACACACACACACTCTTCCTGTCCACTTTCAGCATATAAATCTCTAACCCATGCGGCTACTGATTAGTTGGCGGACATGATGAAATCACAGGGGCGAATAGAAGAAGTTTCCTGTTAGTCATCTTCATGGGAGGCATGGACGTCAGCGTGTTCTCACCCAGGTCCTCTGGAGCTCTGTGAACATAACTGCACTAGTCACATTGTTATAACTCTCTGCACCTTTGCCTTAGCTCCCAGTGCCTCCCAAGCTAGCATCGAGTAGTGCTTATGGTCAATTTCATTTACCACCAGCAGCTCAGTCAGGAAACTATCCATAAGCTTAGGTTTGCTCCGATTAGAATAGGCAATGGCCAATCAGCATATAGAAAACTGAAAATGGTAACAAATTACGCACTACTGAGTGTAATGTATGTCACGACCAAAAAGTAGCAGTTGGTTGAAGCAGAAAATATTCCCGGTTTTGTTGCTTTACCTCAGCGATGAGGTAGACCAACCTAGAAGTCTGGATGTGTCTTGGCTGGGAAATTGCTTAGTTGCACTCACTCAGTGATGAGGTAGGCCAGCCTAGGAATCTAGAAGTATCCTAGCGGAAGCATATAGTTTTTCTAGCATCTAAAAAAGTCAAAGGGCATCAGTAACTCCTCCCTCATGTTTAGTCAGACCAATCAAATCACTCTGCCCTCATAGAGAGTTTATAGCTCATGACCATCTATAGCATATTAACACCAAAGATTTTATAATGCGGGACTATATCCTGGGAATATTATGATGCTGTATTAACACCTTGGACTAATTACCGTCTGAGAGACTACAAATTTGCAACCTTGCATGACGCTAGGCAGTTGGGTTAGCCCCTTGAGCCATGAATCTCCCAAAGGTGTCTTCCTAGACCATAACAAGATAAAAAATAGTTTTACCTTGCCTCTGTTGCTTATGGGCTCTCTGTTGTGAAGTGCTACAAGACATGACATTTTTGTAATGTATTGTGTAAATACAATTGAATTGAATTGAATTATCAGCGTGCAGAGGCAGACTGAAAGACAACCACTGCTCCCGCCTGGACTCAATTGGATTGATTCCGGTCTATCAGTCTTAGCCAAACTTAGCTTTTTGATGTTAGCATGTCAGGCTAAAGGAAGGCCAGAGTCTGATGTCCATGGAGACCTTTGGAGGTGGAAGTTGGTACAAGTTCCTGTTAGTCACTATGAACTCACAGGCTGCATGTGTGTCCAACTTCTCTGTCTCTCCCTGTTCCTTCAACTCAGGTCCCTGTGTGTGTGTGCATGTGTGAGTGAGTCAACTTCACTGCAGTCTCACAACACTAAAGATCTGCACTGTCTGTGTCAGAGGTGTCAAACTCCTTTTTGCAATTGATCTATCCATTAGGATTTTCCTCAGATTAGCTATATATGTAGCTCATCTATAGGAGTGACCACAAAACTGTTGGGTGATAAAAATTTCTTTGGGTTTCTAGCCATCACAAGCACAGTGTCTGTCCTGGCTCGCTCATACTTTTTTTTTTCTGACAGTAAGCCTGAAGTATATTCATAGTTCGGTTGGTTTTATTTCAACAGTGAAATGCTGAGCATATGAAGCTGCCAGTGGGATATAGCATTGGGCAATATAGCATGGTTAAAACTATACTTAAGCTGGCCACGCAACTATAACTACAATTCTTTTCAAACTTTCTGAATCGCGTCACATAAAATGATGATATAAAGGGCTACATCCTCCACCATGGTCGATGTAGTGTTTGAGAATGTGTGACAGTGTTCACACCTAGAGAGACAAAAGCTGTCAAACTGGCAGAAGTAATGTGTTCTTTGTGTCAGACGACAAAACTTGTGTGACTAGAGCAACTAAAATAAGTTTAAGAATGCTTTGAAATAGTTCATGCTAATTAGCTATGATGATTGACAGCTTCTGTCGCTTCTGGATGCTTCTGCATCATAAGAAGCGTGATGGGTATGTAGGCTGGGGTGACGGGTCGCAGTTGTTATTTACTGGGTGACAACAGCCATATTTGTGTGTGTGTGTCAGTGTGTGTGTATATATCCATAATAAGTGTTGTATATCAGGTTTTGAGGTCAGAAAAACATGTCCGCCTGCTTTTCCCCTTCAAGTTGAAAGAGATCAAATTGTCTGGTATTTTTTTCTTACAGTCAACATTCAGTGACCTTGAGTAACAGGGATATTTACTGATTTACACTAAATTTCTCTTTTAACTCTTTAAGTTTTTAGAAAGTTAAATGACTTCTGCTTGTATTTTATTCAAGACATGCTGTCAGGAATGTTATTGCTCAGACGTCTTTAATTCCTCAGGGCAGCCTAGCTCTTACCCAGGCCTCTGTACCCGGTCATTGTTGTGCTGTGAAAAATTCTGGGTGCCTATGAAAAAAATCCAGATCATCCAATGTCAAGCATTGATCTCTATGATTATAGGAAAGGTTTAGTTTAGGTTTAGTACTGCATAGATTGAAAAGAGGCAAAGATGCTTGAGTTTTTCAACCACTACACATCAGCTCTTAGTGTACACACACACACACACACACACACACACTTTGGCAGCTGGCCTGTTGTCTCCTGTTCCTCTTCACTTTGCCTCCTGATTGCTGTGGGTGAAACACAAGCACACCTGTGGGGGTAAGCCAATGTCCCTGTATAACCCGAGGAGTGCATGGATTTGCACTGGCCAGGCCACACTGTCCATTTCAGACAAAATGACAAATTTAAAATACCCTAAACGCAAACAAACAATTGCGTAAACATGGAGACTGCAGGGTGTGTTGCAGTGTGATTTGCGGCGCTAGAGAGCTAGCTGTTTGGGTTAGCTTCTGGGAAGTGGCCCCAAAGCAGCTTCATCACCAAACAGGACTAATTGAACTGGTGGGTTATAAAAAAGGCCTCGCAGGGCACCGCCATTAATCTTAAGACTTACAATAACTTTCAGGTCAGAATGGCTCAGTTATTGTTCAGCCATTCCTGGGTTGTTGCTGCTATACTGGTTTATGCGTGTCTGTGTTTGTGTTGTTATTCTCTGCCATGTCATTGGACGACCTCGGAGTGAGATATCACATCCTAGCCCTTTGGGCTTTTTAATCCCGCCTGACAAACCTGTCTAAATTATATGAAATAATAATATTACCTTTGAAATAATAATATAACCTTTATTTAGCATTTTCTCTGCAATGTCTGTGTTTTGTCAGTAAATGGCACTCCCCTTGACGTGTACACTGGCATTTGTTATTTCACACAAACGCTACATCCATCTGCTCCTGGCATGTCCCCTTTTATAACCCACTGTGGCACACAAGTCAAAAAGTTTGCCCACCACTGCCCTAGGCACTATAACAATCCCTAGGCACTACCCTAAACCCTAGGCATCATCCTAAACCCTTGGCACTATTCTAAACCCTAGGCACTACCCTATGCCCGTTAACCCTCACATTAGAGTACCATCGAGACATCACTGCCTTCTCTTTGCAATACCATAATCCCTAGGCACTAGCATACACCCTATGCACTATCCTAAACCCTTTAACCCTCACCTTAGAGTACTATCCAGACAGTGCTGATGATCCTTGACCCCTCACACTGACACTAGATTAGAGGGGGAGTGCTTTGCAGGCAGCGTAGCCTGGAAGGTGCTTAAAGGATCGTTCATAATCTCATACCCATATGGATCCAACAGATTAGAGGGCTGTGGAACCAGACTCAAGATTTTTGTGTAGCTTGTTCTTCTGTAGCTTGTTGCTTTGAGGATTGTGTTGTTTAATTAAAACATTGTGTAATAGGCTCAGCAAGCATATGGCTCCCTATTTTCAGCAGGCTTGCTAACATTTGTAAAGGAACTTTAACAATGAAGCTTGACTGGTTTCTCACCTTATTTAATCTCCCATAGGACCTGATCTATAAATAAAGTCATACGTTATTCTGGTTGCTGATGGTATGTAGGTTTATTGTAAGTGAAAGGAGTGGAGACAGGCTGGTTGTGTGTGTGTGTCTGTGTGTGAATGGAATGTATTTGTGTGTGTGCGTGTTAGTGGTATGTAAGTGTGTGTGTGTGGTATGGTATGTGTATGATATGTACAGTGTTTGTGTGTGTGTATGTGTGTAGCAGGCATGCGGTCAGGCACACACACCCCACACATTTTTAACCTGCTGGCTCTAATGAGCAGGGGCTCAAGCCCTTAAGATTGTTTAACACTACTTCCAGCCTATGCCAAATTCCACAGCTCTTCACCCCGTCTCACGTGCCCTGGACCTGGGTGACTGTTTAACCTCAGCCAGCTCCCGACTTTTACACACACACAAACATATCTCACACACACACACAAACATTGGGCTGTTGTCATACCAAGTATGCACAAATCAGTAACTTTTTGTAATCTTCTCAGCATGTTTGGAAGAAGCTAAGGCAGAGGTTAGACTGATGTTTAGAGGTAGATGTGTGTATGTGTGAGACAGAGTGGGGTGGGGGGGGGGGGGGGGGGGGGGCGGCAGTTATAGACACAGACAGATGGAATGGATCTATGAAAGTACCAGTCAGATGTAGGAATAAAAGCTTTTAAGCGTCATACTAACACAATTCCTTAAAGGGATAGTTCGGTTTTTACCATATTGAGCCCCTTTCACAGGTTGTCTAAAATGAAATAAAGTGGTTGACACCAAAATCTTGATGATTGCTCCTGTCTCGGCTATTTGGGAAATATAGAATCGCCTTTGCCTGCCTTTAAAATGGCCAGCAATGGGCATGTGTTGTTTCTATCCTTAAAACACTGGTTTTAAAAAAAAGTGCTACTCATGGAGTGATTAGTGGCGCTTGCTGATGTTCCAACCCAAGTATCGTAGCAAAATACAGTTTCTGTCATGTTTTATTTGCCATTTTGTAAGTCCCATAGGGATCTATTTGCTCCTTCATATAAACAAAGTGCCAAATAAAACATGACGGAAGCTTTATTTCGCTACGATACATGTTTTGGAACATCATTGAGCACCACTAACCACTTGGTGAGTAGCACTTTTTTAAAACCAGTGTTTTAAGGATAGAAACAACACATGCCCATTGCTAGCCATTTTGAAGGCAGGCAGAGGCGATTCTACATTTCCCAAATAGCCGAGACAGAAGCAATCGTCAAAATTTCGATGTCAACCACTTTAGTGCATTTTAGACAACCTGTGAAAGGGGCTTAATGTGTTAAAAACCGAACTATCCCTTTAACCTTCACCTACTCCTGTCCTACTACTACTATATATACACAGCCTCAGAGAA
>JAGFZM010000079.1:956157-1014224 GCA_017657215.1 Limnothrissa miodon | reverse complement strand
GAGCTGGTCCAGTGTGTGAGGTATGAAAGTTTTGATACTGAACTTTTTTTTTATTCAAACTATTCTTGACCATTTTAGTCAAAGAGCATTGTGTGTTTGTTCAGACATTGACAGACTATAATATTGGAGAGCATCTGACTGTTTATTCTGAGTTCGCTGTTCCCACTGCAGTCCTACCTGCTCTGTCATTCTCTCACAATTGTCATTCTCTCTCTCTCTCTCTCTCTCTCTCTATCTTTCAGCAGAAAGGCCTCATGTCTGCCCTTTCCTCCTTGATGGACAGAAGCTCCTGTCTCTGTCTGTCTCTTCTCTCTCCGCCGTCCTCTGCTCAGCCTCCTCGCTCCTTGATGTCTCCAGCTGCCTCCCTCCCTCCCTCGCTCCCTTTCTTTCCCCCCTTTTCTCTCTAAAGACTTCTCACTTGTCTCAACCACAAGCAGCGTTTGAACTCTGAATTCTGAAGGCATTCTGGACAAGTCTAAGACAACCATCTCAGTCCATAATCAGATGGACTGTTCAAATCATAGCAAAAATCAGTTATGTATCATAAACCTAACCCTGGATTAATCTCTGTACTTGCATGATATTATATTTTATGTCAAATAATAATAGTACATATTTGTAATCTCTAATACCAGTCCCTAATCCAGTCATGGGACCCATTGACCTTAGTTACATAATGCTCGACAGGTTGCGCTCCTGTGTGTTGTACTCCCCCTTGTGGCCATGTAGGTGTGGTGTTGTTTGTGTGGTGTTCAACTCATCTGCAAGGACGTGATTAACATGCATGGCATTGGATCATGCAGTTGTTTAGTTCTTCAGTAGATGCTAGTTGGAATGTGTACTTTTGAGAGTGTGAAGGATGTGAAAATGGACTGCTTAATCAGACTTCAGCCCATGACATTTTCATTGGAAACTTCTTTTCCATGTTGCTGACTCTGCGCCTACTCTTATCAGGTTTCGAAGGACGTGCGGAGTGATATCGAGAGCAGTTCTGAGGACGAAACGGACACCAGCAAGGAGCGGGAGCGGGCGAGCTCCATACGACACCACCACATCTCATCCGTCAAGGATGAGAACGGCACTAACGGCCACTTGACCGGCACCAAAGCCTGGGCCCCAAACCACACCAGCTAGTGATGGTGACTGACGAGCATCACCACCACCACTAACAAGGGTGGATGGGGCCTCCCTTGCCCATGGCCTCCTCTCCTCATGAATTCTACCTGCTCATGGGCTACTCCTCCCTGACTTACACCCATCCCTCACTCCCTCCTTCATTCCTCCCTTCCTGCTGAGGGCTCCCATACCTGTGCCAGCTCACTCTCCTCTCCCCCACTCAGAGACTGATGTTGAGGGGCCACTGACACGGGCACAGGTGGATGGACACTATAGAAATGTATCTGGGAATACATTCTGAGTACCAAAAAAATAGAGAAATAGAAAGAAAGAAAAGAAAAATAAGGATGGGTGTTAAATAATGAAAAGAGATTGAAATGGTAGATGTTTTTGCATTCTGACATTGCAGGTGTAAACTGTGTTCTACTCCTCAGCGGTCTAATGTCTTCACGTTTTACTGAAGACCAGGAGAAATACGATGTCTACTTCCAGTTTTACTGTTTGGCTCTACTTGACTGTACTTGTTGGTTTTTGTTTTGTTTTTTAAATATGAATATTTCATTGTACTTTTTTTCTGTTTGAGTTTTTCTTTTTTCAATCTACTCTGCTTTTGTTTTACTGAATTTTTATGTAGGGATAAAATAAGTTTATTAAAATGTCAATGATTGCCTGCATGGTGTCAAGCAAAATGATGCCTGGCTCACACTTTTTTCATGTGGAGATCCATCTTATCTCAGTCACTCCCTTTCTCTCTTGAATACAAGTCCAGACATCTCTAGGCCTGCTTAACACACTTTCTAGGACCTAATGTTTTTGGGTTTTATAAGCACACTGCTATAAACTTTTATACACTGTGTTTATGCACAGCTAAGCCTATTTCATGGGTTTGGATAAATGAGGTCATGGAAAACCAAGGACTTCACAGGAAACAAAATCATGTTTAATATATTCAACTCTCATCTTGCCATCCGAACACAAGATGTCCCTAAAAAAAGGTTGCTTCTTTGAGTGCAATAAAGCAAAACAAGTAATGAGGTGAGTTCTTCCATTCTTAGGCAACACAATATCTACACCATTGCAACATGATGAAGGCGACGGCCAAGCGTAAAACATTATATTAGGAGTTCATTCTTCTGGAATGGCACCCATTCCTCTCAGATGGGGCGGGAGAAATGTCCATCAGCCCTTTAACTCCGGTTCCGTTTGATTCTGCGCGGCAACTTCTAGTTCTTTCTGCTTATGAAAGTAGCGCTGTGCTCGAACTGTGCACAGGTATCCTCCGTACAACGTCAACAGCATCATGGATCCAGAGAACATCCTGTATCCAACGTCTGCTATCCGCTTCGCTGACATCATGGAGAATGCTGAGGAGATTTTAATGAGTAAGTTTTGAGAAGTCAAATAACCCACCACAGTCAAGATCTCAAACTGATGTCTCATGGGTCTTGTTAATCAACATACACACGATAAGTAACGAGAGTCAGTATGCACACAAACGGGGCAATCAGCCCCCCCCCCTCACTTGGAAAGCTCAGAGTAATTAGGCCTAACCTAGTTGCATGTATTTCCAAAAATCAAGTATTGGAAAAATAAGGACTTCACGGGGATCAATAATATATTCAACTCAGCACAATTAAGACTGGCCATAAACGCGTGTGCCAGGCAGGGTTTGTGCCACTCGACTACATACTGTATACATATACTGTCCCTATTTACAATATTTATAGCACTCGTGTATTAACCTGTGACACTTGCCAGTTGCAAATTGTTACAAACATAAGCCTAACGATATCGCTGGACATAGGTGACAGTGAATGGCGTGGCCAATATTAACTCAGGACAGTGAGGGATAACGAGGGATCATGCACGTCATGTACGTTACAATTGGCCTTAAGAATGTTCGTTTGGCTGTCCCGGGGCGTTTCTATAATATGGTCATGTAATCTATTTACAATAAAGAGACGTAACTTAACTATGGATCACCATAAATCTGTGAGCGTCCTTAATGTTGTTGATGTTCTTATAACACTGTCGGGAAAGAGGACCTGGGAGAACTACTTGGGTTTTAGAGGCTTTGGAGAAGCCAGAGCCTGGCAAAGGTTTAGTTGAAAACGCAGATCATGACTTAAAGGGATAGTTCGGTTTTTAACACATTGAGCCCCTTTCACAGGTTGTCTAAAATGAAATAAAGTGGTTGACACCAAAATCTTGATGATTGCTCCTGTCTCGGTTATTTGGGAAATATAGAATCGCCTCTGCCTGCCTTTAAAATGACTAGCAATGGGCATGTGTTGTTTCTATCCTTGGTTTTAAAAAAGTGCTACTCATGGAGTGATTAGTGGCATTTGGTGATGTTCCAACCCAAGTATCGTAGCAAAATACAGTTTCTGTCATGTTTTATTTGCCATTTTGTAAGTCCCAAAGGGATCTATTTGCTCCTTCATATAAACAAAGTGCCAAATAAAACATGACAGAAGCTTTATTTCGCTACGATACACGTTTTGGAACATCATTGAGCACCACTAACCACTTGGTGAGTAGCACTTTTTTAAAACCAGTGTTTTAAGGATAGAAACAACACATGCCCATTGCTAGCCATTTTGAAGGGAGGCAGAGGCGATTCTACATTTCCCAAATAGCCGAGACAGAAGCAATCGTGAAAATTTTGATGTCAACCACTTTATTGCATTTTAGACAGCCTGTGAAAGGGGCTCAATGTGTTAAAAACCGAACTATCCCTTTAATAAGTCTGTGTCACCAGAATGCGAAAGCACTTCTGAAGTTAGCCCTCACTGAGCCACCACACATGCTAGCTGTCTAGAACTTGCTTAGAATGCATGGGCGTAGGTTTGCATAGGGACCATAGGGACAAGTCACAACCAATATTTTGGAACGACAAAATCGTCCCTACCAATATTTCGCATTTTATTTTATATATCAATATGAATTTATTAACATATTTATTTGCGGACGCAATAGAATAAGTTGCAGACAGCAGGTTTTTTTCCTTTGACGTGCTAGCAATCCATTTTCCAGAGCTTCAGCATCGAAGTTATCCATACTGTGATTTGATTGGCTCAAACGCGCCTGCAGGTTCACGTTCCACAAGGACAAAGTCTGCATTAATCGTTAAAAGTTGCCTACAAGAGTTGAGCGCAGGTTCGTTTTGTGCTGATAACGTGATATGTGATAACGTATATGTCCTCAGAAAAGTGTTAAACTTATCCTGGTTATTCAAACTCCCTTTGTTCTGCTTCTAAAGATATAGCCTAGAGAATGCCACCAAAAAAGAAAAAAGATATACGGACCTATTTACATTTATGCATTTAGCAGACATTTACATTTATGCATTTAGCAGACGCTTTTATCCAAAGCGACTTACAAAACGAGGATAACAATCAAGCTACATAGCAGAAACCTTAAGGAGCATAGTGCTAGGGGATAGTGCTTCAGTTCATTTTAGTGCTAGGATAGAAGATGTTCTCTGAATAGCAGGGTCTTTAAGAGCTTTTTGAAGGCCTCCAGAGATGGCCCTGTTCTGATTGTTTTTGGTAGGTCATTCCACCAGCGTGGGACGACACATATTTCAACACAGAGAGAGTAAGTAGTGCATAGAATTGGTTTAGCAAGTGTTATCACCCGTCTTCCTACTGTGATAAATCGTTGTGTGGTGTTGGATGATGATAGCAATCAGGTTGATGACTGGGTTGAAGACAGGGGGGTCATATTCATGTAGTTAAAGCAAAATGCTAACCATATGCCGTAATGCATTTTGTAGGCTAATTATGTAGCAAGTAGAAAAGCACAGGCAGTTGCGTTTTGCTATATTCTCAGAAAAGTGTTAAACTTATTACATTGGTACTGAAAATCATTTTGGCCGATTTTCTTCCTTGTTGTTGTTGTTAGCCTACAGTGCCACGCAAATAGAAAAAAAGATCTACTGTTTTACCACACAGAGAGTAGGTGTACAGCCCTTCCTACTGTGAGGTGTTGCAGCTTACATGCTTAACCAACCCTGAGAGATGATGATGTTCAATCAGGTAGGTGACGAATATTATGTTAACTATCTCCGGTATAAATGTGTAGGCTTGGGCTAATTGGTGTTAGTGTAGTCTATAGTCTGCAGTTAATAGTAGCCTAGTCTGTAGACTATTATTAAAAGTTAAAGCTAACTGACTGTCAAGCGGAGTCAAATTCATAATTTAGTCTTTTCACAATTACTGTAGGTAATAGCTATCCTATGTATTGTATTATTGTCATTATTTGGAAATAGATTTCAGAATACAGATACAACATAATACAGATTCAAAATTATTGAATAATTTATCTGTGAGGAAGGTTTTTTTTGGGGGGGGGGGGGGGGGGGGCGTTATTGTCCCTACCAAAGCTGAGACCAAACCTACGCCCTTGTTAGAATGTCCTGATTCCACACGTCAAGAACCTTCTCTGTCCCTGATTCACATTCATTCTGACTTCAGCCGCTGTGTATTAACTGATTTTTCGGTAAAATGTCTTACCTTTCTCAAAGCAACGTAGATCTTTACCCCTCTCAATGTCAGCGTTCGTGGTGTTTGGTAAAGCCTGACTGCCGCGTCTGCGCACTGCTGTTTACTGTATATGGCCCGCGAGGGGACAAAAAGGTTTTCATCGTGTTCAATTATTTTGGGAGAGCTTCTCTCGTCATTTTGTAGTAAATATAATACATAAAAGAAAACATTGTTTTTTTTTGTTTATACGTAGATGTATAGCCACTCTGACATTCTGACTCATTTAATTTGCTATTAACTTTATACAAATTATATTAATACATAAGAGTGGGTAGGACCCTTCTGTCTGAAGTCAGCTACTCTTACGGACCAATTTCCATGCTGTACAGTGATGGAGTCCAACGTGTGTTGTCATATGAAAGATGTGTCGTCTGAAAATGAAGATCCTGGAGCTGCACCGTATGGAAACTTTATAAATTATTACACGTTTAACCCACCTGAAAACCGTCTGAGCCTGATTCCCCCAAACCTGCTGCAGGATCTCGGATACGATGTCAATGAAACTGTTGTGACACTGGACGTGGGATGCAACTCAGGGGTACACGTAACGTTAATATAATATTCATAGAAAATTAAAACTGTGGACAGGCAGTTAGGTTTATTGGTTACTTGTGGTATATGTTAGCCATCTAGTGTGTAGGGTAGGTGGCGAGCTGCCAACCAGTTTCCTAATTAAACCTGTTGTCAAAGGTGTCTAAGCAACACAATGTTTTTATGTATTTGTTTATCATCCTCAGTTTATTTTGGCTGGCAAGATAAGAACATTAACAGGTGTTATGAAATTGCTGACTATAACTGCCATAAATATTAACTAGCATGTTCTAGCAGTGCCAGTGATTTTAAGGGAAATATCCAAACTATCTAACGGTACTATAAGCCTAAATCATTGAAACCATTTACTGGGGATGAGAGGTGTGTTATTCTTTGGAAGTGAACAGATGCATCCGTATCCATTTTATATCATCTCTTTGCAAGTTTCAACAATAACGTTTGTCTGTGTATCTGCAGGACTTAAGTGTGGCCTTATACAAGCATCTTAAGCAGGAGAACCCACCTGCAGGAGCGGAAGGAGGACTTCATCTGCTGGGCTTCGACTTGGACAAAGCGCTAGTTCAACGGGCTCAGAGCACCAACCCATTCCCCCAAAATATCTCCTTTATTCCTTTGGACATCACACACGATGAGGCCAGTCGCACTCAGTTGGGAGATTACCTGCGGCCGTTTGGCCGGTGTACGTTCCACCTGAGCGTGTGTCTGGCGGTCACTATGTGGGTGCACCTAAACCATGGGGACGCGGGGCTGCTGAAGTTCCTCTCGCGTTTAGCCGCGACAAGCGATCATCTGCTGCTGGAGGCTCAACCGTGGAAATGCTATCGCTCCGCCGCCCGCAGACTGCGCAAGCTGGGTCGCGACGACTTTGAGAACTTCAAGACTCTAGAGATCCGAGGGGACATGGCGGAGAACGTACGCCAGCACCTGGAGAGGAACTGTGACATGGAGCTGAAGCAGAGGTTTGGAAGCACAAGCTGGGATAGAAAGTTGCTCCTCTTCAGGAAACGCACAGACAAAGAAAATAGACAGAATGTATAAAAATACTTGGATAAAACGATACTATCTATTACAGTTTTTGTCCATTGCTTGAACACATTTAGCAAAACTTGGCTCATGGTGTCAAAACTCAACACACAAGGAAGTAAGCAAAAACACAGAAATAAATCATTCACATCTATGTCAAATACAAACTCTGCGATCAAAACCTAACAATCCTTTGCCAAAACCTCACTTTGATGACAAAATGATACCCACTTGCGCCATGTCAATACACTCTCATATCAACAACAACACACTAGTCTACTTTATTTAAAACACTGCAGTCCTTGATTTTCACTGTTTTTATTCAATTCCACAGATTTTTCACCAAAAAATTAAAATTTCAGATCAAAAACATTATATTACATAAAATAAACAAAAATAAAACAAACAATACACTACTGCAAACACAGAAAAACACAGCTGTGCATAAGTGGGTTTATTGGGCCTGGCTGCAGGATCTAATCAACATCATAAGCAATGTCTTGTAAGCATAGGGGAAATATCCCCTTGTGTGCCGAATCCATCCCTGGGTTGAGCAAACCTCAACGTTTCTGCAGGCCTGTTCCATTGCCTACAGAAGTTGCATACGGGCATGTGGTTGGCATTTCCAAGCAGAAAATTCCTCTATATAATTTAGAAATGGTGAGTAAGGGGCAAGTACACAACTTCAAGTTGTTCAAGTCCCTCATAGTCAGGACATGATTTACGTCATGGTCCACTATACAGGAAGTTGATCTTGCATCATCTGAAATTATGGTCCTTGTATGGCCCCGAACACGTCCCTCTCTCTCTGTCTTTCTCTTCCTCTACCTCTGCCTCTAGCTCTCCCTTACTCCATGCTTGCAAGTTTTCAACATGTCTTACAGTAACTAGGGGCTTTTTGTAGCTGGCTGATTGGTGTTCAGTTTTGTAAGGAAGTATTTTCAGATGTGTATCTAAGTGTTTTCAATTGCACAGTGTGTTTTGTATTTTGAATAGATGTGTTTTCCCAATAGTAGCATGAGATTTCAGTTTTGAACAAAGTGTCTTATGTATGAAATAGTGTGTAGTGTGCTCGAGCAAGTGTGTTGCAAAAAGGAGCAAGTGTGTTGCAGAATTGCAACTAAAGTGCAAAGCAGTACTTTTGTTTAAAGTATGGTTACACTTTGTTTAAGGTATGGCCACAACAACTTCAAGTTATGTTCCTTTGATTTTTAGCATGTGTCAATAGTGTTCAAGCAATGGGTAAAAACTGTATGAATGTAGTTTAACAAGATAACCACAAGGTGGCAGTATGACATTTAAGTTTGCTGAGCCATGCCCTGTTAAATATTCTCCATTCCAAAAAGCCAAGCAATGGACTGTCATGGTGTGGAACTGATAAACAAGTTGTGGCTCTTTTCCTTTTTTCAAATCGCCTTCCATCATGTTTCCAAATAAAATGCAACCTGTCCTGTTGTTACATTAAGTTAATATTAATGTTAGGAATAGTTGCATTTTCACAACTGGCTAGAAAAGTGAGCTTGTAAATGTATATAGCTAGCAACTTAGATTTTTTTATTGTGTTGCCATGGACACCCCTGGTGTATACAATGCATTTGGTAATGTACTGCACTGTACATATATTGCTAATTATGACAAGTTTTCAATAAACCTTTTTTTTACATTTTATATTTGGAAACCAAACCATCTGGGTGGACTGTTCTGTCATCTGTTAAAAAATCTAAAAAAGGAATATATTACATTGAATGTCTAGGGGCAGTGAGTTTGAGATGTCTTCTATTTCCACAATGCATATATTATATATTTACTTTCTATTGTGTAAGTTGTAAAGCCCCACTTTGTGTTTTTTCACTTTATTTTCACACACACACACACACTGGGTCAGGGGAAATCAGATCCTGACTTGTTCGCACCACACCCCATGCAACTCCACCCCTCTTCCCTCTCTCTGATCCAGAGATTAGTCCCAGAGGATGTGGGAGAGCTCAGACAAAGGCACCGTATGCGACTGACAATGACACACACGCTTTGGGTTTCCCCAGCTTCTAGGCCATGGAGCCAAGCAGCACGAGGCCATAAGGCTAAGTCAAGCTCAAGAAGGTGGATGGAGTAGTAGTAGTCCATTTCCTTAGAGTATGACTCAAAAGGGGTGGATGTGGAGAGGAATGAAGAGGTCGTAGGTGCCATACAGTAGTTCTGCTGTTTGAATGACTTCAAGTAATGCTGTTGACAGTCATCCATGCTACCAGTCCGCTTGAACAAACTTAACATACCCCTCCCCAAACATGACCAAATGAAAGATGGAAAACTGAAGCTTTCAAAAGAGGCTAGAGGCAGATTGGCCCGCGACTTCTTCCCAGTTTTTAATTTGGTCTCTCTGTGAATTTGAGTTTGATACCCCTGATCTAGATGTACCTGCTTAACCATTATTACAAGTCTCTATTTGTAGGCTACCAGAATGTCTGTTTACAGTAAAACAAGACACCTTGGAACACAATTGATTCAACTTCTATGGATCTTTTAGCTTTTTCTCTAGAGTTGAGTCTGCAGTCAGACAGGTGTAGTTAACAGAACTCCTTCACTTTGGCCAATGTTTGGAGAACATTCAAAAGCATCAGTGCCAAAAATGTGCAACTTGGGTTAGTCTGACCTTTTTAGCAATGGGAAATAAATAGCCTTTTGTTGTCATGAGGCAGTGTAGGTAAGATAGTGTGTGTTAAAAATGTCAGTGGAAAGTAACACTTTTATAGATTTTTTGGGTATCAGGTTCAGGTAAGACAAATGCGTTTCATATTTATATATATATTTATTTAAAACACAAATGCAATTAGTCTTCAGCCTTTTGCCGTAAGGTTTCAGAAAGCTGGAATCCAATAGTACTACAGGTCTTTCTGTTAGTCAAGTTACAGAACATTACAGTTATAGGTAACTGCTGGTAGTACAGACTGCACGTGGTATTAAGGCATTAAAGACCGCTCCCCACACCATAACACTTCCTGCTCCATATAATATTTGTCCTCAACTATCTATTTTAACATATACTGTAATATGCCATCAATGAAAAGGTCCATGGAGTTGAGTATGTATGTTTTCTATCTACACCAAGTTATAGCTGTGGTCTGTAAAGGCAGCCATTTCAAAAGTATGAGCTGCCATATAGTTTAAGGGCAGAACAGAGTATCCTGGGATTGACAAGGGGTTTCCGAGAAGGAACTGCAAGGGCTGGAGGATCAGAAGGATGTGTATCTGGTGAGGTCGCGCTGCTCCGTTGTCTTGATCAGGAGTTTCGGGGTTGGAGAGCTGCTTCCGTTTATAGCTTTGGGGCCTGAGAGAAACATAACACATTAGAGCCATGCAACTTTTAGTTGCAACATTTAGTATTTCTGACATTTCTGTTTCTCTTAGAGTGGATCACAGTGTCAGCATTCCACAGCAACACGGCCACCGACAGACTGGTACTTACTGCTGTGGGAGTTGGGAAGAGATTGGATGCTCAGGACAGGATTGTGGCCAATTCTGCACAAAAAAAACAGACATATGAACACATAAACACACACATGAACCTAATGCTTAAATAACTTCTCTCGCTGTATTTCTAAATATTTCTCAAACAGGAGGTCTATGTATGTCCATGCTGCCATGAAAAACATTCTCACCTGCTCTCCTCTCCTTCCAGCAGCTTCCTGTAGGTGGCGATCTCAATGTCCAGCGCCAGCTTGACATTCATGAGCTCCTGGTACTCGCGCACCTGCCGTGCCATGTCCTGCTTGGCGCGCTGAAGGGCATCCTCCAGCTCCCTGATGCGCATCTTGGCATCCTTCACTGCCAGCTCGCCCCGTTCCTCCGCCTCGGCTATCTGGCTCTCCAGGTTGGCACGCTAGCAGAGAGGACAGGGTCAGGGGTTATCGTTATGAGAATCGTCAGGGGGATGTAATAGCTGGGGTTCATTTACTAAGACCCCTGTGGAATATGAGATATTATTACTGCATTGTTCTGTAGTTTGTTGCATCACCAGTTTGTTTCTCAGGCATTAAATACAGCATTCTCATTTGCTTTGTCTTTTTTGGTGACTTTGCCAGTATTTGGATAGAAAATCAGCAAGAGTAAGAGAGGGAAAATGACTCAGGAGTTGAGAATTGACCATATGATCATATGGCGTTTACTTCTATAGTAAGTGATAGATCGAGAGAGAGAGAGAGAGAAATATTTTATTTATCTCAAAGGAAATTATGGTTAAATTAATTAACCTTTAGAAGTGAACAGTTATATTATTGTTATTGTTGATGATATGTTTTGAGCCTTACCTGTCCTTTGACAGACTCAATCTCGTTCTGAATACGGCTGATCATGCGGTTCAGGTCAGCGATCTCTCCTTTCGCATTACGCAGATCATCTCCATACTGGTTGGCTTGTTTGGACATCATGTCGAACTAGAACCAACAAGCACATCAACACTTGCACATTAGACAGACCATATTGAAAAACAACTTACATTTCACATGATTTGAAGATTGAAACCATTTACTGGGGTTTGAGTCAATAATAATAATAATATCAAATAGGCTCAAAATGGCAGTAATTCCACATGCAGATGCAGTGTTTGATGCCATGTTCTCAGAATCATAGTGTGTTCTAGAAGCTTTATGCAGTCTAGCTGCCATGCTGGTAGGTATGCAGTCCTCACCTTACTCTTGTACCAGGACTCTGCTTCATCTCGGCCGCGGGAGGCTATGTCCTCATACTGGGCCTTGACCTCGGCCACTATGTGCTCCATGTCCAGGTGACGGGAGTTGTCCATCTGCACAACCACTGAGGTGTCCCTGAGGCTGGACTGAAGCTCACGCAGCTCCTGGGGGAAGAGAAACCAAAACTGATAACTTTCTCTCTCTCACTTTCTCCCTATCACTTCCTCACTCTTCCTTCCTTTCTCTCTCACTCTCTCTGTCTCTCACTATCTCTTTCACTCTATCTTTCACTCTCTCACTCTCCTACTCTCACTTTCTCTCTCACCTTTTCTCTGTCTCTTTCTCATTCATTCTCACTCTCAATGTCCTTGTTCTCATTCTTTCTCACAATGTGTGTGTGTGTGTGTGTGTTGGACTGGTCTGCAGGACCTCCTTCATCTCCTCTATCACCTAGTGCACCTCTTTCTCCTACATTAACAGCATGTTGTGGGTGGACAGCCTTATCATGGCTGTGCACAAGCCCTTGAATATGTATGAGTTGTATTTGGACTCCTGCGCTCCTGTAACTGATACTGAAATGTGTTTGCCCTGCACTGTCATTCTTCTTCTCAGACTGACCTCCTCATAGATGCTGCGTAAGAAGTTGATCTCATCTGTGAGGGCTCCCACTTTATCCTCTAGGTCTGCCTTCACCAGGTACGCAGAGTCCACATCCTGTCCAAAGACACAAACAAATTGATTCATCACAAAACTGAATTGTTCTTAGTTTGTTGCATCGCCAGTTTGTTTCTCAGGCATTAAATACAGCATTCTCATTTGCTTTGTCTTTTTTGGTGACTTTGCCAGTATTTGGATAGAAAATCAGCAAGAGTAAGAGAGGGAAAATGACTCAGGAGTTGAGAATTGACCATATGATCATATGGCGTTTACTTCTATAGTAAGTGATAGATCGAGAGAGAGAGAGAGAGAGAGAGAGAGAGATAGAGATCACAAAACTGAATCTTCTACAAATGCACAAGTTTTTAAATTATAATACAATTATTTTTAGAAAAAAAACTTTGTTTTGAAAAAGTTTTTATTATAATATAATTGCATATCAAAATATATCTTTAAAAAAGGAGCACCAAAATGGTCAGATTTTGAGCCCCCATGTACAATATATTTGGAGCTCAGAAGTGGTGCAGGAATTGTAGCAACTCGCTCCACAGCTCCCCTAGCAGTTAAATCAAAGGCGTGCCGCTCATCTCCTGACAGGATCCCATACATACAGCATTCCCAGTTGGCTGGCTCAGCAGCAGACCTAGTGACCTATTCTACAGAGGGCTGTGACTTAACCCCTTAAGGCACACCCGCCCATATCCCCCCCCCCCCCCCCGCTTTTTGGTTTTTTTGATGGTTATGCTTGTGTCATTCAATGACAGAAGGAGTAACTTCAAATCAAGCAAACTGACATGAAAGCCCAGGGTCTTGGCTTTCATTTGAAACCAATTTTATGTTTCTAGGCAAAGGGGTTTTCAAGTTATAAACTTTTGAATGTCAGTAGGCCCTCTTGTTTACAAAAAGTCTCTATGGGAATTTACATAGGGGTCCCAATCAAAACGCATAAACATATTTTTCAAAAATGTATATTCAAAAATCATATTTTTGGTCTTTTTACTTCAATTTTTTTGTGTAACAGGTTGAGAGATGGAGTTAGGACTTAGATTTTTTTATTTGGGGGTATCATATGGATGGTACCTTCATATCTTAGTTAGTTCATAGACATTTGAAATGAGCGGGAAAAAAAAACTTAGTTCCAACCTCTATAACTCTGTGTCCATATGTCACAGAAACATACATATTCCTCTAGAAAAAACTTGAGGGTGTCACCTTTCCAATGGTATGAGGCACATCCCTGAGTCTAAAACTATGTAGGAACTGTCAAGCTTTCAATTTGGGTATGCCGTTGTTTTGAAAAAAAGGAAACATAGGGGTGTGCCTTAAAGCCTCTATGTGTAGGATTTATCTTCTATTTATCTTCGTCTTTTATTAAAAATATATTTTTTATTTTAAAAATATAATGTAAAATGATGGTAATTACCTCCATGAATAAATTGTAGTGTTCCGGTAAACTTGGTAATTTCCATTTATATATAGATATGGCTGGGGACCAAAGAAGAATATCAATTTTGCGCCACCATTTTCAAAAGTACGGGTTCTTGTAGGGGAGAGCAGTATCGTATATTCAGCTCCGCCTTTCGTGTTTCCGCTCAGAGACTGAGTAGCAGAAACTGAGATAAGAGCGAGCGAGCGAGCGTTCGGCCTTCGTAGCAAGAAATTAGGATTGTGGGAAGGGGAGGGCTAATACATTTTATTCAAACGTATGCAGTATACCACTTTGCCGATAGATGGGGAATTCTGATACGATCCTACACATAGAGGCTTTAAGAGGTTAATGTGACAGTCTCGGGTGGGTCTATCATGTGTCATGTATGTTTGTAGTCTGCATTCATTGTCCCCCACAATGTCCCCCATCTTTGTGAGAGGTGAAATGATCCCTGCAGACACACACACACACACACACCTATTGCTAGTGAAGGGTGTTTCTTAATGTCAGTGAGGCAATGAGACCATGAGACAATATTGCTGTAAATGGTGGCATACATGTAATTGATTAAATGAATGAATGAATGAATGAATGAATGACAAGTGAGGTGTGACTTTCTCCCATAGCTTCTGTTTGCTTCCCAGGTAAGTCCTGTTTAGAGGCTTGTCTTTTTTCTCTCCTTTATTTTGTTTTCCCTCTTACTCCCCAGACGCCTTTTATAAATGGCTGTTGCCTGTGAGGTAATGCTGTTATGGTGTCCTAGGCTCACAGAGGATACTGTTCTCTCTGTTCCCCTCCCTCCCTCTCTCTCTCTCTCTCTCTCTCTCTCTCTCTCCCTCTCTCCCTCTCTCCGTCTCTCTCTCTCTCTCACCTTTTTCAGGATCACAAAGTCGTTCTCTAGATTGTTCCTCTTGTTGATCTCATCCTCGTACCTGTCAAAGGAGACAAAGGAGTCATTGACTAAGCCTTGTGTGACCACATAAACCCCATGTGTCCCTTCAACCTGTAGAAAAATGTCTCCCTTCCCTCAGGCTTCCCGGAGCTTGTACGGCCTGTTCAGGTTTGCCTGTGAAACAGGCACATTTAGACTAGAGTACTCTGTGTCTCTGAGACTAAGCCAAGTGGGGAAGGGGGATGGTATCTACTCTTGAGTTTCATAGCCTTGGGGGTCTTGGGGGGTGTTTTACAAGAGACACATTGGGACACTACCTTACGAGTGTCTCCTAGTATTAGTATCAATAGGGACGCTAAGGATTTGATAGATGTGTATATTCACTCTGCTTGGTACAGTATGTGGTGCACAGGTTTCACTCTTGGCTGCAGCAGTGTTTGGCCTGTCTTGCAACCCCCTCCTCTTTACCTGTGCTTGTAATCCTCCACTAGACTTTGCATGTTCCTCAGCTCTCCGTCCAGCTTGATCTTGTCGTTGTTGACCACGTCCAGCTGGCGGCGCAGGTTGGCCATGTAGGCCTCGAACATGGGCTCAATGTTGGAGCGCTCGGGCCTCTGGCCCTGCAGAAGCTCCCACTTGGTCTCCAGCATCTTGTTCTGCTGCTCCAGGAAACGCACCTGAGGGAATGAGCAAGGAGGGACAGGTGAGATGGACAGGTCAATGGGTGGATGGATAGATAGATAGATAGATAGATAGATAGATGGATGGATGATGAATAGCTAGATATAGATAAATGGATGGATGGATATATGGATGAATGCAAGGATGGGTGAATAGATGGATGGATGGGTGGGTGGATGGATGGATGGAAAGATGGATAAATGCAAGGGTGGGTGAATGGATGAATGAATGATGGATGGATGTTATAGAGGTGCACAAGACAAAAACCATAATCAAGGAGAAAAACATTACACAAAGAAGACATGGCTACATAGTTAAGAAAGTCAAGAGTCAAAAGAGTTCAATTTAAAAGCTAAATGACTGGTGTTTAGCAGGCAAAATGAATCCTGGTCAGCTGAACACCAGTCAGCAGCACTACCACTGCAGAGGTCTGAAGTAGTCCAGACACACCTGTGGAGGCTCACCAGTCATTGGAAATGTTTTTATTGAGTTTCACTCAAGACCCAAAAGAATAGATCAGAGACGGACCCTCTTTCAGACCAGTGTGGTGTGTTACAGTATGTTTGTGAAAACTGTTGTACTGGAGTACTGGGTGGAATATAATGTCAGGCCTCTTGACACCTCTAGAGCACTTTCACAAGCAACCACCCCACATGTCACTGTTTGTAATTCCATCCAGTGAAAATAATATTGTGAAATGAACTGCACCTGAAATGAACTCCCAGTCTCTCTCTCTCTCTGTCTACTATGCCTAACAGAATTTAATATTGTGATAGAGTCTCTGGACCCAGCATTTTATTCATTTATACAACATTTATATTTATTTTTAATGCGCCATTTCTCCTCCCAACAACAACTAAAAAAACAACTACAATAACAACAACAAAAATAAGCGAACAAGAGAGCACTGAACCACCATGTAAGATAAAGAACTTTCCCCTGTGTTTTTTGTTCATTCTTTCTCTGTTTGTTCTATCACTCTTTCTCTCATTCTCTCTTACAAGTAATCTCACTTAGTTCCTTTCTGTCTTTTTTTCCACTTCTTTTCTTTTTCATCCGTCTCTTATATCCTCTACTTGTACGAGCCAGGGATGGAGGGATAGAGATAGAGGGAATGAGAGAAAAAGGGAAAGAGAGTTACTGAGAGAGAACAAGATGGAGAGAAACAGAGAGAAAGAAAGGGAGGAGAGGAGGGAGAGAGAGAGAGGGAGGGAAGGAGCGAGTAAAGGGGACTAACAGGACCCTGGTTGTGATGAGAGCTGAGACTGAGAGCTGCGCAAGAGAGAGATAGAGAGAAAGAGAAGGAGGAATAGAGGGAGAAGGAGAAGAGGACAGGAGGGAGGGAGGGAGAGAGAGAGGGAGGCAGGGGCATCAACAGGAGCCTGCTTGTGATGAGAGCTCCTGGGACTGTGACTGGGTTTGGGGCTGGAGGCCAGCGGATTGGGTTGCCATTGTCCCAGGCCTGCCCGGACACAAAAGCCCTGTTCAGGGTGCTCTGGGACCAGCCTGGCCCTCTCATCAGGTTACAGCGGGGGACCGAGAACTGGGGCACGGGCTGTCAACCGATCCCTCTCTCACAGCAGCCTCAGCCTACGTGGACCTACACCTGCCCCCACCACCACCATCACAGCCCATGGCGCCCCCTAAAGGCCCTGCCGTGCCAGTCACCCACTCTGCCCAAGCATTCCTCTCTTCCAGACATGGAGGGTTTCAAACCAGCCCATTAAAAAAATGTCTCTACGCTGGGGAGGTGGTGAGTCGAGGCAGGTGTATTTTCCCCATTAGCATTTGGAGATCTGAGCCTATGATCTGAACATCCTAAATGTCTGCGTAGCTGCTGAGAAGCACAGACGCTGCTTGTGTCTAAGCATCCAGAGTTGCACAGTACTGCCTTTGTGTGCCTTAGGATTACAGGCTCGACTTGTTTATGAGATGTGCAATGGTATGCAGCATCAGAGGCAGCCATTTTTAAATAGACACCAATCCCCTTTAATTGAGCATATCTCGGAATAATCTTGGGATATTCATAACAAAAAATAAATACTTTTCTGATTGTTCCTTTCCTGATAGTTTCTATTTAATTATCCCCAATGTTGAATTGATTTATTTAGAAACAACCATGCTCATTGTACTAATATCTTTTCAAATAGAGTCAAGATATCAGTCAGCATTGCCTAAAGAGGTAGAGCCTCTGTCTGTCTGTGTAGAGGTGTCTTGATAAGCCTCACCTTGTCAATGAAGGACGCAAAGCGGTTGTTGAGGGACTTGATCTGCTCCTTCTCCAGGTTGCGCACGGCCTGGATGTTGGGGTCAATCTCCAGGTTTAGGGGCGCTAGGAGGCTCTTGTTGACCGACACAGAGCTGATGGGGGAGGCCAGGTAGGCGGAGGGCGCGGCCCCCAGAGACGCCCCGCTGAAGCCGGTCCCGGCGTAGCCCCCCAGCTTCCCACTGCCGCCGCTACTCCGCACCGAGCTGGAGCTGAAACGCTTCTTCCTCAGACTCATGGCTCCAACTGTACACCGCAGGAACACAGGAGAGAGAGAGGGAGATGGAGAGAGAGATGGAGGGATGTATGGATGGAGGCAGAGAGAGAGAGAGACTGAAGAGCAACACTCTCAGAGAGAGACTGAAGAAAGAAGAAATGCTGGCAAGTCTGGATGACAAGATCTGCAGGTAAGAAAGGAGCACCCAGAAGCAGGTGTGTGTAGATGTGTGAGGGAGAGAGCGTATTTGAGACGGGAGTGGGAGAGGGTGAGAACCTGAGAGAAGGATCTGATTGGGCCAGCCTTATCAATGCTGAGGGGGGGAGGGGTCATCAGGTGGGGAAACAGGTCAGACATACTCATCATCTAATACCATCACACACACACCTTCTTTAGAGCCAATATAATTGATATACACATTCTCTGTTGACATATTGATATGACATATTTTTACTACTACAATTAATTATTATTGCATACAAAACAGGTTTACAGGTTTTTGCAAAGGTTATTTTCTTCATTGCATTCCTGTGTCTGATCGTTTATAGTGTGTGTGTGTGAGTGTGTGTGTATGTGTGTTTACTAAATGCCATTCCTGTCTATTTCACATGATCACTCACTCATGAGCACACAAGTAGAGTCAGTCAGCCTTCCCCCACTCTGTCTGGCTTGTCTCTGTGTTTTGACTGACAGAAAAATGTCAGACGTGCCTGGTATGTTTCCACTGATGCCATATGAGAGCGATGTCATTAAAGGAACTCTATCTGAGGTACAAGGAGGGGCTGATGGGTCTTTATCACAGCGGCCATTTTGTCAAGATGTCGCAGGGCAAGCAACTGCCTGCTCAATTTCAGCCAGAAAAATGCTGATTCAGTGTAGTAGAATCATATCCAGGATAAAGAAGAAAGATTTTATTGAAATACATTGAAATACTAATGTAACACATGCTGTGCAATAACATGAATTAAAGTATTGGTCTAATAAAAAAGAAAAAGAAACATACAGGAAAAGAAAATGGCATTAGTCCATGTTGGGACTAGGCTGCTGTGACTGCTTTGAAGGCAGACGGAGGAGTGACATGGGACCTCATGAGTATTTCTAGCTGTAGTCTGGTGACCAACACACAGCCAAAATGATCAGGTACTGTAGGGTCACCTTACTCCAAACCTGGCCATCGGAACACAGCCCCCCTGCATATAGTCTCCACTAGAACCTCGGCTTGAGTGATGCATCTGAGTGCTCTGCGGCCACTGCTCCATCTCTTACTGTCCCCTTCAAAGCCTGCTGAGTCTCCTTCTGCTCCACCTCTGCCATAGTCAGCAAAAGAAGCCTGGAGGCATGGAGATGGAGGCATTTGGTGGAGGTATGTAGAGTCTGAGCACATTATTTGAATAGAAATGCTCCATAAAATGCCAAACTAATCTAGACTTTGCAAACAGATGGAGACACACCAAAAAATAATAAAATTAAAAAGAAACTAAAAGAAATGAAAAGGCATAATTTAGCACAATGGTACACAAAAAGGTGAAAAGAAACAAAATGAAAATATCAGAAAAGGATGAAACCAAGAGTGAGAGCTGTGGTATCAGGCTGTCACTAGTGACATCACCATAGCAACCCTTATTAGATGTCATTAATAACACCTGTGCTTGCCCCGCACAGGTGTTGGGGAGGTTGCTAAGCCCAAAACAGGTTGATCCGCCTCAGGTTTCATCTTTGAAGTTCTAACTGGATTGGGTTTGCTGATCTCATGTGTTCATGTTATTCGTGTTCATGCCAAAGCCTCATGCTCACATGCATTGCATTGTTATTAGCGCATAGAATGCAGTGATTTATAGTTGCGGTGTCAAACTAATAACATATATCAAAAGTGTGGTGCTAGGCAACCAGCTAAATCCACAGTGGTACTTCCAGTTTCGTCATGGCAACAGTTTCTGTACACATCCACTCACTTGACATCAAACACTGTAATGCAATTCTGATGTTGATACCCGATGAGTTGAGCCAGTATATTAATGTATATATATGAAGAGTTCAGATGCAAAAGCCTCTAAAAGCCATTTCAATTAATTTACAGAAATATATATTTTAAATTGTGACGAACTATCTATTCAGTCCAAATCCAATCTGATTTGTTTTAACATAATAAAAAGAATTGAATAAAGAATAAAAATAAATTTAGTTTTATACTGATTACTTATAAAATATTATTAAAACCTCCTTTTTGAATATTTCTGAAAATGGATTTAGAGGCTTTTGCATCTGAACCCTTCATATATATACTGTAGTATACTATCAGTTTCAAATTATGAATGAAATTATTTATGTTTTTTTTTATCTTGCAGAGATAAAAAACTAAGTATAACTCAAGTTCTGTACTTCAGTAATATTTTCAGGGATCTATACTTAAGCCTACTTTGATCTTTATTTTTTATTTATAACTTTGACTTTTACCCCACTACATTTTAACAATGATATCTGTACTTTATACTCCTTACATTTTAACATCAGCTAGTTTTTTTTTGTCCAAACACATTTTGAGGATTTACCAATCTTTTAAGTTTATAAATGTGCCTTCCCAAAATTAAAACAAACAACGGTGAGATAAGGGTATCATAGCATTCGTTGAGTAAAATTGTTACAGATTGTTACAGAGGTTTACTTGCATTATTAATGGACAAAAAAGTCCAAAAGTATACTTTTTACTTTTATATCACTAATATTTTAGAGCCTACACATACACACACACACAAACATGTGAATGAGTATCCCAGAGGTAGTCAGTATCAGCTGGTTTGCTCAAATAAAAGGTTTCCAGGGTACCCCACTAACTGTCATTGGTCAAGACAGTTAGTGGGGTATGCTGCATTCTACAAATTTATCATCAAACTGATGGCTTTCGAATCAACATTGGAATACCTTTTACCTTGGAAGTTATTGTGAGATCCTTTAAAACCTCACAATAACTTTAAAAGCCCTTTAAAACACTGAATCAACATTACTTTACGTTATCTATGCATAAGACAGATGTTGTCCCATCATGCCTCATACATTTAAGTCCCAATAGTGTGCCCTGACACATCCAAGGCTGTGGGGAGTAATACATGTAATGTCCAACACTGCTGTGGTTGTGTGTGCCATAGGTTGGTTTAAAATTACTTTGACAGCAGTCAGTGTAGGTTAATTCTGTAAGGTTAATCAACGCTAAACTAGAAATGGTTGTCAGTTGATGAAATTTATTCAAAATGTGAAAAAAAAGTTATTCAAAAGTAATCAAACGTATCAGTTACATTACTTCGTGAAAGTTATTTAAATCATTACACTACTATTGCATTTTGGATGTGGTAATATGTAACTGTAACACATTACATTTCCAAAGTAACTTTCCCAAAACTGGTGTTAGGTAATGGAATGGAATACATGGAATAGGGTCGAATAGGGTTGCTGTCAGCTACCTATCAGTAAGCAGGGTCAATGTCTAGTACTGGGACAGTACCCAGTAGAAGCTCTGTTAATATTCATTTTCCATAGAAAGAGAAAGAAGATAAAACAAAGAAACATGACATTACAGAGAAAGGAAACAATGAACGATTTATAGTATAATAATAATAATAATAATAATAATAATAAACAAATGTATGATTTGTTGTGTATTTTCTAAAGTTTGGCAGTCATTAGGCCTGTGTAAGAGGAAGCCTAATATTTGTCCTTTTGGAGCAGTTGCCTAAGCAAAAATAGAGAAATGCTTCCCCTTGCTGGCAGGGAGTCAGAGGTCTAATAAAGCTAACCAAAAAAGTGTGTTTAGTTTGTTTTATTTATTTATTAGAATTTACAATTTAATTTATCAAAGCATTTTTGTCTAAAATAATATATTTGTCATATTAAGTAAGAACTTCAAAAATCTTAGAAGCTTTGCAGGTATGAAAAATATTTTTAAACGATCTAAAAGTTGGTGTGAATAAATAGTCACAGTTATTCACAGTTATTAATAGACAGTTTTTTAACCCCAAGAATAAAACATTTTGTGATTTGTGAAATAACTATGAAACAAATGAAACATATTTAAGTGCTTGTGACTAAAAGATATCTTGTAGAATTAAACTCTTCTTCTCTTCTGTGCCAAGCTTCTGGACACTGCACCTCTCTTAGCGGGACGCAGGACCACCTCCACTGGGTAATGATCACTAATAGATAGAGCCTACACACACACACCGGGTAAAGATCATTAATAGATAGAGCCTACACACACACACACACACACACACACACACACAGATATTCGCACACACAATACACACATATTACACACACAAAGTACACAGTCACATACAGCGCGTGCGCACACACACCACTACATGCCAAAGCACTTACCATCTTTTCAGACAGGTTGTAGGCCTGTTGGAAGTTGAAGGCTTTGGCTGAATGTGGTACTATAGCCTGAAGCATGTCGTTTTGGTACACGACAATCCTACAGGGAGACAGAGAACAAAACAGCTCACACTTCTGTGATCTCTTTTAAACGCATCCAATAATTCAAATTCCAAAGTGTTTTATTGGCATGACAAATAGTTAGACATTTTTATGGCCAAATAAGTTATTACATACATAGTACATACAGTACAGGTATAAGACAAAGAACAAACAAGAAATGAAATCAAGAAAAATGTGTCCCTGAACTTGAGCAGAGATTCATACAGCTGCATCTCTAATATGTGACATATGAACAAGCCATTTACTTTTAAACATTTAGTTTCAAAAGGAAACGAAGCAATATTTTGGTCCTTGTGTTGTTGACATAGCAAAATAATAATTTTCCACAAAAATTATTTTCACGATAATACCTTATTTCCTAAATGACAAATTAAGTATCTATCTATCTATCTATCTATCTAAACACATACGTTAATGTTCCTAAAAAATGAACATGTATGACATGCATGTTCTATTTCTTTTCGTTCGTTGTAGGTGTTCTACCTGTCGTAGGTGTTGTCATTTGTTGTGCTAGCTGTGGTGTCCACCTCGTCTCCAATAAGCCAGTGGAAGTCTGGGTCGCTACGGATACGGATCCTCTTCATCTTCCTCTTGGACATATAGGCACCATCTGCATTGAAGTCCCCAAGAATCATGACATTCTGAGAGAGATAGATAGATAGATAGATAGATAGAGAGACAGAGAGAGAGATTCAATTTTGGCTTTTTAAAAATCCTTACAAAAAAGATCAGCTTTGTTTTGCCAAATTTAGCAAAACCTTATTCACTCACATCCGTCTCCCATTTCTTCTTAATGTGCTGAAAGACATCGTAGAGCTCGTCCAACTCCTTCTCCGAGTCATCAGGCTTGGTGTGGACAGGAATCAGCACAAAGTCCTTCAGCACTGGGGACATTATTAACAACACTTATCATTATCATTATAACATTACAACATTTTTATTCACATAAGGTAGGTGTAGAGCTAGATAGACAGATAGAGAGAGAGAAAGAGAAAAGAAGCAATGCTAGTAGCACTTCTAACTGTTGAGAATAAAAATTGTATACGTCTGAATCAGATGAAAAGTGTGTTCTACCCATAGAACCATAGTCTGTGTGGGTGTACCTGTGTGCAGATTAAGAGTGTTCTACCCATAGAACATAGAACCATAGCCTGTGTGGGTGTACTTATGTGCGGATGAAGTGTGTTCTACCCATAGAATCGTAGCCTGTGTGGCTGTACCTGTGTGGGGATGAAAAGTGGGTTCTACCCATAGAACCGTAGGTAGCCTGTGTGGCTGTACCTGTGTGGGGATGAAAAGTGTGTTCTACCCATAGAACCGTATCTGGATGTTTCAGTGCTTAACAACTACAGGCCAATATCAAATCTACCATTCATTGGAAAGATAATTGAAAAAATATTCAATGAATTAAGTTTTTTTTTTTTTTTTTAAGTTAGTTAAGTGAATTAACTGCTATCTTGACATCTAATTGTTGTTTTGATAAATTCCAGTCAGGTTTCCGGGCTAATCACAGCACTGAAACAGCACTTGTTAAAGTTGTAAATGACATACGTTTTAATACTGATGAAGGCAAAACATCTGTCTTGGTGTTACTAGACCTCAGCGCTGCTTTTGATACTGTTGATCACAACATACTGCTACATCAACTTGAACACTGGGTTGGGTTTTCTGGTATAGTTCTCAAATGTTTAAAATCATACTTACAAAATAGAAGTTTCTTTGTTGCCATGGGCAACTGTACTTCAACACCTATGTCACTGACCTGTGGTGTCCCCCAGGGGTCAATCCTTGGACCATTGCTATTTAACCTTTACATGCTCCCACTTGGACAACTTATCATGAACAACTCAATCTCTTATCATAACTATGCTGATGACACTCTGATGATTTATTTTGCTTTGTCACCTAATGACTTTGCCCCCCTTGAATGTCTCTATCAATGCTTGTAAGTTACAGAATTTATTTCAAAAGCAGCTCAGATTTGGAACCAACTTCCTGAAGACATAAAAAATGTCCCTACTGTTACCACTCTCAAACTTTAAGACCAAACTTTTCTCTAATGCTTTCTCTTAATGATTAATTTATTTTTATTTTCTGTTCTTTATTTTTTACTTCTTTTTAACTTTTTACTCTGTCCTTTAATCTTATTTGTTTGTTTTCTTACTTTATTTTATCCACTATGTTTTTATTTGACACATTGAACTGCCTATTTTGTGTATGAAATGCGCCATATAAATAAACTTGCCTTGCATTGTGTGGCTGTACCTGTGTACGGAGAGGAGAAGCGGAGGATGAAGGGTTCCCTTGAGAAGGCATCCTCATCGCCCACCTGGTTGTCCTCGTACTGGTAGGAATCTATCACCTTTACCTGGTCCTCTCTTCAGTACACACATGGACACACACACACACACACACAAGCAACCTCATTCCTGTTAGTGTATAAGAAATCAGGGCAGACAACTGGTCTTGCCGATTGCCTCTGCTGTCCTTAGTCTCACTTGATTACCATGGCAACTATTGTTTCTTCACATTCTTCACATAATTTTTTGGGGATTTAAACTGTATTAGTATTTAGAATCCGTGTACCTTCTAAAAAAATAATAAAAAACATCTGTTTTTCCATTTCCGTTTGCAAAACCAAAACGGAAAAACGGACAACGGGTCGTTTTTCAGAATCAACACCAAAATGAACAATGGAAAATACACAAAATCGAGATCTTTAGCACTCTAGGAAATTCTAAAGCGGAGGTTCTGAACGCGGACGCGCATTACAGCTCCACGAGACTTTAAAGTTAGAGAGCACTTTGGTGGCATCAAGATGTCTCTCATTCCATATAAAGATTTAATCACGCAACTTTTTGAGGGTGGGAAAACTCATTCAGACATTTCCATGGCTCTACATCGTGTTTATCATTTTTTGGGGATTTAAACTGTATTAGTATTTAGCCACCATAAACACATTTTGAATGGTGATTAGAATATTTTTAAAATGCTGCATTTGGATTGTATTGCAAAATGTGTATATGCAAATAAAAAACTGATTCATCTGTGAATAAAAAATATCTAGATACTTGTAAACCGGCCCCAACTCTTCTCACAGTCCATGAGTGGATTATTTGAGGCGTGGCATGGCTAGCAGTTTGTGAAAGCAACCAAACATTACACCCACACATGGGGTTTGTTATTTGGACAAAACAAAATAACTCCTCATCGATTTCAGACAACCTCCAGGCAAGCACACCCCACCACAAACAACCTAGTTGTTATCATTATTTAAAGCTAGTTTCTGGGCGTTCACATTACAGACAATCACACATGGACTCAGGACACCTAATGAATCACAAAGAAACACTGCAGCACGTTTACCTTCTGTGCAAATGCCACCTCCCCTCCCCCATTCTGTCCACCTCCTGCAGGGGAGCATCCTCAGCAGTGCCAAAGAAAAATCCTGCCATGTTTTCCTTCTAACACAGCTAATGGTAATGAACATTCAAGACAGGTAGATCAGCTACTCACTGAAGTCACCTGTGCTAGAAGGACAACATGGCAGGATTTTTACTTTCTGAAACTGGATTTTTACTCGTTTTTCCACCTCTGCAAGAAAACCATCACTACTTGTCAACCACTTATAAACTACAATTGGCTTGCACAGCTGCACTACTTCCTGAACTTCAGGCAGCTCCTTTGTTACATGACGCAGGTGAAAATAGGGGAGATTTACGGGAAAATACTAATGCGGGAGGACGGCGGGAAAGAATGGTAAATTACAGGACTTTCCCGGCCAAAACGGGATACTTGACAGGTATGGCGATTGGTGTGTCGTCACTCGTCACTGTATTGCCAAGCCAGCTCTTCTTACACAAGCCAATAGGCTTGTTTTGTCCCTCAGTCAATGAATGAACCCTTACATGGTAAGCACCGAAACTATTAATTATACTGACAATTATACTACTAATTAAAATCCAATAAAGATCTGATTCCACTGCACTGAATCAAATGCTTACTTAGATATTAATAACACCTCTGCTTACCCTGCCATTCCTTAAAAAATGGCCGCTGTGAAAATGGTCCTTTCCATAACAAACTAAAGAGCAATGGGTTTCTAGGAAAAATGTCTGCTGTGGAATGGGCCGAATGCCTAGAAGGAGGTGTGTTACTACAGTTGCCCAGGAGAAATTCCTCAGTGATCATAGCCGGCTGTTTGAGAGAAACACACACACACAGAGGGAGAGAGAGAGAGAGAGAGAAAATCCCTCTCTTTTAGGCACGTGCCACAGTTGGCCACAGTCCGTTGCCTCCCAGCCTTTGGCTGCTTTAAGGTGTGTCTTCTGTAGTACTACAGACAGCAATTCACCTTACTGCTGTTAAAACATTTTTCCATGAGACGATTCCTAGTGCAGCAGTTTTGTTTTGTTGTTGTCCAACCTGTTTTGCATCATCCTTATGAGACAGAACACAAATGACAGGGCAATCAAATGAAGGAGTGTTCAGAATTCACAAACTTAATTAACGATTGTCATGTTCCTACAAGGACAGGGCAGAGTAGGTTTGCCAAATCTTAACTGTTAGATGAGAGAAGCACCATTGAAGGTGTTCTTTATGGATAGTTGCCCAAAATGAATGACACTTGCCATTATGCAAGCCATCTTGTGGTACACATTTTCATACATAAAATCTTGAATGACTCATTTCAATGCTTCCTTTATGTTTTTGCTTTTATTCAGAAACAAGATCAACGTGGTTCTAAAGTGCTTCATAGCCAGCATGGGTTAAACATATGGATGGGTTAAACATACATGGGTTAAACATACGGACTGTGGCCAACTGTGGGTTAAACATATGGACCCATAATTACGTGTAGTTCAATAAAGTTGGTTTGTTCATTGACTTGTAGGATAAATTTGAAATGATTAGTGTATCAATATATCAACATCAGTATGCTAATGTAGTATCAGTATATTTTTGTGTGTATTAGCATACTCTAGTTTTGTTCAACTCCTGTAGAGTCCCAAGGTCAGAGGTGCAGCTGAAAGCATTCCTGCAAGACAGTAACTAATAAAAGTTTATCTGCACCTTCCATGAGAGTGACCGAAGTATACACATGTGTTAGAGACACTCACCTGTAGAGACAGACAAACTTTTCCTTGTAGTGGGTTCGTCCCAAGCAGGAACTCATCACCATGGTGTAGGGATGCTTCTTGTTTGCTCTGTCACACACACACACGCACACACACACACACACACACGATAATTATTACTTTAGTGTGCATACTCACCAGAGACAACAGAAACAAAACAATTTGCCTGGGGAGCTCTTTTTCCACCATTCCACCATCTCCAGGCATGCATGACCATGTTTGGGGTGTCTGAACATGCAGAACTGCAAAAGCACTCTATGCATTTTTGGGTACAAACAACGCTAAAGAAAGCCCCCATGTGGGGTGGCACTGTAATGAGAGGGTTGCGGCTCTAGGTCACTGTTGCTAGGCGTGTCGGTCTAACTATTCCTGCAAGTCTGATCAAGGGAATGTAAATAAGATGGTGTTTTGAAAAGACACCAGCAAAATCTCCAGCCAGAGATAATGCCACCCCCACATACAGACATATGCATACACGCAGGTTCTAGGAAAAATAAAACACAATAGACGCAGCCATTTTTCATTTTCACTTCTTGGAAAAATTCCTGTTGTGGAGAAAGGTCCATTGTTTTTTTTCTTTTTCCCTAGAACATCACCGTTTCACACACCCATTCTTCACGGTTAGATTAATCGCTGTGTGTTCGTCACACAAATATCATACAAACATCATGTGAAACCGCATGACCTCATCTTTCCAATGTTGTTACTACTTACTTTGATGAATGGTATGAAAATTTAACTTTGAATATACACAAATAATAAAATCAAAATAAAATAACACAGCTATGTGTCTATGTCGCACCCATTCTGTTGTGGTATCCCACAATTTTTGCTCCCACATTGCAAACATATGAACACAACAGAATATGTCTGTAGTGTTCCTCAGAGTCATTTGGTGTTGAATTCACATTGAATTTATGCATTGTCTAAAACCCCAAGGTAAAGATGACATACACAAGCAGGTTACACTTTCACTTTGCTGTCTTGCTTTTTGAATCAGCAAAGGCTATGGATAATCTTAGCTAATCTTAATATGGGTGATACAGCCTTGCCACTTATGACAACACATTATTTTAGAGTGCCTATAGCCGGCTACTGATTTGGCCATAGTTTATCATTTGAAGCAGAGTAATTGAAACAATACCTGTAGCACACATGCAGACAGCTATGCAAATATCTAATGCAAATCATATAGGCCAATCAACAGGATATATCCACAAGAAGAAAAGAAGAAAGAAGATGCAGCGATCATGGCTTTTTGTATTTAGTTAATCTGTCTGTTTTTGTGCAAATTTAAGTACAACTCAACTTAGAAAGTGTCTTAAAAAAATAATTGCTTATTTGGTAAAAAAAATATTTAAAACCAAATTGAAACTAAGAAGGGCCTTGTGTGATTCTAGAATCGCTTGTGCCCAGGCTGGGCGGAGCCAAAAGGAGGCTTGACAGAAGCTTGAGCCAATCAGGACACAGATGATGGAAACCTCAACAGATAAAGTTCCACAGAAAGAATTCTGCTTTAGCTGGCTCCAGCTTCTTGACTTGAATGGTTCCTATGTATGTAGTTAGATTTCTTTATAGCATAATCTCAGTCTATTATCATGAAAAAGTAATTAAATATTCTATACATTGCCCTCGGTCACTCTAGGACAAGACAAGTGTGGTGAAGATAAAAGAGATGAGAACACACTAACCTTGTACTGTTTAGCTCCCTCAAGAACCTTGCCATGGCTTTACCTGACTTGTCCACCACCTCTAGAATCACAATTATACTGTAACGGGACACAATCTTCAAAAAACAACAACAAAAAAAAAATGAATGTAAAAAAATGGAAATAATCAATTTCTGTTATACAACACACAATCTGCATCACTGGCCCGTGGCTTGACTGCACCTAATGACATGGGACTATATCCTGGGATTATAATGGGACTCCTATATTACTTTATTTATACCACAATTTTCTTATAATGTGTACCTAGTGGAATAATAGTGGACTGCCCTAGGCAGTTGTTCTAGCCTCTTGAGCCGTCGGAACAGCCCAAGGTTTCTACCTTTACCATAACAAGTAAAAACAAAAAACGCTGATAGGAGTTTTTCCTTGCCCCTGTTGCTCATTGGGCCTCTTTGTGTTAAGCGCTTTGAGACATGCCTTTTGTAAAAATGCGCTATATAAATAAAATTGAATTGAAAATTAATGAAAAACCGGGAGAATATGGTCTCCAGAAAAGGATGATCCATTTTAAAACAAAAGAGGTTGGGCACACAAAGCAAACTCAACTCCCTAATATCACACATACACACACACACACACACAGAGAGAGAGACAGACTCTAATCCCTAGGAGATTTAGTCAACATCAAGGCAACAACCATATGGACGCTGTGATCATGATGACCCATTAAGTTGTTGCTCACACAAAGCAAACTCAATCAACCTTGGTGCGAGACAACACTTCTGATGGAGGTTTGGTCCTCACAATTACTTTAACCCAAGATACTGTAAAAAATTACATTAACAATGACAATAAATTTGTGAATAAATTGACAGTTAGGTGTTTCTCAGTGTCTCATTTTTGTACAATTGTTTCCCATTTTCTGAGACTAAAACATATTTATTGTGAATTGAAACACTATTCAGTGCCCAGATTTGAAATACCATCTACACTAATTCAAGACACTAAGATGAGTCAATTGTCATGAATGGGTTGGCCTGTCATGGTTCTTAATGAATCCACCTCATCTTCAGAAACATTGACAGGGTGGTACACGATGGTGGTGCAGGTGGTAGAGGTGCCGTTCAGCAACCGGAGGGTTGCAGGTTCAAGCCCCACTCTGTCTGACCACATCAAAGTATCCTTGAGCAAGTTACTGAACCCCAATTGCTCCCAGTGGCAGGATGGTACCTAGCCACTTCCACCGGAGTATGAATGCATGTGTGTGAATGATAGGCATATGTTGTAAAGTGCTTTGAGTAGAAAAGCGCTATATAAATGCAGTCCATTTACCATTGATGGTCCAGTGGATTGTTGTGCTGGAGATTACAAGTTGTGATCCCACCTGTCAGTGTGAAGTGAACCACTACACATCCTCTTAGTGGCTCTTTACTGTCTGTCCTGGAAAACTGATCATCCTTCAGGCTCCCTCTTCTGCTTCCATCCTTCCCCACACAATATTGTCCTGGTTTTCCATGAAAATGCACTTCCATCCCCATGTTAATTTGTTTTTGAGTACTTATAAATAAACGTATTATGCTGTTGTTGCTTCGTTGTTCTCCTTCTTGCTATTTTTTGAAGGGGTAGACGGGTCTCTGTTAAACGTCTCTAGTAAATCAAAGTTTACCTTACCTATTACGTAGAAACTGTAAACACGCAGTTTCATTGCATACACAGGCATTTAAAACTTGTTTTATGAAATAGTTTGTCACCACCAACAACACGTCCCAACAACACTAGGCCTACTAGCAACACAAGGCATACTAACATGCAAGTCAGGTTTCTTGGCTGTCATGATACCACTGCCCTACAAAAGCCAACTACAATCACATGCTTTCAGTGATGAAGATGGTAAGAATGTACTGACCTTGATCAAGTAATGAAGAACATTTTTGTCAGAGATTTTGGACAAACCCAGCCGTTGGACATTAAAGGATGCCACTTTCATTGAAACACCTTTGTTAACCAATCTAATCCTGAGATCAGCCTTTAGAAAGGGAACACAAGAAGAGCTCCACTGAATAAATCATTGTGCACAAACAATTGCCAATATTCATTACATCAATATACTTTACAATATTTCCCCTTGGGGATCAATAAAGTATCTATCTATCTATCTATCTGATCTCCAATAATGCACAAATGGAATTAAAGGTGCTCTATGCAATTTTGCAAGATTTTAGCTCAATTTCATTTTTATCTCAAACCGTTTCTACCACCCCTTGATCGTCTTGCTGTCTGCTTGCTGAATACATTGGGGAAAAAAACGGTCTCAAAACACAACACAGAAGCTGCAATACCAAAACAAACACTAGGGGCAAGAGGATGTGCACCAAAGCAATAACAGACAACGGCCAACCAATCGGCAAGAAGAGGTGGGGGTTAATGCGCGTGCGACAGTGTTGACTGTACAGCGTGAATCCGGGTGTGAGTTAGCAATACTGTGTCGGTAAATTATTTTTGAAAAATGTCTAAGGCACGTCCGAAGAAAGGACGCTCGGAGGAATATAAGGCATGAAGAAGAGAAATTGAGAAGCAACAAAATAAGACCCGGGTTTACATTGGGGATTCGTTTAAACGGGGGAGAGAACTTCGCCGGCAAAAGAACTTCCAATCTGATGCAGTCATGCAGAGGTGGCACATTTTTTATTGGACTGGTAAAAGTTACGATTACTTGTTGTGAGAGCATTCACACGCAAAAATAAAAAATAACAGTTATCATGAAAGCGATTACGCTGGGGGGGAGGGGGGAGCTTGCTCTGTTTTGTTTTGTATTTATGTGAAACGTTAGCAGAAGCGACGTTGAACGGCATCGCATAGAGCACCTTTAAAGTTGATTGGTTGATTTATGTGAACATGAGGTGAAGAGCAGAACGTAGCTTGAGCACCAAATGTTGACAAACCGAGTGAAACTGTGTGCTGAGTGAAACAAACACAGACCCCAGGGTTTCTGTAGACAAGAGGAAACCACCAGCATTTTGCCCTCAGTAAAATGTCACGCAATAACTAACACACACACACACACACACACACAAATAAGAAACTTCCACCCTGATGATACTTCTGTTCATACACACACATTCATACCCAGGTTACAGGCATCTGTTAAATACAGAATCTTCGTATAACCAATCTAATCCTGAGATCAGCCTTTAGAAAGGGAACACAAGAAGAGCTCCATTGAATAAATCATTGTGCACAAACAATTGCCAATATTCATTACATCAGTATACTTGATGTATACTTGATTCTTGAATTTCCCCTTGGGGATCAATAAAGTATCTATCTATCTATCTATCTATCTATCTATCTGATCTCCAATAATGCACAAATGGAATTAAAGTTCAATGGTTGATTTATGTGAACATGAGGTGAAGAGCAGAACGTAGCTTGAACACCAAATGTTCACAAGCCGAGTGAAACTGTGTGCTGAGTGAAACAACCACAGACCCCAGTGAACCGAGTTTCTGCAGACAAGAGGAAACCACCAGCATTTTGCCCATTTATGCAATATAACATAACATATATAACATAATGTGAAGGAAGATTTAGGTTACCTATACTACAGTCACAACCGCTAGCACTGGCAGTGCTTCACCATTCACTCATCAGACCAACACTGCCATCACCACCTCACCCCACCCTGAGGATCCTTCTGTTCATGCACACACACATACCCAGGTTATTCACTCGTTCAAGCGTCAAACTTTATTACACTTATACACACATGCATACCTTACCTTACCTGCTTAGCGTTCCTGTCTCAGCTCCAAAACGCTTAGCCCGAGAGCACAAATGTCCTTTCTGGATTTTGGCCTTTAGCTAAGGAGGTCAAAGATCTTACGGTAGAAGACTGGTTTAGTTAAAAGGCGCACACGTACTCACAGCTGACAAGAAATTATCTCCCAACAGGAATGAATGTCAGACCCAGTCTCCTTTTGAAAAGGGGAAATTGTGGGTAGTTCAGATGCTGCAGTAGCATAAAACACATATCACAACCCCTTTTTATGCACTGACATGAGCGAAGAGCTTCTACATTGGAAAGAGAAAACTGAACAAGTTAAACATTCACAAAGAAACAGGAAGCTTAGCTGCCATTTTGTTTTTGCATAACACAACAGTGACGGAATGGATATTCAAATTCTGTCCAACAGCATCTGATAAACGATGGCAGCATCAGTTTTACTTTATTACTTTAGAAGTGAATTTCTACTACTGAAGCTAAAACATACTTTTTTGTCTTAATTTTTATCTCACTTCAAATCCACATGCTATGGTCATTAAGAGGTTAACATTCCCAGGTTTTAGGTTTTAGCTGTGGTGCCTTAACATGGAAAATTAAGCAAAAAGCCACAAGAGGCCGTGCGTACAAGCTGGTTTTAGAACAGCTGAGGGGTGTTGTTAGGCACGATGCAAAGCGGAGTGCCGTTAAATCCCTCAGCTGTTCTAAAACCAATGTATACGCATGGACTTGAGTGGCTTATTGCTTATCTAAAACGGTTTAAGTAAATTGTTTATAAGATTTCATTGCATATAACCATGTACTTTAAAAATAAAATAGTGTATTGTAATAACCATTCTTCCGCGAATACATATAGTTCCTTTTGGAGAGTGGTCGCTGAGATGGGCTATGTCATGTAACGGTTTTGTATGTTCGATTGCGCAGTAATGCAGAAGTGAAGAGGCACCGGTGTGTGTTTATAGTCATTTTACAACGGCTTGGAACGCAGAATCAGCCAATCACAATCAAGAACCAAAGAAGCAGTTTTAGATTGACAGATAATGTCCGTAATAGCACGTGCCCTGCAGCTAACACAGGATCGCCGCATTATGTGTGGAATATTGTGTGGAAGAATGATGTCTGTAAAGTCTAATATGTGTCTATAGTGGCCTTTATTTTAGTCTATACCATGCTAATATTTCTGAGAATCTACTGTTCTGTATCCTACTATTAACTGGAGTGGGGTTACTGATGAAAGATGAATGGAAACGTTAACAAAACTTCTGAGAAGTATGGGGGGCTCTTCCATGCAATGGGTCATACACCTCCAGGCATGCTCATGTTTGAGGTGTCTGAACATGCAAAACTGCAAAAGCACTCAAATGTATTTTAGTAATATGACCCCCAGAAGACTGTTAAGGAAGCTAAAGGATAATGGATACTAAAATGCACTATGGGATAAATAAAATCTAATCTAACGAGGCAGAGGGACCAGCATTTTTCATGTGTGTTGTGATTATTGTGTTTTTCACAATAATTGTGTTTTTCACAATAAGTGTCAAGTGTTTTTTATTGTCCTTACAGCCCTATTATACACAATATAGAAAGTGAGATGAGACAAAGTTCCACTAGGATCCAAGGGGTGCTATAAGATAACAATAAATAAGACATTGGGACAGGCTATTCATGGTGCACACAGGCTAAAAGTCAGCTTTTTTTAGCTACATAGAAGTTAAGATATCTACTGTGCCTACATATACATAAAGTGCAAGAGGTAGAGTGTGATCCTATAGGCTACATAAAGTGTGAGAGGCAGAGTGTGATATCCGAGACCTAAAAAGAAGTCTTAATGAGGGCAAACAGGCCCCTCCCTTTACCTGTCGCTCTTGTTATTTTCCCAAAGGGACCCAGTTAAAGGGAAGTGGGTTTGAGCTGTGGTCCATTTGAACTGCCAGATGCCCTGTGTTGGAGCTGAGCCAATAGGAGGCGGGGCTGGACAGACAATAGAGCCAATAAGGACAGATGATGGAAACCTAAACAGATAAAGTTCCACAACAAGAGTGACACTTCAGTTGGCACTATAAGAGATCAAGCTTAGGCTACTGTCTTACCTTATCTTTGGTTCATCGGTTCCTCTTCTCAAGGTGAGTTTCACTTGTGTTTCGGCTATTGAAACATCCTCAGATCATTCATTTGGACTATATTTATATTAGCTATTTGGTTAATATTTCTAGGATGGTGTATACTTACTATTTTAATGTGGCCAGTGTTTTTGAAAAGCCATCAGGAGTGCAGTGTGCACAAGCTATTGTCTAACAGAGGATAGGTTTAGAAACAGTTGCTTTTGTCTGCTTGAAAGGAGTTTAAGGGGCAGCTACTTGGGAAGATCCGTGGCAATTCAGTTCACACTCTTCTGTCACGGGAGAAGTTTATTAGGAGGAAGTTGACACAAACATGTTTGAGCCTGTTTTAAAGGGGCATTATAGCCAGCCACCATGCCATCTATTTTGAATAGCATCTTAACTGTTTAAAAAAAATCTCAAAAGTAAAGATTTTGTAGCAAACAGTACAGCTGTACACAGCTACATAATATAATTTGTACCAGAGGATCTAATTAATACACTGCAATGGTGCATGTTCATCTTGTGTATCCTACAAAGGTAGCTTATGTGTGGCAGAACAGAGAGAGAAAGAGATGATATAAGCTAATATAACCACTTAATTCAATCTTATGCAGGCATCATGAAGGTAGCATCATTCAACATTCAAAAATTTGGAAAAAGAAAGCTCTCTGATCCAGACGTAAGGGACGTTCTCATTAAGGTAAGCAAAACAATTGTGTGATTATTTATTCAGTTTATAAGCTCATGAGATCATTCAATAATCACTATTTACCTATATGTTTTCCAGATTGTGTCACGTTACGACATCATTGTGATTCTGGAGGTGGTTGACTCATCTGGAAAAGCAGTGGTGAAATTCATGGAGGCGCTTAACGAGTAAATATCCATCAGTTTCACTTTGTTAGCCCAATATCCATCAGTTTCACTTTGTTAGCCTTCATCCGTAACCTTCAAAAGTTCCACACGCCCCTTTTTAGTGGAAGACTGGCAGGTTTAATTTACATGGCCCTTAAAAAAGACGGATAGCATGCACAATCGATTTTAAAACTCACGGTTTTAAAGTACCTACGGGCTCACTTTGTGAAGAGCCATTTTCATAATGAAATAGCCTAATGTAGGATATCCATTGTGTTTGTTCACATAAACAATTAGCAAGTAAACTGTGTAATTCGACAACTATGAGTTAAACAACCATCCAGGGTACACAAATTGCTCCGACCTTAACTCTTTTTACTTGCTCAAAGATATAGCCTAATATGTAGACTACACGCCATCTATCTCCACACCTGGGCTGCTCCGTTTCCCCTCATTATAACCTGTCTATTTTAACTGAGGCGTGGACGTGTCTAGGTGTCAAGTTCCCGGATATGCTGGTCTAATGCACCTTTCCTCGCAAGAACAAAGAATAGCCTAAACAGACACGTTTCCATTGCATGCAACCTGCAAGGCAAAGCAAAAGAGCCATTACAAAATGGCAGAGGAACGGTGAGAAGGCAGGCTGGATGTGCAATATAGTCAACGGGATGGATAAATATAGTGGTGGCAAGATGAGGCTTTGTTGAAGCTTTTCATCAAAATGTGTTGCAAAAAGGTTCATTTCATGAGGCCTCACTTAAGATTCAAATCCTCACTAAGGCCATCTAGTGGTGAATAAATATAACAGGAAAAAATGTCACCATGCTTATTTAAAGGGATAGTTCGGTTTTTAACATATTAAGCCCCTTTCACAGGTTGTCTAAAATGCAATAAAATGGTTGACATCGAAATTTTGACGATTGCTTCTGTCTCGGCTATTTGGGAAATGTAGAATCGCCTCTGCCTGCCTTCAAAATGGCTAGCAATGGGCATGTGTTGTTTCTAACCTTAAAACACTGGATTTAAAAAAGTACTACTCACCAAGTGGTTAGTGGTGCTCAATGATGTTCCAAAACATGTATCGTAGCGAAATAAAGCTTCCGTCATGTTTTATTTGGCACTTTGTTTATATGAAGGAGCAAATAGATCCCTATGGGACTTACAAAATGGCAAATAAAACATGACAGAAACTGTATTTTGCTACGATACTTGGGTTGGAACATCAGCAAGCGCCATTTATCACTCCATGAGTAGCACTTTTTTTAAAAACAGTGTTTTAAGGATAGAAACAACACATGCCCATTGCCAGCCATTTTAAAGGCAGGCAGAGGCAATTCTATATATCTCAAATACCCAAGACAGGAGCAATCATCAAGATTTTGGTGTCAACCACTTTATTTCATTTTAAACAACCCGTGAAAGGGGCTCAATGTGTTAAAAACCGAACTATCCCTTTAAGGAAGTTTCAGGCACTTTACCAATTGTGGTACATTTCTATACATTCTGGTAATAATAAATTATACTTATATAAATACTAATACTATTATTATATTTTTAAAATATATTTGGGTGTGAAATTATTGTGATGAATGTACAAATGTGATAAAGTGCTTTTGTAACTGATAAATGGGGAGCAGTGAAGAGGTGTTTTTGTGACTGGAGAGGTTAAGTGACAAAATCATGTCAACCAATGCCTGATCAAGCTCCCTGGAAGCTAAAGCCAAGGGAACAAACCAACTTACTAAGCTTTAATAGCAGTAAGTAAATAACACATACTGTATATACTTCCATCAGAATCAGTTCTGGCATTATGCACACTACGGCAATGCCTCAACATGGATGAGGTGTTGTTGCTATAAGATATCACTTTTGCACAAATTAGACATTTCACCTATGGATATATTGTAGCTATAAGTAAAATTAACATATGACGAAATTAAGCTACTAATAGCCTATCTTTACATGTTAAGTAACACCGTCTAGCCTATTGCATAACCCACCTTATTGGGAGAAATCTGATCAAAGTACTCCCAAACAGGCCAAATCTTCCTCTTTTTGTTCTTGTTCATATCCATTGTTAGTCTTAGTAATGCACAAGTTGCAATCCACCGCAAAAAAAAAACACTTCTGAAAAACTGACTCCAACCACTGACAAAAACCCACGAGCGCATGGGACGTCTTTATAGTCGAGCTGTCCCGCCAAAATCAACCTTGATTCAACGCGCTAGAACGGCAAGCACTGGGCAACCGAGGCCTCAAACATCACATCACGTGATCTCTCCATCGTAGGCTAAAAATTATGTTAAATGCTCGAGACTTCATTCGAAGTCTCAATACGATCTGACCATCACTAGATAGATAGATAGATAGATAGATAGATACTTTATTGATCCCCATGGAGATATTCAAGGTCCCAGCAGCTTAAAAATCACACACAATAAACTACAGTGTACACAGGATGATAAGAAGCATATCAACAAAACATGACTGGACTAGGGATGGGGAATCCTGACATATTCAAAGGGATCAGATAGAGCAAAAGAGGGCCTGAAGCATTTCTATCGCCTAATCAAGATTTATGAACTGCAGACTAATAGATTCTTCAGTCTCTATGGTGAAGTGACTGGAACAATAATGATATATAAATGATATATTTATATACATTTTAATGTCAGATGAGCTGTTCGTGAAAATGTAAATGTTGTACATGAGCATTTTTTAATGCAGTCATCATTTTTAAACTCATATGATGCCTTTTATGAAATCTTCTGTGTGACTGATCTCTGCAGAGCAAATAAGAAACATCACTACACCTTACAAATCAGCTCTCGTCTGGGAAGAAACCGCTACAAAGAGCAGTACATGTTTCTATATAGGTGACTATTAAACAAGAATTTACTCTTACATGTTATTGCAAACAATTTTGTGACAGAATTATTAACCTATGGGAATATAATTATTAAAGCATCCATTGTTTTATTTTTAAATCATAATTGTTATTAGTAGGTCTATGTGTGATATTTTTTTAAATGTCCTAAACAGGAAGTTGTATAGTGTGCGTGTATAGTATAGTTAACATTGTGTCTTGTTTAGGGATGATCTGGTAAAGTTAACGGACTCATACCAGTATGCAGACAACCAGCCTGGAGACGAAGACGCGTTTGAGCGTGAACCCTACATTCTACGCTTCCACTGCCTCGACACTAGTAGGAGATTCACTCCACGCCTCTCTCTCTCTCTCTCTCTCACATACACACACAAACATACACATATTGCCAAAGAGGCAATATGCCAAATATTTTGGCAAGAGTCAGTGATACGATGACAGATATAAATGGCTCACATACTTATGTACCCAGACACAAACATGACAAAACATGAAGCTGAAGATGGATTAAAAGACATTTGTCTCCATATATTCTCTTCAGATTACAAATGACCAGTTAACTGTTCTATCATATCAGTAGTGATTTGGGTTAACACACACACAGTTCCATTTAAATGTGTTTTCTCTCCCTGTAGTTCTTAAAGACCTTGTTATGATCCCCGTACACACCAAGCCGGAAGATTCTGGGAAGGAGCTTGATGAGATTTATGATGTCTTCCTGGACATCAAGAGCAAATGGGACACAGATGTAGGTGTTTCAATGCAACATTTATAAAATCTGTTAGAGAATTGTCTGTCAATATTTTAATTCATCCAGCTCATAGTAGTCATAATGTTGAGAAAGGGAACTGGACTTCTTTTGGAAGTCTAAAATCCTATTAAGAGATTTATTAAAATATGTCATAATGACTAATTTTCTTGATATGTCAGAATGTTATGATCTTAGGTGATTTCAATGCAGACGGATCATATGTGTCCAAAAAAGGCATGAAACAACTCCGCATTCGCAGTGATACAAACTTTCACTGGCTCATTAGTGATGATGTGGACACAACAGTAAATAAAGGCAATGACAACACCTACGACAGGTAAGTCATAAAAAATGCTCTTCAATCTAGGTAGCCCTTGTTTGAAATGACTGGCTGACTGAGTGGTAGGCTTAAAATATTCGGGAATGTTTTTGGACAACCTCGTTTAAACATCACCATAGGCCTACCATATAATGGTAAAACCTCTCTGGATTTGATTGATTAAATAAACAAACTTCAGCCAGACACAGTCATAGGTATCTAGCGGGTGTTCCAGTCAAAGATGATGAACACAGCGTCAGCCAGCCATTACAAACAAGCCCACTTTTGCTTTTCAGCATTAAGTAGCCCTGAGTATCCCACATTAATTTCTCTGATTCATCTTCATTATAAAATGGTGCTTCAAAACAATTAAACATGGAAATTGTTTTACACTTTATAGGATTGTGGTGTATGGAAATGACATGCTGGAAGCTGTGGTCCCAAAGTCTGCCAAACCTTTCAACTTCCAAGAAGAATATGGACTTCCTATTGAGCTGGTGACTAGATTTTACATTTAAGCTGGTCGCTAGACTGTACATTTACACTTGAGCAGGTGACTAGATTTTACATACAAAAAAAAAAAAAAAAAAAACCCTGTCTGGTTTCTGTACTAGAACCTAAACATGCTTTGTCTGTGCAAATCGGTTTTGATAATAGTAACTGAATTAACTTTGAGTGACTGCCATTTGAATTTCGACATTTTGACTACATATACTTGTATTGATTCATGCACGTATGCAAGTATAAATGATTACCTTCAAGCAACAAATACTGTATCAAGTTTTTCCACTTGTTACGTATGAATGTTCTCCATCTTCTCCAGGCGCTAAAAGTGAGTGACCACTACCCAGTGGAGGTGGAGCTGAGAAAAAGCACATCCGCACACCAGAGTAAGCAGCATGACTGGAGTTTATTCTCAGACGTTCCCCTCCACCCACCTCCATCCCCTCCATTCACACCATCCCAACAGACATTCAAACATCAACTAAAAAAAAACAGAAAGCACGCATCAGCAACAACAAAACACATCTACACAATAAAGAACACAGGCGTTAAGATCAAGTAATGGATTCAGACTCTTTTGAGAATTTGGATTAAAAAAAAAAAAAAAACACACATTTGAATCTTCTTGTTTGTTTGTTTTAGGTTCTAGAGACTAGAATGCTGTTGCTGAAGTTCTGGACGTTACAGAGGGGAGAGATGACCTACAGGAACCAAAGAAAGGGAACCTTCTGCTTAAGCAGGAGAATCAGAATTTGAGCATAAGGAGGCTAACGCTTAAAATGGCAAAGCTGGGTCATCAGGACATCGATTAGACACACATCTGTGGTCCACTGCGGTTGCCTGCTAGTGCTAGACCCATGCAGACAGACTGTTTTAGGTTTCATTCACACTACTTTAGAAAGGTATCGTTTCACTAGAAGCCCACAACTTTATTTTGGATGCTTCTCTTCACAAGAAATGAAATCATCCTGATAAGTGTGCTAAAAATATTCAAAATCTGGACCCGAATAAAAAGGGGGAGATTTCTCTGAGGTGTTCCCCAGGTTTGTAGTATGGTCTTCACAGTGCTTCATTTCTTTCCAGACTTCTTGATTCCTCCACCAGCTGTGGCAACAGAAATAATCATGTCAGGATTTTAACAACACCTGGGAATTGTTTTCATTTTACACAAAATGCACAACCGCTATAAAATACTTTCAACATTTTAAATTCATATGCTAAAAGGGCATATTGGTGGTTTAGGTGTCATATTGATGCTCATCAGAATGGAGTGCAATTCCTATGGATTAGATGGAGAGGTCAGAATAATTTTGTAACGTAGTACAAAACTAGGCTCCAACACTGCCATCTAGTGGCACCATAACTTACAATCTGGTATGCGATAGTAAAAACAATGCCTATATTCACCATAGGATGAAAGACAAATAGGCCCGGCAAAACAGTGACGCTGTTAAATGTTGCTTTCATTCCATTTCTATAACCGTATGTGTAAAACATACTCAATACGGTTTGATGCGCTTTGCATTGCTTGCAACAGCCCCTTCAAGCCACACTGATACTGCACAGGCTGACACTAAACTCTACTACCCCATCCATCCATCCATCCATCCATCTATCCATCTATCAGAAGTGCAGGATCAGCTCTACAATCTGTAAAAATTTCATGTTGATAATTAATCAATTTCTTAGAAATATTTACATTTTTTGTTAAGTTTGAATGGAAAAGTAGAGTAAAACCAGACAGAGTGCAGTATGTGCCATTTCTAACAGTTTACTTGCACTTACTGCAGTCTGCCTTGGTACCGAATTGGGGGGGGGGGGGGGGGACACATATTGCTCTTTGCCTTTGTAGGGCAGAGTGGATATATGGCTTTCCTGACTCATTGTCACTCATCTCAATCCTACAACTGCCACAAATATGTGCAAGTGAGGTAGTTTGTGGACACAAAAGCCCATGCAATTATGTGCTTATGCACATGCCTTCTTTGTGTATGTAAACAAATCACACTACTCCATGACATTTCCTCTGCCAAATGTGGAGAAAACAAAAAAAATAATGTCAACTTGTCAAATTCCAATCAAACCATTTTAGAACTCACTTAAGGGACCTTTCCCTGCAGCCTTGGCTTTCATGGCCTCCATGGCCTTCTGTTCCTCCTTCTGTTTCTGCTTGAATGCCATGTCGTCCTACAAATTATTGGGAGAGCTGTGAGTAGGACTTAAAACGTCCCTGTTTATGCTTTAATTCAATCGTACATTTGTATCAGAATTCAGTTTTCTTACGTTGGTACGTCCGTTTCAAAAACACATAATGCAAACAATGTTGAATCGGACGTTAACACCACTTACATCATCAGCGTCTTTCGCTGATTTTTTTGGTTGCTTCAGGGGCTTCTTTTTTCCTCCTGTATGTGTGATAGCAAACGTTAGTATACTCTAGTTTATATGACAGCAGCATCTTGACGATAGGCAGGGACCCCACTGCTTAAATCAAGCGTCACTTGCGTCATATAACAAAGTTTAAAATAACGTTGCGTGGTCAGGGCGAAGCCAAACCCATCTTTGTCAACTACATGCACCGCTAATGTGCTTAGTTTAAAAACGGACATAAAGTCGTAGTCGTTGATTCCCCAACAACAACAACTTTATGACATGATAAACGGCGAACTTAAAGCTATAAATCTAAGGTTATTAGTCAGCTAACGTTTATCCTGAAATTGGAGTAAGCATACTTAACGGTGTAACGTTAACGGCACACATGAGTGTTTGTAATTTCACATTCAAGATATTCCCTTGGCTTTTTCTAACTACTTTAACTATTTCAACTATTTCACAACTTATAAATAAGCAATTAACCCAATCCTCGTAACTGATTTGCAACGGTTTTGTTATAATGTAGGAAAGCCAACGTCTTGCAAAATGTTACAGGCAGCTAGCACCAGCTATCATTAACGTTAAACGAGCTAAGCTAGAAACTGTTAGAAAGCCTGCAGCCACGTTTGAAACCATCTAATAGCTAAAGAATAAAAAATCGTTCACGTATATAAAGGTACTTTTAAAATAAAAACAAAACATAAGTAGAAATTTTCTCACCTTCTCTTCCAGACATGTTGAAAATATTGTGTTGTTAACCGGCTAACGTTCGCTTGGAGCTACTTATCTTGATTTGAGTCTATGGATTTCACACACCGCGCTATCAGGACCCTTAACCGGAAATAGGTATCCCAACAAAACTCCTGAAAACATCTTTGGAGGTTAATCTGTGAAGGTGTAGTTGTTAACTTTGTAAAACTCCCTAAAATAAGTATTTTTGAACGAATTGTTTCGCAAGACACGTCTGGCAAATTGGTATGTATTTTTGTGTAATTGTAATTGAAAAATACATGTATAACAAATAAATGTAACAGCTGTTCAGATTTGGTAATAGAACTAGTGGGCTAACTAGCTAAGGAAGGAAGAAGGCTACTGAGAGCATGCCGGTGTTCATTGGAAACGATAGTCTAGGTCTTTAACCTTTTTGTTGAAGGCTAGAAACACCTCTGTCGTGGCTCTGATGGGCAGAATAGGACACTGACTATTGTAAATTCAGTTTTATTTGTAATCAGTTTTAGGTCCAAGCGCTGTAATGGTGTGTCACAGTTATTGCAATTGATTTTACCCGTGTCATTCGGTGGCATGCTGTTGTAGGGTTCAAATGGGTCATATTCGAATAAACATTGTGGTATTAGACACACCATATCATAACGCCTCGAAACGTTGAGCAATAATTTGTACAGCGTCATGCATTTGTCTTTAGTAACGATCAAATGTCATCCGATCTAGACAGTTGGATGTGTCTATGTGCCTTGGCTATTGGTGAAACTACTCAATGAGGTACAGGCTGAGCAGCATTCCTCGCACCTTTGGCACATATGTCAGTCTGCACTATAGCAGTGCCCGTCACCGGCGAGATGTGTTCATCAGTAGAGCATTCAGTGTCCACAAGAACCCAGAAGATGGGCCGTCCAAGATGGAGTCAGTGCGACAGAGTACACTTGCCACCTTGAAGAGCCTGACAGAACTTGGAAAACAGTGGGGCCAAAATTCAATGCAAACTGCAACAGCGACTGTGAACTACTGGTGGGAGAGATACGAAGAGTTTGTTGGCCTAAATGAGGTCCGAGATGCGCAGTTAAAAGTTACTGAAGTAAGTTTGTATATGGACTTTGCATTTATATTTAAAATACACACAGAAGACACTGGAGTGAAGGTTCAGTCTTGATATTTCACACAGCTCTGTGAACCTAATCTGAACTCTTTATCTCACCAAGGCAGAGCAGGCCTTTATGGTTACCAGAGGCATGGTCCGAGAGGCTCACGCGAGCTTGGAGGCTATCCATGTACGACTGAAAGAGGTCAGAGACCGGCTGGACCGCGTGTCTCGAGAGGAAGTTCACTACCTGGAACTGGCAACCCTGGAACACAAGCTACTGCAGGTAGGGCCACTCTGACTATGGTGTGAGAGTGAGTCAGTGTGTGTGCCAATTGACATCACATCACATATTATTAGTACCTTTACAGTATTGGATGCTAAAAGATTCCACTAGCCTAACTTCGTTGTGTGTAGTCTTCCAACAAAAAATATATGAAGCAACACAAAACACTTTGAGGAACTTACTATAGTTTTTTGGTCTTTGGTTCAACTGGTTTGGTTCAATTTGGTGAAAAGAAATCACCAAAATCACTTGTCTATCCTTGTCATATCCTTATCTAGCCTTTCACTGCCATGATCACATTTGAGAAAATAAATGATAAACTGACTGAAAAACATTACCAGTGAGGAGCCATTAGACATGACTTTTGTATAAATAAAATTGAAATCAATTGAACTATGGCTTCAACATTGACTTGATTTAGTCATTATACATTTGGCCACATCGCTTTGCTTATTAGCTGACTAGGCAGTCTTGGAAAAAAGTGATATCTCTGCCAAAGTGCTACTGATTTGTTTCATTTTAACAGTATTCATTTTTTGCAGTAATTAAACAATATCCAACCGTCAGTGCTGGAATATAGGTCCAAATGTGGCGTTTCTTTTTAAAGTCAAATCTGTGTCTTTCACTTGATTCCATAAAGCAATTTTAAACTACATTCCTACATACTGTCTAAATTTGACCTATTGTACTTGCTGCTCTTGCACTTCTGATGCTAAATTGCATTTTGTTATATACATGTTTAACGACAAAGTTTAATCTATCCCAATCTAACCTAATCTAATCTTATGCATATACATATGTTCTTTTGACTGAATAGCTAATAACCTGGAAGTTGGAAGTTTAAAGACTCAAGTTGTTTTTCCTTCCCTATCTGCAGGAGGAGCGTCGCTTGCGGACAGCCTATGAAAGCGCAGAGGGGGCAGAGCGTGAGAAATTCGCTTTCTTTTCGGCCAGCGTGCGCGGGAGTCACGAGAAGGAGCGCTCCAGGGCAGAACGCACTAAGAACTGGTCCATCATTGGCTCGATTCTGGGCGCGCTGATCGGCGTTCTGGGGTCCACTTACATCAACAGGGTACGCCTACAGGAGCTGAAGAGTCTTCTACTGGAAGCTCAGAAGGGCCCAGCCAGTTTACAGGAGGTTATCAAAGACCAGGCCAGCATACACAAGGCCCTAGAGGAGGAGCTACAAAGTCTTATCAGAAGTCTTAAAAACATTCTGGCAGACATGTCTGAAAGGGTCGAAAAGTCCCAACCATCTCCAGCACCAGCTCTGCCTCAGCCTCTGCCCCAGCACCAGCCGCCTGTTCCCCCCGCTGAACCCAGTGTCTCCGAGGCCGCTCTCAACGAGATCCTGCTCTATTCCCAGAACAGCCAGGTGCTGCTGGAGGGAGTCAAGGCCCAGCTGGAGCAAATGAGCCGGAGCGTAGAGAGTGTTGCCGCTGAGCTGCAGGACGTGCGGAAGAACGTGGAGACGCCGCCTCAGCCACCAGTGGTGGTGGAGAGGCCTGTGATTCAAGCACAGGAGCAGATGCTGGTCTGTGACACAGAGAGTGTCATGCAAGGCCTGGACCGTGCCCAGAGGAGGCTGGAGACCCATATCAGCAGAGCAACTCTCTACAACTCTGTTTTAACGTACACTGCATTTGCACTGACTGTTCCAGCTCTGTACTTCATCTTCAGAAGTACTTAATTGTTTATTTTAGGGGCCATAGAGTATTATGTGAACATAATTTAGAGAAAAAATACTGCAATCTGCTGTTCGGTAGTTGTGACGCTGTTTAACATGACTTATAATCAGGGAATCATGCACTGATGTGTTTTGTGACAAGAGATATTAAAATATCAACCTAATGAATGACTTTAGTTTGTCCTTAACATTTTGTCAGGATAGAGCACCTGCCACCTACAGAAATAAATGTTTTTGTCATGTGCTCACTATTATAGTAGCAACAAAACAGTGTGTCATTTAGTGCTTGTTGCTGTCTAGGGCCTAGATTTTCAAAATAGTGTCATGTGGATTTAAAAAATATCCGGATTAAAGTTGGCTATTCGTAATAACTGGGCTTAAAATGTTACCATGTTTAAAAATAGGGCAACGTATTGAACTAGAGAATATTCTGAACACTGCCGGACATGGCATTCGCCCTTCTATTTTTTTTATAAGAACTTATTTGGTTACTTATCCAACTTGTCGGTGCACCGGCTTTGGCTCTGAACGTTTTTTTTTGCCTCTTAGCACACACACAACAGAGTGGACCCACAGTTGGGTCGGATTGGTCGGAAGAAAGTCCAACCCCTACAGAAACACCAATCATAGTTGGAGGAAACGCTTTCCTCATTGAATATGTATAATTTTTCGCGCGCTTTGGTGTCATGTGGAATATTCGCGCGAAATGTTAGTCCGCACTGAGACATCCATTTGGAGCAGAAGTGTAGACAACTTGAAGAATGGCGGTACGTATTTAGCTATTTCATTTTTATATAAAACTACTAAAGTTATACTTGCCTGTTATTGGTACGTGTTCGTAATGTTTTTGGAAAGCGTCCTTCAAAATATTGACGTACCGTACATTTTAAAGTCCCTTGAATGGTGTCAACGTTCCAGTGAAAGTGTACCACATCCTTAACTATTCAACTGTTTTATCTAACTTCAGAAAGATTTGTGTGTCAGTTACGGGAGTTGTGAAATGTAACGTTTTTCAACATGTCTACTTTTGTCATCTAATGAAAGCATGCATGATGTAAGTTTTGTTCACTTTTAGCCAAAGATTAGCCAGAGATTTTAGAAACCATCCCTGAATAAAACATAAGATACAATTTAGATCAGAAAGTGATCACCTAATTTATCCAGATCACGGTGGTATTAGTGGATATGGCATACATAAGCGTTCTAGATCTGAATTTGACATAGGTGTCTGGGTTGCAATGGTGAACGTGTTTTCTTTGTTAGCATAACTTTGGATAACAAGCTAGCTTCGCTAATCTGTTTTGCAAACTTTTGGATCATTAACAGACAACAGCTCATGCCATGTGTTAGGTAGTTCAGAAAAGCTTTGTATTAGACGTGAATCGGGAATCTATATCAATATAATTATTATAAGTTATTTCACCTCATGGTGGATAAGAACATTGTTCGCCGTTTAATTAACGTTAATGCTGGACGTTATCTCACTGATCTTTAATATTGTCACTCCGCTGCTAGGATTCATCCGAGTCTTACCACATGGCTACTAGCCCCAGCCGTGGGCTTACATCAAGTCCGGGAAGAGACTTGCCACCCTTCGAGGACGAGTCGGAGGGACTTCTCGGAGACACGCTCCCCGACGAGGAAGACGGCGATGGGGAGGAGCTGATCGGAGATGGGATGGAACGGTCGGTTGAAATTAGGTTTACTAAAATCAGACGTTGGTTTTTATAGAAACTGTGGTTTATCTGTCTTTTTTTCTATCCGTTGCATTATTTGAGCCGCTTTGCCATGTACATATGAAACCGATGTGTGTGATTCTGGAAGTCTGATGACGGTGTTGTTTAATAGTTGTCTGTCACCGTCAGAGTGCATGTGGCAGGGACAATTCAGTAACATTTATATTTGTGCACCAGAGCCAATCACATTTCTTTGATGTTAAAATTTGGCGAACACCTCTAAAGTGCTGCTGTGTTTTCTGTTCAGGGACTACCGTGCTATCCCGGAGCTGGACCAGTATGAGGCGGAGGGACTTGATGAAGACGAGGATCTGTCCGAGCTGTCGCCCAGCGCCCGTGCTGCAGCCGAGGAGGAGATGAGGCGGAGGGACCGGGAGCAGGGCGTCAGTGGGCGCATGAGGAGGGGCTTGCTCTACGGTGAGTAGGGTCAGTCTGAAGGGCCTCTGGTCAGGCTACAGTAACATAGGGTCTGCAACAGTGGGTATGAGATCTCTTTGGTGACTCGGTTCTGTATCAAGGGCCTCAAGCTACAGTATCGGTCTGTATGTCATTGAGATGAAATTGCCATTTAGATTCTTTTAATTAGTAATATCTCCACTCAGCATATCCATTTGCTATTGTGAAGTTAGAAGTCACTGAACACTACACCACCACCAGATGCATAACTAGCATTTTTTACTCCTTAAATGTATGCCTGTGCATGTCATTATGTAACCACTAAACATTTCTTATTGCGTGAACACTAAATATGACAGTCGTGTCTCGCCTCAGACAGCGAAGATGAGGATGACGAGCGACCGGCGAGGAAGAGACGTCTGGCGGAGCGTGCGGCGGAGGGAGCTGGGGAGGGCGAGGACGAGGAGATGATCGAGAGCATCGAGAACCTGGAGGACATGAAGGGCCACTCGGTGCGTGAGTGGGTTTCCATGGCGGCGCCACGCCTGGAGATCTACCACCGCTTCAAGAACTTTCTGCGAACGCACGTGGACGAGCACGGACACAACGTCTTCAAGGAGAGGATCAGCGACATGTGCAAAGGTACAAACTCCTCTATAAAAACCTTTAATGATCATTTTTACAAACCTCAAGGCTTTCTGATCTGATGCAAATTCATTAGTGAATTACTCAACTTTTGGTATGTGGGCTCAAATGTCTGAATTGTATTTACACAGATAAAGCACAATATAAAAAAAATGATTCTTTGGGCTTATATATAGTTATATCATGACCTCTCTTAATCGGATAATGGGACCTTTTTACAGTGTCTTGTATAAAGTGTTGGATCCATGTGGCATTCATTCTTCTCTGTCCTTTTCCAGAGAACAAGGAGAGTTTGCTAGTGAACTATGAGGACCTGGCATCCAGGGAGCATGTGCTGGCCTACTTCCTGCCCGAGGCTCCGGCGGAGATGCTGAAGATCTTCGACGAGGCGGCCAAGGAGGTGGTGCTGGCCATGTACCCCAAGTACGAGCGCATCGCCCACGAGATCCACGTGCGCATCGGCAACCTCCCGTTGGTGGAAGAGCTTCGCTCGCTTAGGTACGTGCACACAGCGTGAAACTCTACACGCACACACAGTGAACCATCTCACACACACATAAACAACCAGATTTGCTCAAATGCCCTGCTATGGAATGGGCCAGTAAACTTTGTTTCTGGGGAGGTTCTGCATAAGGCCAGAAGAGGGCAACGTTGCTCAGGTTTGTGTCCCTCGCTGGCATTGTGCTGTTGGCTGCTCCTCTGCCTCCTGCTGCAGCACCTGCTCAGCATCACGTGCCTGTGCTGCACTGTGATTGTGCAGACCCACACAGCACCGAGGTGTGAAATTTAGAGTAGAGCAGTCAGGCCAAATTAATTTGTATTTTATCTAATTAGTGTTTAGATGAGTGTACTGTTGGATCATGCTTCATAGTGTTGGGAGGCATACTTTGTGCCAGCTGTGATGCTTCTGCACAAAATGAAAATAATCATTTGGCTAATCTACCTGAGATTGCATAAGATGTTAATACAAATGCTGCAAGTTTTTTCTTGCCTCTGTTGCTCATTGGTTCTCTTTTCTGTGAAGTGCTACTAGACATGACTTTTGTATAATGCACTGCACAATTTGAATTGAAGAAATGGCCTAGAGAACTGTGCTTTGATATCTCCTGTCCCCTTTTCCTCTTCCTCCTCCTTGTGCAGGCAGCTCCATCTCAACCAGCTGATTCGCACCAGTGGAGTGGTGACCAGCTGTACCGGAGTGCTTCCCCAGCTGGGCATGGTCAAGTACAACTGTAACAAGTGTAACTTTGTGCTGGGCCCGTTCTTCCAGTCACAGAACCAGGAGGTCAAGCCAGGCTCCTGCCCGGAGTGTCAGTCCCTTGGGCCTTTTGAGATCAACATGGAGCAGGTCAGTTTGACGCAGGATTGTTAGGAAAACTTAAAAAATTTAAAAATTTAAATCAGTGAACAAATAGCAAGTGTTTCTGGGCCACATTCAGCAGTTTATTTCAAACTGATTAAATTTTAAAATGTATTCAAATCCCTGATTAGAAATATCTAGCTGAATTGATGAAACATAAAAAGGATAGAATTACTGGTTTTTAGAGACCAACTGTGCCTCTGTGTGTATTCTAGACTGTGTATCAGAACTACCAGCGCATCACCATCCAAGAGAGTCCAGGGAAGGTTGCCGCAGGTCGTCTGCCCCGCTCCAAAGACGCCATCCTCCTGGCTGACCTCGTGGACAGCTGCAAGCCTGGAGATGAGATCGTAAGTGTCGAAACACTTCACTATTACTGGGGAGTAGTGCGGAGGCAGATGAAATTGTTGAAAACTTTGTGAAGGTGGGATGGCGACTTGCAGGTTGAATTACCTCAGACTTTTCAATAATTCGTCCTTGAACTTATTAGGAGACCGACAAATATCCTGCAACATTTGGGGGTGGGGGTGGGGAGGGGGCCGTGTTTACCAAGTCTTAATGTGTCAAACAAAATATCAATAATTTTGGGCTTTATAATGTTTTAATATTAGTCAAATATTCAGCAATGAGTAGGTCTAAAACATCAGTTTTTGAGCAGCTGCCCCAGTGCAGTTCAAGAGTCTTAAGTGTTTGAAACCCTGGTTTATGCATCATCTCTGCCCACACTCACTAACATCAACACTACTACACAACACTTTTTCTTATCCAGAGCAGCTTGGAGACCTACAAAAGGGTCTGTGCACCTAGAGGAAATCAGGGTCAAGGGTTATTCTCAGGTTCCCTGTGCATTGTGGCATTGGTAGTAGTGTCCTAGCTACTGTACCACAACATGTATGTAGTTGTCCGTGTATGTAGTAGGTATCTGTTGGAAGAGGGGCCTCTAATGCTGGGGGTGGGGGTGCTTGCCCTATGTTTGAGCAGCTTTGAAGTGCTTCAGAAGTGTAAAGGATTAGCCAGATAAATAAAAATGGAAAGGTTACAGAAATGTTAGAGGGTTTTTTGTCCCTTACTGTATGGTATTTACGCTTCAAATACTGACCTTCACGCCAACAGAAAGTCTGCACTTGAAGCAGTACATGAGTTGATGTTTTGAAAGTGTGAGCTACCACCCACCCACACACACCCACCTCTCCAGATTCTCATTGGTATTGAGTGTTTTGTCGAGGTTTGAGCACCCCAAGGTGACTTGTTTGTGCTTCTCGTCGCAGGAGCTGACTGGAATCTACCACAACAACTATGACGGCTCGTTGAACATGGCCAACGGTTTCCCCGTGTTCGCCACCGTCATCATGGCCAATCACATCGCCCGCAAGGACGAGCGCGTTGCCGTGGCAGAGCTCACCGACGAGGACGTCAAGGCCATTGTGGCGCTGTCCAAGGACGAACGCATCGGGGAGAGGGTGAGCTCGCATACAGAGGCATACCGCACATCACATAATCAACAAAACTCCTCCCTCACAGATAGGAGCCCAGCCATGGCAAAGGGGCATTAAACAGGTCTATGGACAAATGGATTTATTAACTTTTGATTACATTCACGTTAAGAATAGAGGTTTAATGACTTGAAGGTGGTTATTGCATGACTTAATGCTGAGAGTTGTAATTTTATAGAGTCTGGCTTTATGCTACTGTCTTATCAGCAAGACTGTAAACCTTAACCACTCCTGATGTCACAGCTGGAGATGCACTTTTGTTAATACCTGCTGCTATTGGCGTGAAAAATCAAGTGCTTGGATTAGGACTATTGCTGAGTCCTTTAACAGGCAGTGGTAGGGAGCATCAACATTGTTTTTATGTCTGTTCTCCCCATCAGATTTTTGCCAGCGTGGGCCCCTCCATCTACGGGCACGAGGACATCAAGAGAGGTCTCGCTCTGGCTCTGTTTGGAGGAGAGCCAAAGAATCCAGGTGGGCAGATTTAGGACAACACAGCTTGCTTCACTTTCCCCACCGCCATCTCCTCATCTCGCCCTTTTCGCTCTCTCTGTGAATTGGAGATTAGCGAAGATCTGTTGTATTAAACAAGTTACAGGATGCCATATCTATTATATCAGTTTTGTAAATATATTTTCCCTTAGATTTTGATTTATTACAGCATTAATTCTTAATCTCTTTAGTGAATTTGTTGTAACATTGTGCTATGGATTGTACGTTGTTTGGGAAGTGTGTTTATTTTCAGTGATTACACGTTCAAATAGACATTACATCATATATCAGACTGGGTTTTAAACTCTTAACCTTCAAAGGGGGTCCCCATCCCACCAACAGGTAAAGGTCAAACTCACAAACCTACTGTGTGTGTGTGTGTTTTTGTACGTTTCCCACACAGGTGGCAAACACAAGGTGCGCGGTGACATCAACGTCCTGCTGTGCGGAGACCCCGGTACCGCCAAGTCCCAGTTCCTCAAGTACGTGGAGAAGGTGGCCAGCCGAGCGGTCTTCACCACCGGCCAAGGGGCCTCCGCCGTGGGTCTGACCGCATACGTGCAGCGCCACCCAGTCACTCGTGAGTGGACCCTTGAGGCCGGGGCCTTGGTGCTGGCCGACAGAGGAGTGTGTCTGATCGATGAGTTTGACAAGGTGAGACAATCGCAGTCAAGGGGAGGGATGGGATAGACTGGCATGACCAGGGTTAAGTAGATAGTTAACACGTTGTTTTATGTGTGGTCACACCAATGAAATGAGTTGGTTCTTGAATTCGTCACTTGAATAAAATTCAAAATGAAAAAAATTAAATTGAACTCACACGAACTTAAAAAACACCGTGGCTGATGGCTATAATACTGAAAACAGCATGCTGAGTTCACCTGACATCGAAAACCAAATCGCACCTTTCACTTGAGAGAGCAAGAGACATGATGAGGAAAGATGCTGGTGGACTGCCAGGCCAGTGTTTGCAATTATTAGAATATTTGATTAGAAGAGAAAAACATTTGACAAGTGCATTGAAATTAAAGAGGATGAGAACTTTGCGCAGTTGTACTCACGGTGCCGAGAGCAGTCTGCCAACTTGTGCAACTCTGTGGAGATGAGTTTGATATTTCATTGATTGAGAGGCAAAAAAAATCAAAATCCCCATCAAAATCAATCAATAAATAAATGAGTAGCATGTGCCTACCTCTGGTCACTACTACTACTAGGCCACTAGTACTACTTTCCTATTCACCTCATTTATCCATCATCCCTGTGTGTGTGTGTGTGTGTGTGTGTGTGTGTGAGAGAGATTTAGGTTTAGTAGCCTCTTAGGTTAACTGTTCATTGTAACTAAATCACTCATTTTCCTCTCGCCTCTTTACCCATCATTTGTGTGTGTGTGTGTGTGTGCATTCAGATGAATGATGCAGACAGGACCAGTATTCATGAGGCCATGGAACAGCAGAGTATATCCATCTCCAAGGCCGGCATCGTCACATCTCTACAGGCTCGCTGCACAGTCATTGCTGCTGCCAACCCCATTGGTCAGTCTTGCTCTAGCACCTCAGCCTCCACCAATCACATTCAGAGACCTCTGTGTCTGATGCAGCAGCCTCATCTGCTACTCAACCACTTAGTTCATGTTGCATGCGGCCAGTCATGAACTATGATTTATTACGGGTTTATACAACAGTCAAGTATGGCTGGACAATTAATCGCATTTGCAATATAATCGCGATTTTGAAAATCGCAGAGGCGCGCAAAGGTTTTTTTTTTTTTTTTTTTGTTAACAAGGATTGGGGTTCAATGCAACAAGATATTCTCTCGAATAAAAATATGCTGATTAATGAGTAGTTCATTTTCTATTTTTAATTAGACGTTGTGTACAAATACGCATATTAATGGGACATATTTGGCGCTTGTGGTTTTTATTGTGAAAAATCACAAAGAAATTGCAGTATTTTTTGAAAAAAATCGCACAGTCAAGTCTGGTCGAACTATTTAGCCATTTCTGATTGGACGAGACGCATTGTACGCTCCATTGGAAGAACCAAGCCCTTGATCAACTGCCGCATTGCTTTCGAAATTATATACAACTGTTTTGGAGGGCAGGGGATGAACGAACATAAATGAAACATAATCGTAATAACACAATTTGGCATCTTAGATTGTTGTTTGTTGGCAATGGAGCTGTTGTATAAATACAATGTAAGGTTGTTTATGGATATCCACGTGGGTGTAGTTACCAACGCCCCTCAACCTTATGATGACTTGGCATCGGCCAACTACACTCATGACAATATCCAAGAACCACCTTACCTCCTACTCGTGTTATATTGCTTAATCAAAAGGAAACCTTTTGTTTGTTTGGGTTTCCCGTGTGCCTGCAGTCATTTGAGAGACTTTTACTACACGTGTAGCAGTACTACTTGCCTTGATGAACCCTGTTTGTGTCGACAACCCTGCAGGTGGTCGGTACGATCCCTCACTGACCTTCTCAGAGAACGTGGACCTGACGGAACCCATCATCTCCCGTTTTGATGTCTTGTGCGTTGTTAGGGACACTGTGGATCCAGTCCAGGTGAGATTGAGATGTTTACTCAGTACCCAATATGTAAAGTTCTTTTGTAATTTCTTGATTGACTTTTTTTTGTTTAATTTTTTAGACTGTTGGATAGGAACTTTATGGAATATCTTAATATGACTGTTTTTTCATGTATGAATATTTAGTCTGATTTGATTCTTTGGTAATGACTTGTGCATTAACCTATAGTGCCATGGTGCCACCCTGGTGCCATGTAGTGTTCATACCCAACCATTGTGCCTGTGCCCCTTCTATACCATCTCCCTCCCTCTTTTCAGGATGAGATGTTGGCGCGCTTTGTGGTGGGTTCCCACATCAAGCACCACCCCAGCAACAAAGAGGGTGGCGTGGCCAGCCTGGAGGAAATGGTGCTGCCCAACACGTCGGACGTGCCTCCCATTCCCCAGGAGCTGCTCCGCAAGTACATCATCTATGCCAAGGAGCGTGTGCACCCCAAACTCAACCAGATGGACCAGGACAAGGTGGCTCGTATCTACAGCGACCTCCGCAAAGAGTCCATGGTAGGAAACCTTCTTTTAGAACTTACAATTTAGAGTTTTGTGGCCTTTGTTTGATGTCTGGCAAACAGGACTCGGCCCTTGTGATACCCCCCATGCCTTTTCCATTGACCTATGTTCCTACAAAGAGTTACTCAAGCTGTAAAATTGTTGGCTGTAATTCACTTTGGTATGAGATATGATGTCTTTGGGTACAAGTTATGAGTCACAGGTCACTGAATGAGCTGTTAGACTTTAGCAAACATTTACATTTATGCATTTAGCAGACGCTTTTATCCAAAGCGACTTCCAAAAAGAGGATAACAATCAAGCTACATAGCAAACATTTTTTAGCAGCCTTTTAATTTATGCAGTTATTTAATCATTTTACAGCTTGATTAGCTCATGGTGCACACAGTAATGTAACTAGATCTGTGGAGACCATTGGGGTGTGTGTGTGTGTGTGTATGTGTCAGACTTTTTTCTTAATCCTCCCACCTTTCCCTCCCAGGCCACTGGCAGCATCCCCATCACGGTGCGTCATATCGAGTCCATGATCCGCATGGCGGAGGCTCATGCCCGCATGCACCTGCGCGATTACGTGCTGGAGGACGACGTCAACATGGCAATCCGCGTCATGCTGGAGAGCTTCATTGACACGCAGAAGTTCAGCATCATGAGGGGCATGAGGAAGGTGAGTCCCCCTCCCCTCTCAACCATATCTCCATCTATCCATCCATCTGTCCATCTTTCTATTTATCCATCTATCTATTCATCTATCTACCCATGAGGCGATGGTGGGGCAGATTTGGCAGGTTGGCGCCATGCATGGCAGCCTCCGCCACCAGTGTGTGAATGGGTATACGTTGTAAAGAGCTTTGAGTGCTCGTAGAAGTAGAAAAGCACTGTATTAATGCAGTCCATTTATCATTACTATCCATTAAATGCCTCCATCCAACCCTGATGACCTGAAACCTTTTGTTTGTGAATTGTGGTACCTCATGGCACAGGTGGTGCATTATTTTAGGGACTTTTTTTGGTGTTACTGTAGTGTAATACTTTGTACCTTAGATTTTGGCTAAATATCTTCAGCTACATAGGTTAAAAAAAACAGCTCTGAGGGCTATACACAGATTTCTGTTCTTCTTTCTTTTGACTCTTGAAAGCCTTCCTAAATGTACTTTGATTGTGGTTTTATCATAAGTGCTGAACACGCCATTGAGGTTAATACATGTTCTTTTGATGGAGGAGTCATTCCAGTTGTTCTAGTCTGATGGACACCCTTGCATGTACTGAGCGTTTCTCTGAGCAGTCACATTGCTCCTTTGGCAGACGTTTGCGCGCTACCTGGCCTTCAAGCGGGACAACAACGAGCTGCTGCTGTTCATCCTCAAGCAGCTGGTGGCTGAGCAGGTGGCCTATCAACGCAACCGCTACGGCGCCCAGCAGGACACCATTGAGATCTCTGAGAAGGACCTGCTTGACAAGGTACCGTAGCTCCTCAATCCTGCACACACACAACTCAATTCATTTCCATTTTATTTTTAGCACATTATACAAAGTTATTGCATACACAGCTGCTAATGTTCCTGACCTGGCCTTAATCTTAACCTTAATCTTCATCTTCTATGCTTCAAAATGGTCTATGAAGGCATCTCCACACTTATTGATTTAATGTCTTTAGTGGGTCAGTCATTTCAAACTATCTGAGTCGAGAGCTGAAAACCTGACAGACTGACATTTGGATGATGGATGATCTGACTATTTTTATTTTATTTTTTTGGTCTGACCTCTTCTAGGCCAGACAGATCAACATCCACAACATGTCTGCCTTCTACGACAGTGAGCTCTTCAGGAGCAACAAGTTCTCCCATGACGCCAAGAAGAAGCTGATTGTTCAGCAGTTCTGAGTGGTCATTCCTGGAGGAGGATGTCAAAGATGTGTATATTGTGTATACTGTCCCCTGCAGGCCTGAATGCTGTAGCATATACAGCATGATATGGACAGAAATGCCTCATGAAGGAGGGCAAAGTTCTTGCATGCCCAAAATGATCGTTCATCATGACGGGAGAGAAAAGAGGGGGGGGGGGGGGGGGGGGGAGTTGTGTTAAAGGTTGTTCTTTTTTTTTTTTGAGCATTTTTTTATG
>JAGFZM010000079.1:937049-956057 GCA_017657215.1 Limnothrissa miodon | reverse complement strand
ATATTGTGAAAGTTTGTGTACTTTTTTTATGCAACTGTTTTTTGAATGTATAAACCTTATGAAATAAAAAAGCATAAACGTATCTTTGTAATGAAATGTGTAGTACGCAGTTTAAAAGAGCCAGGTTAACTACTTTAAGTAGAATGCAATCATGTCACGATTGTGTAGGACAATCTATTGAGGGCGAATTATTTTTGGGGGCCACAATTTTGAAAAGTGCTACTTTTAGGATTTTTTTTTTTTGGTCAAGATTCATGTTTATAACCATGGCAAGTGAAGAAGCGGCAAGGCCAGAGATGAAGCTGCTAAATAGGACGCTAATTGGGATTTGAGCACTAGAATATCGTAAGAAGTAACGTCCAATCTATTTGACGTTTCACTTAGGGCCCTCTTGTGTAGTGATGGGTGGGTGTCGCACGGCGCAACACGCCGTATTTAGGACCCTGAATCGCGTTCTGCTGCGTTGCGGCGTACCAGCTGCAGACACTGCGCAAGGCTTGTAACGTAGCGTACTCCAGACTTGTGCCGTCACATGCATGCACGGCACAACAGAGCCTTTAGTTGAATGTAAGGGACACAGATTACACGGTGTTCCCTTCACATACAAACCCAAATCCCACGTGTTTAGATATGATAGAGGTCCAGTCGTGTTTTTCGTTCCCGTCTGTTTTTACGGTTCGTGAGAGAGGGAAGATACAGAAATTCGAGAAGTTTTGATTAGAGGGCTTTGCATAGGCACGCTGTCATTCTGAATAATATTAAGGTCACTCACTCAAGGCGCAACTGAGATGCAGAACGCAAGCGCTCTGTCAGTAGGACCGCCATTCACAGTGCACTGCTTGCCCAGTAAGCTGGTGGAGCCCATACAGTCGTAAACGTGCCAGATATGAGTTTATGTGGAGTATCGTGTACTGTGTCAATAGCGGACAGTAACGGACGCCTGAAATTAGCCCGATTTTGGTAGTAATTTATGAATAGCTTTTTGTAATCCCTTGCAAGCATGTCGGGTGTATACTTCATATTCAGCCTCATGATTGGTAAGTAGCCGTTTTCTTATTAAATGCAGTTAGCAGTCAAAATAAACAGAGACCGTAGTGCTGATGGCTCCTATCATTCGTAGGCTATGTTTTGTCAATGCTATCACATAGCCTACCCGTTCATTTTTTTTGTCCATATCTTGACTTTGTGTCTTGTGTGGGAACCGTAGGCTAGCCTGTATATCTGTCCTGTTATTGTCCCTAAATGGATGATTATGCTACATCGACCGGTGTCAAGTGAGACATGAAACTACATGCAACGTTTGACGGTGCCTGTCAATGAATCAACATGCAGAGCACAGAAGTGCACGTTAATTCTGTATCCTTACTTGGATGTGTTTCTGTCAGATGTATTTGTGTGTTTTATTTTTGTTTAGAACTACAAGAAAGGTTGACTGAATGTGCCTGCTGACCGGCCAGTAGCCACACGCGATAGCCTGCTGTAGCCTATTATAAATATTTGTTTTTATGGCTTAATACCTGTGGCCTTTTTTTACAATTCAGTGCAGCGTCTTCTCATTACTCTCAGACTAATTCAAGGCGAGTCCTATAATAGTCCACTGGACACGTTAATATTTGCGCCCCCTCTAGAGGTGAACATGTTTTAGATGAGCAAGACGGAGCATGGCTCGACTCGGTTCTAAAGTCAGGTGCTGCCTGCCGTGCCAATGTGTTTCTGCTGACCTACATCTGCAGTTGCGCAGAGCCCAGAGTCCAATTCGGGTGGAGATGATTCACACCACCTCGCTGCAGAGGCATCTCTACCAGGACCCTCAAGCAGGAACGGCGTCGGTCCACATAGTTGGCAATGCTACAGTATAAGCCAGAACACGCGATCCACTTGGATAATAACTAGCCATTCTCCAAACGATGAAGCTGGTCAATAGCAACAACACATTTTAAACTATTTCTGTGTGTAAAACTTTAAGAACAGCTTGGAGTCTCAGAGCATATTGTTCAGACGATGTGCCATAGTCAGTATGCTTTGCAGTCCTACCAGCATGTTAGACTTATTTTGTTAGATTGGGTATGGAGATGAGGATTCTTGGCACTTTTAGGTTTGTCTTAGCACTTCCTACTTCAACACACACACACACACCCTCACACACACAAGCCAGAATATTTACGGATGAGAGAAAATCGTGTTAAGGTGTGTCCCATCTGTGGCTAACAGTGGCATCCCTTGGTTCCTTTCATGCAGAGATTTGCATACATTCTTCCAGCAGTGTTTATTCAGTTGAACCTCCTTGAGACAGCATGCCTCACTCTCACACACTCTCTGATATATATGTGTGTGTGTGTGTGTGTGTCCTCCCTCTTTCTACCTTTGGTCTGTTTGTGTGTGTGCGTCTCTGCTCCTACTGCAGAGAGGTGCAGTGTTGCCAGCCAGGCACTGTAAATCTCCTCCCTCTCCCCCCTCTCCTCTCTCTCCTCTATCCTCTCACCTCTCTCTTCCCTCTCCTCTCTTTCCTTTCATCTCTCCTCTCTCACCTGTCTTCTCTCCCCTCTCTCTCTCTCTCTCTCCTCTCTTCTCATTCTCCTCTCTCCCCCCTCTCTCTCCTCTCCCTGAGCCAGATCCAGAGCCTATGCTGCAGGGCCAGCAGGTAGCCCTGGGCAGCCCAAGCTTGGGGCCCACAGTCCTCCACCCGCCAGTGTGGAGCTAGTGCACTGTTCTCCTCACTACCCCCTCTCTCATCCGCCCTCTTTTCTTCTTTAGGGGTGTTAGTGTTGCTTTTAATCATCATGTACATCTTGTACTTTTTGTTCCCTCATCTCCTCTTTGGCCAAGAAGCCTGAGATCCACACACACGGATGCTACAAGCTAACTTCAGCTCTATTGAAAATTAATATGGTGCAACTAAGGTTGTCTGTAAAATACTCTGATTTAGAATGAGCTCAATATATTAACTGCTGTGTAATAAATAAACTTGCCTTGTTTAGTCAGACATGGTCCTGCCTTGCCTTGTTTTGACTTGTTTTGCTTTGCCTTGTGGCCAGTGGCATCACATGGCTTTATTAGGTCCAGGCACAATGCCCTTTCATCAGCCATCTCCTGGTCAGAGCTGCCTGGGGTTCACTCCTAGCAGCACACAGATCAATTTTAAACAGGCTGTGACAGAACGGTAGCATAACATGGCGAGAGGGAGGGGAAAACAGTGAGAGGAAAAGATTCATGGGATCAATATGAGAGAGTGTGCTGTGTGTGTGTGTGTGTGTGTGTGTGTGTGTGCGTGCGTGTGTGTGTGTGTGTTTTGTTTCCCGTATTGTTATATTGCAATGGTGCAACATACCACCTATTTGTTGATTGATAATGTTGATGTTGACTTTTTGCTGTTGACGTTGTTGACTTTTTGGTCGGTAAAAAAGTGTTACGCTTGTTTAGACTACACCCCGGCTCAACTTTGTTTATTTTATTGTTTATGTTTACATTCCACAGAGTCTTTCTTCCATGCTTCAGCACAACCGTCTTGTCTGTTAATTAATAGCCCCATTCGGTTCAGTTTATTATTAACAAGCATTTCCCCCCGTTCTTGAGCAAGGAAATGAATTGTTCTGTTGAGATAGACATCCTGTCTGACTCTGGCATCTCTGAGATCTCTTTTAGAAGCAGGTGAATCAGCTGCCCAATGCTGCCTCTTTGATGATGAGGAACTTAAGAATTTGATTTTTTTCTCTCTCTCTCTCTCTCTCTCTCTCTCTCTCTCTCTCTCTCTTCCCCCTGCCCCCCTCTCTGTTTTAGTTTTACTCCAATAGGCCACGGTCTGTTTTGCTGTATCATCTTTGGGAGAAAAGATGAATATGCACACATTTAGTTCTGCCCACTACTAATTGTTTTTGTTGTTACATTTGTCCTGTTAAAACCTTTCAAAGTCTGTTCAGAATGAGGATTCTTTTGATACTGTTTGCAGAGGACTGTCTTGAAAAATAGTGCACTGTCCTTTGCCATTTTCTTCTTTATTTTCTGCCATTGCGTGGATCTGTGCTGTCTGAAATGATGAAATAGTGTGAAAACCAAGCCTATGTTTTTCAGCCATGGTGGCTGCAGCTCTCTCTGAAGCGTCACTTTGACAGACCCCAGTTAATAAACCATCTTGCTCTCCTCTCTTCCATACACGCGCCATACCTGCAACGCAAGGATCTTAAGTGAAGGCAGCAGCCACTTGTGGTCCGGGCTTTGACTCTTGTCCTCATCCGAGCTGCCTTAACCAAGTCTGCTTTGCAGTGCTAAAATTCAGCCATTGCCCAGTAGACAACTAGGACTGTAAGAAATGAGCTGTTGCACTGCAACCACCAAAGCAGCTAACTTGGTTTTTGTGAAGCGCACCCTGCTTAGAAGAACTGCTGACTCACAGATCAGGTGCTTTTGCACAGAAACAACCCTACAAATCCTCCTCCTCTTTGCCATTGTACAATCCCTCTAGACTCGTTGAAGCAACCAAAAAAACAAACAAGAAGATTTATCAAGAAATCTGTTGCATTTCCTGCAAATCTTATCATGACTTCTAGATCCACTTCCAGACTACTGCAAAATGTAATAACCTATAATATCTATAATATTATAACTATAACAACTGATATATCAGCTCCAATTTATGTTATGCAATATATTGGTACAATATCCAAACTGGTTGGAATGCTGATGCAGGACTAAGCAGCAGAAGTAGCACAGAGTCTCTGATCCACAGTGGGACTCTGGTGTTTACCCGGAGCATCGGTGCCAGACTGGCAGCTTGGTTAGTGTGTCAGTAGTGTGTCTCGTCTTGCAGGCCTGTCTGTCTGGAGTTAGTTTGTCCTTGCTGTCGGAGAGGAGATGAGAGAGAATATGAGAGGAGGGGAGAGAAGAGGAAAAGAAGCAAGAGTGGAGGGGAGTCTGTCAGCACATTTCTCTGCCCTCCCTGATGGGTGGGTTGGGTTGCCACGGCAAAGCGGGTCATCCTGGCGGGAAGGCAAGCATGCTGCTCACTCATTCACTCATTCAGATACGCACTCGTGCGGATCAGGGATGCTGAGGGATGTCCTCGTGTCAACACACAACAGCACCTCCTTTCACCTTTTTATTTTTAGAGCCACACTCTTCCAAATTCAAAGTCAAATTCAAAGGGTGCTTTTTTGGCATGACTGGTAGATGTTGCCAAAGCAACGACACAAACAAGAAATTATCAGGCAAAAAAAAATCGTCCTCACAACACACACACACACACATTCTCTCAAAGGGTAAAATGAAAGGATGTTTTTATGTAGGTTTTAAAACCAGATTTTCAGAATTAAATCTTTTAAATCTTTTATTTATTGCAATCTCTTTGTTGCCTCTTTCTAGTCACTGTGAGGTGAAGCTTTAAAGCCTTGAAGCTTTACAGCAAATGTTTTACAAAATGATTAGTTTCCAAAAGCCTTCAAAGGCCATCTAGTGGTAAAATGAGTCAACAAGATTTATCTAAACACATTAGCACAGTGTTAATTCCACCCTGCTGACATAGTCTCATGTGATACTTCTCTGTGAACACTAGAAATAGGAGAAGCCAGTGTTCCCACCATTAGAATAATACACACAAAAAAAAACATGTAAAAAAAAAAGGTCTCCCACTGACAAAAACCTGACAAAGTGTGTATGGGACATCTTCATTGTCGAAATGTCCTGCTAAAATCACACACACACACATTTTATGGGACGTCGTTATAGTCGAGATGTCTTGCTAAAATCGCACACACACTTCATGTGACATCTTAATAGTCAAGATGTCCTGCTAAAATCACACACACACACACCTCATGGGCCATCTTTATAGTGAAGATATCTCGCATGAATCAAACCCCATGCCGAAGCAGTAGCGCTGTAAATGAGGCTTCAAACATCACATCACCTCTCCATTTCAACACAAGCCTCAATACAGGGCTTTGGCTGGTCGCATGTGACACACTCGACACTCACACTTCAAAGCCTCAATGCACCGGCCATCACTACTTGTTTCCTGTGATGTCAGTCAGACCAGGTTTACGTGGTCTGATGCTCAAGATTGTTGCATACGTAAATCTCTCTCTCTCTCTCTCTAGCGTCAACCCTAGTCCCTTGATTACCATCCACATGTAGGACCAGACTACACACACACACGACAGGAGGAGACCCTTTTGAAGATGATCCAGAAAAAACGAGTTCTTGCTTGCTTGCTTCATTCTGCTGCGGGCATTTTAATCAAATATATTTATTTTCACAACCTCGCTGGCCATTCATTTAACAGTTACTAGTCTGTTGCGTAACATTGGCCCTGGTCTCTTTTGATGCCCATATGGGGTGGACTTACTCTTCGGCCGCCCCAGACCCCCCAGGAGGAGTAGGGGATGGGGGTACCCTCAGCCCTGCACCCTAGGGGCTCTCCTAGTAGAGAGAGTGATTGGATTTCAGCCCGAGTCAGTTTGACGGTCGGCTGCCATCTTCTCTTCTCTTGGCTGCAGGAGGGAGTCCAGTGACTCAACAGAAACCAGCCACAGACGCTGCCTGAGCAGAATGAGGATAACTAAATGGCTGCATGTCTTTGTTGCACAAGGGAGATAAGGAAACATGATGTTTAGCTTTTGATAATATATATAGATAGATAGATAGATACTTTATTGATCCCCAAGGGGAAATTCAAGATCCCAGCAGCTTAGAAAAATCACACACAACATATACTACAGCGTACACAGGATGATAAGAAGCAGATCAACAAAACAACATGACTAGATCAACATTACTAAAAATAAGAATAGAATGCAAAAACTATGGGTAGAGATGTGCATGAGTGTACTGTGGTACAGTATGGGGTGTGTGTTAAGGTAGTGCAAATGAGCCAGTAGTGCAACAGTGCAAATGAGTCCAGTAGTGCAGCAGGTTAAAAGTCTATTGACTAGCAATAAATATGTGCATATATAAAAGAGGACAACAGAAAAAATAAGCATAGCACTTCAACAGTTCCAATAAAGAATATGGACAATAAGATAAAAATAGAAAATAAAAATAGCCTAATAATATAAAATTTCAATGTCAGTGCAGGGATAAGTCTAACAGAGTCATAAACAGGTTCATGCATCAGTCAAGTATGCAGGTCAAGTATCAGGTTACAGTTACTGTTAGTGGTCAAGTATGTAGTTACAGTAAAAGGAGGGATTGTGCATATGGGCATATGGGCTAATGTAGCCAGTAGGGCCCCTAGGCAGTGTGAACAATACACAGTATTGTAGAAAAGTCCTGTAAGTGAATAGGAGGGTTCAGGTGCAGATAGACTATGCAGAGAAGTCCAACTCTCCTTTTCCTTTCAGTGAAGCATTGTAGTGCACTTCATGTCTGCTAGTGTGTGTAGGTGTGCATATGTGTGCAACTATAATTGTGAAGTAGTGTTTGTAAGTGTGTGTGTGTGTGTGTGTGTGTGTGGTGATTAGAGATTATACCAGGCGGACCCCCTAATGTCTGAGAAGCTTTGGGCAGGGGTAAATTAAGCTGGTCTTATTCAGCCATCTGTGACTGAGACTGAAGCAGAGGGAGCCAGAGAGAGAACGAGAGATGAGGTATGTGTGTGTGTGTGTGTGTGTGACTAGAGGGTCAGATGTCTTTGAGGAGGTTAGACTCCTCGCCAGGCAGGAAGTGCTTATCCTGCACCCATCTGTCTAAGCTCTACTGGACTACTGAGACCAGTCCTCTGTCTGATACTGACACTGGTATTGACATATTGCTGTGGGCACAGACACGCACTGGCACTGGCACACTGTAGCTGGGCACAGACACACTGGCACAGACATACTGACCCTGTCCCTGCCACAATGCTGTGGGCACAGACACTGGCACTGGCACACTGACCAGTTCCTGCTTCAGCTTCAGTTTGTGTGTATAATGAGTGTGTGTGTGTGTGTGTGTATTTGTTCAGTTAGGGAAGGTTAGCTGTTGTATAGCACATTATGATGTATGATGCACATTAAAAGAACATACGTTTGTTGTGGTGGCAAGAACTTTCATTAAAAAAGAATGCATTCAGATATCCTTTAATTTGGTTGTTTGGAAGACATCATATCTTCTGGGCCTGGTCCTATACTGCTCCCAAGCACATGCTCTCTCCTGCCCCAGCAATACTGTAATAACACAATACTGTAATAATAATCCACCCTGGACCCATACCAGTTCGCATACAGAGCGAAACGATCCACAGAGGATGCAATCTGCTCTGCCCTCCACCCAGCCCTAACTCACCTGGACAAGAAAGACTCATATGTGAGAATGCTGTTCATAGACTTCAGTTCAGCATTCAATACCATAATACCACAACAACTCATCTGCAAACTGGACAAACTGGGCCTCAACACCTCCCTCTGCAACTGGCTGCTGGATTTCCTCAGCCAGAGGCCTCAAGCGGTGTGGGTGGGCAACAATGTCTCAAACAGCATCACCCTGAGCGCTGTGTGCTCAGTCCGCTGCTCTTCACCCTGCTGACACATGACTGCACACCAACCTACAGCTCCAACCACCTTGTGAAGTTTGCGGACGACACAACGCTGGTGGGGCTCATCACCAAGACCCACTACAGGAAAGAGGTTGAGCTTCTGACCACGTGGTGCTGAGACAACAACCTCCTGCTAAATATTAGCAAGACCAAGGAGATTATTGTCAACTTCCAGAGAGGCCACACCTGTCACCACCCACTTACCATCAACGGCGCTGCGGTAGAGAGGGTGAGCAGCACCAAGTTCTTGGGGGTGCACATCAGTGAGGACCTCTCCTGGACTACCAACACCACATCACTGGCCAAGAAAGCACAACAGCGCCTCTACTTCCTGCGCAAACTCAAGCGGGCAAGTGCACCACCACACATTCCACAGAGGAACCATTGAAAGCATCCTTTCCACCTGCATCACTGTGTGGGTCGGTAGCTGCACTGACTACAACAGAAAATCTCTACAACGCATTGTGAGAACAGCTGAGAGGATAGTTGGTGGACGCCTCACCCGCAAATCCATCACAATTGTCAACGATGCAACCCACCCCGCACACTGTCTGTTCAGCCTCCTGCCCTCTGGAAAGAGATACAGAAGTCTCCACTCCCACACCACCAGGCTCACCAACAGCTTCATCCACCATGCTGTGAGACTGGTGGTGTGGGAGTGGAGACTTCTGTATCTCTTTCCAGAGGGCAGGAGGCTGAACAGACAGTGTGCGGGGTGGGTTGCATCCTCCCCCCCCCCCCCACACACACACACACACACACACACAATCCACACACACTCCCCAACAAGGAAACACTCTGAACTAAGAACTAAAAACAACACTCTTGACTGAAAACAACTACCTCTGCATTGCAAATTGCACATACCTGCTGCTATATATTTTTGTATTCTTTTTTACCACTATTTATATTACTACTACTGCTGCTACAATCTTGTGTTGCACTAAAAACAACAAAAACAACACTGTTGGAACACTTACTATATGTTATGTCTTGTGTTGTTATATCCTGTATGTTATCTAAGTATAATGCCCTAAGCCTACTTGCACTTTTAACATTACCTTACTGTTTAGAACTGTTTTTGTTGTGCATCTGCACTTTATTGTTGTCAACGTCTACGCATGGGACAGTGTGAAATGTAATTTCGATTCCTTTGTATGTCAAGCACATTTGAAGAAATTGACAAATAAAACTGACTTTGACTCTCTCTCTCTCTCTCTCTCTCTCTCTCTCTCTCTCTCCCCCCCCCCCCCCCTCCTAGGCTCCTTGATGCTGGTGCTGGTGCAGTCTGGCAGCCTGAGGGATTCCTCTAGTCTCCAGCTCTTCCCTGATCTCCTTCCCCCCGCTCACCACTACCACCCCCCCTCTTTCTCCTCCTCCTCACCCTCCATGTCGGCTGCCGCCGCCACCCCCGACAACCAGGCTGAGCTCCAGGCCTCAGACCTCGACCCTGAGCGTGACCCCCAGCATGTCCCCGGCTTCCTGGAGAGCTCGCAAGAGTCCGGCTTCTACAGTGAGGACAGCGAGGAGAACAAGCCCGCCCAGATGTCTGTGCATCAATGGGACGCCCGACTGGGGGACAATGCCACTGACCTGGAGTCAGAGTCACTCCTAGGTGGGCATCTCACTTTTATTTACTCAGTTTACTTTAGGAATGGAGGTTGACTCATTCATCACGTTGATTGTATTGGCTTCGCTACCTGAGAGAGTGTGCATAGAATGTCTAATTTAAGGTTCCCTTTTTTACTGGAGTTTGGTAGCCTCATCTGTAAAAACATTGTGCTCAAACGTTATCTCTCTTTCTCTCTTTCTTTGTAATTCATTACAATATAATACAATGCATTACATTGTAATACAGTAAAATACATTTATAGTGACATTCAAAGTGTAGTATGATAGAGATTACCTAGAAATTATTATAAAAACAGTTTTGCATATTTCTAAAGATGAATTTAGTTGGATTTGTAATATGATTTTTCTCTCTCTCTCTCTATCATATATATATATATATACACACACACACACACACACACACACATATATATATATATATATTACACACACACACACACTACATGTATCCTCCTGTTCCTAAAGAAATGCCTTCAGAGAATCAGAGAAGGGCTGAGCCTTGAGCCAGTGATGATTCATGAGTGTTCATGAGAGGCAGGAACTATGCCCTCACTGCCATGGCACATTTCTCCCCAAGAGGGCTGCCTGAATGTCAAAGCACCAATTAGAGACAGAGAAGCGGTGATTGAAGGGCCAAAGCACCAATTAGAGACAGAAAAGTAGTGATTGAAGTGGCTCTCTATGCTCATTAGCCACTCTCGCCTCCCGGGCCCCTCCCTTCCCCAACACACATCTCCATCTGCCTTTGTCTCTTTCTGTAGTTGAAATAATTTAACCCAATCACAGGGGTCAATCAAAGACCTTAATATCCTTTTTCTGCAAACTGCAAAAATGTTTAAAGGGCAATGGCACATTATTTCCTTGCTGTTTCATAAACAGTGCTGATCGTGGATAAGGCATTCACCACAGGGAGTGAATAAGCACGTCCCTCAGAACGTTTCAAATTCTTATCAGAAGAGAAATTCAAGGACAAAAGCCCAGTAATTATTGGGAAAAAAGTTGCATCAACAGCTACAATGTGAGAAGCCCAACGAAGGACAGATAACACTTGTGTCCAAGTTCTAGATCAGCGTAATCGTTCTGCCTGATTTTGTAGGCCGCTGCCTGACATAATGGGGCAAAATAAAGTAAGTGCGTGTGTGTGTGTTTGGTGGGGGGTGATGAAGGGGTGCATAGAGATTGGGAGGTAATAGCATTGTTATATATATTTGTCCAAATAATTGATTTGCCTCATAGCCCATTTCTTTAGACACGTCAGGCTGGATTCATTACTAGTCTCTCCTAATGCCAATGGTGGTTCATTGCTCCACACAAAACTAATGGTGTTGGTCAACTCCTAACTGACAGCAGTATTAGCATAATTAAAACTAGCTCTTTTCATCAAGTCTTTTTATCCCCTTTCATCCCATGAAAGCCACTTCTTTAAATGAATACTACTTTGAAAAATGTTGAAGAATGTTCCTCTGGATATATCTGATATCAGAGCTCTAAACGACTCTCACAGTTTTACTCTGTGCATGACCAAGACCCAAATCAGTGTAGAATATATGGATGGGATTTTCCGCAGGCTGTAATTATCTCTGCAGTGGATGCCGGTTGATGATAATTGGATTTAGAGGCTTGTCTGAAGGCATTGGCACACTCCAGGCTTTACAGAGTTTTAGCTTTTTATGTTCTTAAGGCATGGAGTAGATAGGGCAGAGACAAAAGGACAAATATAAGGTGTTTGGCTGAAAAGATCAGAAAATAAAATTTGAATAGATTTTTTTTTTGCTTTGTGATAATGTGTATGTTTGGTGAAAGTATTTACTGAAAGTAATTACTGGTTACAGTGCCAGTGAACAGAATATGCACTTTTGCTTGTATGTTCTAGTTTAGCTTATATGTTTTCGTTGTGATTATATTCTGTGGAATAGTAAGTTGTCTTCTGTATAATTTATGGACCAGTCCTAAGGAGTTGGATTAGGCTTTCACAAGTACAGGAGAGAATGTCCTTTCTGTGGATTTGTCTTTGAGTTTGTCTGAGTGTGTGTGTGTGTGTGTGTGTGTTGATGTGCATGCATCTTGTGTTCTTTCACTGGGTTTCTTAGGGGTGTTTCCCTGGAGACAGTGATTAGCCTCACACTGTTAATCAGGCACTGTCTGACAGCCACTGGTCACTTCATCAATTCCAGACCTGATGCACAGCCCTTGTGTAATCTAGATCAACACTGCATGTCTGTGTGTGTGTGTGTGTGTGTGTGTGTGAGAGAGAGAGAGAGAGAGAGAGAGAGAGAGAGCTTTGCCTTAATGCTGCAGTACTTTGCCTTGATAAGAAAGTAGACATGAAGATATCTACCAAAATTCGTTTTTGTTGTGCAGCCAGTTGTACAATGACAATCAATTTCTAAAGTACTAGAACTATAACTTAACTATAAATTATTATCTTGTTCCTGAAGGAATGCCCCAGAAAAATATTACACTTATACAACAGGCATAAACTTCAAAGATTAATATAAACATATTGTAGCTTCTTGACATTTTTTTGATAAAAACCACAATAAATTATACAGTCCTAGTTAACAACAATACAACAACAATAAAACAATAAAAAAACAAAAAAAAGAATGAAAATTTTTTAGAATTTTTTACATGACATTGTTATTATTATTGTTTCTGGAATTTCTATTTCCAAGGCTCAACTATCCCTCACAGTGTCACAGTTTGATTAATGATTCCTTTCAGCAGAAGTGACAGTGAGGAAACAATTTTATTTCCTTTTCATCCCAGTCCACATGTGCACAATGTCCCAATGTTTACTAATGTCCATTATTTCAACCATACTGGACCTTTAGAGAGGACCTCATCAGTCTTGAGACCATTTATTCAGTTTGTGTACGTGTGTGTGTGTATGTGTATGTGTGGGAGTGTGTGTGTTTGTGTGTGTGCGCGCGTGTGTGTGTGTGTGTTGTGCAACAACTCCCGTTCATTTTTCGAGGCCTGGTCTACGGTGCCGTTTAGCACTGATGGACAGTGGCGCCAGTCTTGTCCGTCTGGAAGCACAGATGGCAGGGGCAGATGGTTGTTTGGTGCCAGGGGCCGGGTCGGGCACTGGGCACATAGCGTGGCACCAACAGACCTGGTCAGGAATGTGCCCTCGGACCTGGAGCCGTGCCCAAGCTTGGCACCGCGGCGCCAAAAGAACCGGATTCATTAACATCTAACATCTTGTGGCAGGATAGCGAGCCCACCGCAGGGGGGCTTTTGTGGGAAGTACAACAATGGTGAACAGTGTGCTAGCATCACTCAGTCACGAAATAATGTGAGTGTGTGTGTGTGTGTGTCTGTTTCTTCTCCTAGTTTATTTCGCCTATTTGGAGTAAATCATGTAGTATCATGGGGCAGGCTTTTTAGATATTTTAAATATTTTTTCACGCATAATCAATCATAATCTTTAGTTTTAATCAATCTCTGCATCATGTTTTGCCTGCAAAGAAAACTTTCTACCCAGTTGACTGTGTGTGTGTGAGAGAGAGAGAGCGAGCGAGAGAGTGTTTGAGGGGCATGCCAGTTGACATTGTGTGTGTGTTTGTGTGTGTGTGAGAGAGAAAGTGTGTGTTTTAGGGGCGTGTATGCAGAGTGTAGCAAGCCATCGGTTCCGCTCCAGCAGTCTGTGAGCAGTGCTTAGCAGGCACAGGCACAGTTCTTGATAGCAGAACGCAGAATCCAGGACCCGAGCCAAACACATCCAGTCCAGCCCCTCCCTCCTAAGCCCAGCACTCCAGCACCCCTGGCGTCACAAATCAACCACTGAGAGGGGACACCCATTAATAATCACTGCAGTGGTGTCATTAGGCAGCTGAACCGGTTCTTAGCAGAAAGCTGGAACAGATGACCCAGCTGTGGCTCACGTCCGGGCCGGGTCTTGCCCAGAGGGGGGTGTGGGTCGTTCCTGGCAGCTGCCGCAGTTATCAAAGTGGGATGATGTGTGTTTAAGACGGAAGCCAAAAGGCTCTTACTGTACAAGTTGTGCTCTCAAATCACCAGGAAACGTATGTGGGATTTCAGTGCAATTTACTGGGCCTCTCTTAGAAAGTGTACACTGATAAATGATACCAGCAGTTAATAAGGACCCAAAGCCACCCAATCTATCAGCACCATCTTAGCAGCATGGTTTCTCGCAAGACGAGCACTGTAACTTTACCGATTGCACTGAGTCGCCGATTGCTGCCCGAGGGCAGTAAACAAGACGTCACTGCCTGTAAATTGTAGATGGTACAAACAAAATGGATGTCTATTATATTTCGTTCAATGTTTTTCCTTTGCAGGAGACAGCCTTTCCACTCTCCACCTCAACTCTTCCTCTCCTCCACCTATTTTTCCCTCATCTCCTCCTCCCTCCTCTTTCTCCTCCTCCACCTCCTCCTCCTCTTCCTCCCCATCGCTGCTTGAGTCTGTGGACTCGGACTTCTGGGAGATGGACAGCGAGTCTAGTGGCGCCCTGTCGCCGACAGACGCCATCCCGATGCCGGCCCAGTCCACGGTCACAGACAACACTGGAGCGCTGCTGGAACGCCATGGGGAGCAGGCCTGGAGGGTCGGCCCAGGGACAGCTGCTCCTGACGGGGCCGGCTCAGTGACACAACAGGGGGGCACTGTGGAGGTGGAGGAGGGGCTGCTGGAGAGCCGGGGGAGAGAGAGGGAGGGTGGTGGCGCACCAACCCAGCTGCCCACCGTAGCCGAGATGGGACCCATGCCCACCGGGGCACCTCTCCAGCCCGAGGGGATGGAGCATGGAGGTGTAGAGGGGGAGGAGGTGGTGGAGGGGACTGAGGAGAAAGGGATGATACTGGTTCCTGTCAGAGGCGAGGAGGAAGAGGAGGAGGAGGAGGGGGAGGAGGCAGGCGCCGACGATGAAGAGGAGAGGGGGGAGGAGATGGACGGGGAGGGCAGGGAGTGGCCGCAGCACCACACACCCCTCACCACCGTGCCATCCTCCTCTGTCATGCCCGCAGTGCTTTTTACCCAGGTGCCCTGGCAGCACCTGCCCGCGGGCGACATCGACTCAGACTCGCGGACAGAACACGAGCTGCGACGGGGGAGCACCGACTACATGACCGACTCGGACATCCTCAATCCGCAGCTATCCCAGGAGGCAGTGCAGGTGAGGAGGTGTCACACACAGCCATTTTACCTCTGACCTCTCCGACCCTTTTTCAGTTCTCATCTTTACCCGGTACTCGCACACAGCCATCTTACCTCGGACTGAAGAAAGAATAAAGAATTCTCAGACCCTTTTTGAATTCTCATCCTACAAGACATTCATTCATTCAATCATTTAGGCATTAGGTTTATTTTTTTCATTTAAAATATTTTTGCTGCCTGATCTGGTGTTATTGTTGTCTGAAAACCAGACCTGACACTTTGGCCAAAAGATTTTGCAAAATACCATAAGCATAGCTCACATTTCAGAGTTAAACCAGTGTCACTGTCACAAAACATCATGAACATGAGGCATGGTTGTACTCTTCTTCATACAAAAACCTTGAATTTAGAAATAGCCACTAAACATGCACAAATCAGCACAAAGCCTACATGTGATATCCAGTAACGCAAAGTAGAGCCGTAGAAAGTTTTTTTTCTGCTGACAGCTCTTAATGACCTAGAACAGGGGTCTTCAACTAATATTCAAAGAGGTCCAGTTACTAAAATTTTGTCCCCACAAAGGTCTGACCATTGTCACTCAGAATAGTATACTCTGATGTAAATGGACATTTCAACTAATGGACTTTTTCAAAGTAATACTTTTAACATACCACAAACAGAATGGCCATGTGAGTCCGCCTGATGCCTGGCCTAGAATAACAGGACAAACAATTCACCCTGTTTAAGCTGAAGCTGTTCAATCTAAATGCATTATTGTAAATGTAAAACTTAACATGGTCATTCCCTACAAAGAATGTCATCTGTAGTTGTTTAGTTAAGGACTGTCCACAATGTCAGTGATAACTAGTAAAAGTTCTGTTTTCAATGTTGCATTTGCTAAAATTTAACGGATTTGCCTTGCCCACACCCCCCCCCCCCCACCCCCAACACATACAAACAAACACACACACCCAATCATACAAACACACACATACAAACACCCTCTCTCTATCACATACACAGGTGATCTGCGTGGAATGGAGCAACCTGGCGGGACAAGGCTATGTCATCCTCAACATGACGGACAACTTTGACTGTGTAAGCACCTTTTAGCTGAAAGTTATATTCGTTGTTATTGTTGTTGTTATTGTTGTTGCTAATACTGTATGTGCTATCTGGTGAGATGCTAATTCGGTTCGGGAATGAGCCTGGGTTGGGAGGGGATGATGACGTCCGGAATAAGCCTGACTCTGGAATGATGACGTCCCTGCCATGCCTAGTCCCCAGGCGCCTGGGATAATTAACATCACATCCTGTGTAATTGAAACGACTGGGTGACAATGGGTGCTTCATTGTATTCTCATTTTATTCTCGGAATAATCGCTATACAGTAACTGCAAAGTTCCTCTCACTATAACCACAAACCATAGCATCCTTGGATCAGTCTTTCAGCACTCTTGTTCTGAAAATACTTCCAGGTATCTACTCTTTATTCAGGTGCCGTGACTTTGTGAATAACATTGTGTGTGTGTGTGTGTGTGTGTGTGTGTGTGTGAGAGAGAAAGAGTGAGTTTCTAAAAAGCTGATGTGCTGCATCGTGACTAATGTTCCGAACCAGCCAGCTGTCTCAACTAGAGAGGGCTCACTCTCTGCAGGTCCATCACTGTCTTGTTGCTTGCTCTCCAGCTGTGTGTGTGTGTGTGTGTGTGTTACATTGGAATGAAATGTACAGCAACCAGCTGTATTAGTGTCAGAGCTCACTGCAGAACTAATACTGTGTGTGTGTGTGTGTGTGTGTGTGTGTGTGCATGTACATATATGTGTGTGTGTGTGCGTGCGTGCATGCTGCTCCTTCTGTGCAACTGAATTCTATCCGTCTTGAGAGATCTGCACAGCACAAATGTGAGATGCTTTGAAGACGTTCAGCATTGAATTAATGTTTGTATAAGTGCAGGATCACTGATATAAACACTTTTATTAACTGTAAAACATTACCTTAAAAATCTCTATTTTTCTCTGTCTCACACATACATGAACGTACAAACTCACACACATACACCCAGCACACATTTTTTCCAATAAATACACCTAAAAAGAGAAAATAGGCTGTTGTATTTTAAAATGCAGTGTTGTGGTTATGAGTAATTGCTGTTTCCCACTCTCTCTTTCATACACACACACACGCACACACCAAATGCACACAAATACTTTGGGGATAGTTGATATCACTGGCACTGATTACACACATACACACAACCACATACACAGACACACAGCAGGGCCACACTTCAATCTCCATGGAAACTGGAAAGCATGCGATTTTGATCAGCCTGACCTTTTTAAATTCCCATTTGAGTATCCACTTTAGAGTGTTCCACACACACTCATTGGGTCAGACAGAGCAAAGCTATTCTACACTCTACCTGTGATAGTGATGAAAGACAGACAGGGCATCGGTATTCTACACTCTACTTTAATAAGGGGGAAGGACAGACGAACAGTAGAATTCTAAACATTATTTCAATAGAGAAGACAGACAGACAGACAGACAGAGGATAGGTATTACATATTCTACTGTACCTCAGCAGGGAAAGGACAAAAAGTCTTTTCAGTATTTTACACTCTACCTCAAAAAAGGGGACAGACAGACAGACAGACAGATATAGCAATTCTACACTCTTGCTTGTTTTAATATCAGGGACAGACAGACAGACCGAGCAGCCCCGCCCTCCACTGGGATAAAAAGACAGACAGACAAAGAGCAAGATCCGCAGGGTGGCAAGGTTATTTTTGCTCTTGGGGAAAGACAGAACAGTGAGAATGTAACAGCCCTCAGTTCTGTTGAGGACACTGAGGGCAGGCAGACACACAGCTTTGACACAATAGTGGAGCGTGATGCATTATGAAATGGAGGGCTTCAGAAGAAAAGTAGAATCCGGTAAATTCTGTCTAAAACCTCCTGAAACTCTTGAAGTTTTGAAAGGGTGCTTTTAAAAGAAGAACAGTGAGTCATATCCACTTCACTGTGGTATATTGTACTAGGGTGTGGTGTGTGTGTGTGTGTGAGTCAGGGAGCAAAATTATTCTATTATGTGTGTGAGATGCTGTCTTGCACCTCTTGCTTTCCTAATTAGAAAAAGAGATCTCAGATTAATGACCAAACCCATGCTGATATTTCATCTAAATAAATTTGATGGCTATTACCAAAGATGGAGCTGTGTAGAGTGAATTTCATGCTGCTGGACTATTTACTTATAAAATAATAACATAAAATAATTTGTGTGGATGAATTTCATTTTAACACACACACACACACCATCAGCTTGTAAGGGCATACTGATTTGCTGGTGTACACACACACACACACACACACACACACACACACACACACACACCAAATGTGAGATGCTTTGAAGACGTTCAGCATTTAATTAATGTTTGTATAAGTGCAATTATAAAATAATAACATAAAATAATTTGTGTGGATGAATTTCATTTTAACACACACACACACACACCATCAGCTTGTAAGGGCATACTGATTTGCTGGTGTACACACACACACATACACACACACACACACACACACCAAAAGCTTGTAAGGGTATATTGATTTACTGGTTTATACACACACACACACCAAAAGCTTGAAAGGGCATATTGATTTGCTGGTGTATACACACACACACACACACACCAAATGCTTGTAAGGATATATTGATTTGTTGGTGTATACACACACACACACC
>JAGFZM010000079.1:924262-937039 GCA_017657215.1 Limnothrissa miodon | reverse complement strand
GCTTGTAAGGATATATTGATTTGTTGGTGTATACACACACACACACCAAAAGCTTGTAAGGGTATATTGATTTGCTGGTGTACACACACACACACACACCCTCACACACAATTGTGAGCACCATCAGCCTGCAGGTGTGTGTGTGTGTGTGTGTGTGTGTGTGTGTGCGCCTCAGAGGGGATTGGTGAGCAGCAGAAGTCCCCTTCTCTGGGCCCAGTACTGTATTTAGCAGAGAGTCTAGTGTGTCTCTGCCGCAGCTCTTCCTCTTTTTCTCCCCCTCCCTCTCTCTCTCTCTCTCTGTCGCTCTCTCTCTTTCTCCCTAAGACTGCTCAACTTTTTCACTGTCACTGTGAAGCTGTGAAGTTTTCACCGACATTGACTTCGAACATTAGCCTTTATGATCTGTTTGAGATTTGTTGCAGTGTTCATGAATATTTCAAATTTATTAGGATTGGTTGAATCATGTTCCGTGTCAGTGTAGATTTGCCGATATTCGCTGAGACTCACAGATAGAATGAATACTTTATGAGATTAATGCCATTTTGTACTATATTGCTGCGCCATTCAAAAGTTACCTTGCCAGTGGTTTGTGTATTATGTAGCAACCACTCAGCTAAAGGAACCATATTTTTTGGCAGAGGAAATTATATTTAGGACTGAATCACTACATTTCTTGTTGCTTTGCTCTTTGTAGTGTAATTCACTTAGGTATGTGTGATAACGGTTTTAGAAAATCATTAAGCGCTTTGGGTCTGTTCCGTACCGTTCAGTGCCGTGAACAAAGCATAACTCACTTCACCTGGTCCATATTTAGGCCTCTTTGCTGTTACTTGAGTAATTACCCGACTAACGGTGGTGACAGAAAAAAATCTTTAGACATTTTCTAGTTGGATAATACAAACCGGATTCCAAAAAAGTTGGGACACTATACACATTGTGAATAAAAACTGAATACAATGATGTGGAGGTGCCAACTTCTAATATTTTATTCAGAATAGAACATAAATCACAGAACAAAAGTTTAAACTGAGAAAATTTATAATTTTAAGGGAAAAATATGTTGATTCAAAATGTCATGGTGTCAACAAATCCCAAAAAAGTTGGGACAAGGCCATTTTCACCACTGTGTGGCATCTCCCCTTTTTCATACAACACACATCTGGGGACCGAGGAGACCAGTTTCTCAAGTTTAGAAATAAGAATGCTCTCCCATTCTTGTCTAATACAGGCCTCTAACTGTTAAATCATCTTGGGCCTTCTTTGTCGCACCTTCCTCTTTATGATGCGCCAAATGTTCTCTATAGGTGAAAGATCTGGACTGCAGACTGGCCATTTCAGTACCCGGATCCTTCTCCTACGCAGCCATGATGTTGTGATTGATGCAGAATGTGGTCTGGTATTATCTTGTTGAAAAATGCAGGGTCTTCCCTGAAAGAGATGACGTCTAGATGGGAGCATATGTTGTTCTAGAACCTGAATATATTTTTATGCATTGATGGTGCCTTTCCAGACATGCAAGCTGCCCATGCCACACGCACTCATGCAACCCCGTACCATCAGAGATGCAGGCTTCTGAACTGAGTGTTGATAACCACTTGGGTTGTCCTTGTCCTCTTTGTTCCGGATGACATGGCGTCCCAGATTTCCTAAAAGAACTTTGAATCGTGACTCGTCTGTTCACCGAACAGTCTTCCATTTTGCCACACCCCATTTTAAATGATCCCTGGCCCAGTGAAAACGCCTGAGCTTGTGGATCTTGCTTAGAAATGGCTTCTTTGCACTGTATTTCAGCGGAGTTTCAGCTGGCAACGGCGTATGGCACGGTGGATTGTGTTCACTGACAATGGTTTCTGGAAGTATTCCTGAGCCCATTCTGTGACTTCCTTTACAGTAGCATTCCTGTTTGTGGTGCAGTGTCTTTAAGGGCCCGGAGATCACGGGCATCCAGTATGGTTTTACGACCTTGACCCTTACGCACAGAGATTGTTCCAGATTCTCTGATGTTATGCACAGTTGATGATGATAACAAAGTCTTTGCAATTTTTCGCTGGGTAACACCTTTCTGATATTGCTCCACTATCTTTCTGCGCAACGTGGGAATTGGTGATCCTCTACCCATCTTGGCTTCTGAGAGACACTGCCACTCTGAGAAGCTATTGACCAATTGACCTAATTAATGTTAATTGGTCTTCCAGCTCTTCGTTATGCTCAAATTTACTTTTTCCAGCCTCTTATTGCTACTTGTCCCAACTTTTTGGGGATTTTTTGACACCGTGAAATTTTGAATCAACATATTTTTCCTTTAAAATTATACATTTACTCTACGTTCTATTACAAATAAAATATTGACATTTGCCATCGCATTGCATTCAGTTTTTATTCACAATTTGTTTAGTGTCACAACTTTTTTGGAATCCGGTTTGTAAGGAGAACTATATTGTACGGCGGAAAAACATGTGGGAGCCCTTTGCCTTCTGCACAGTAACATCACGTGAAACATGATGGCACTATATACCTTATGCTGCACCAACAGCAAAGGACTCCCATGCGTTTTTCCATCTAATTTAGGGGGAAAATCGGTGGCATGTTCCTTTAACAGTATGTTGTTGTGTGGTGTGTGGTGGTGTGTGTGTTGGTGTGTGTCCCCACAGGATGAGTTTCGCGTGGAGAGTGGAGAGCGGCTGCTGGAGATGCTGGAGACGGCCTTCTCCCGCAAGATGAACAGCCCGCAGGGGTCCTGGGTCATCTCCCTCAGCAAGCCCACTCGCCATGACCACCAGCTACTGATGACACTCGCCAGTGAACAGGGTATGTGTGATTGTGTGTGTGTGTGTGACCACCAACTTCTAATGATGCTCACCAGTGATTAGAGTGTGTGTGCGTGCTTGTGTGTGCGCATGACCATCAGCTACTGATGACCCTCACTCGTGAACAGGGTACGAGTGTGTGTGTGTGTTCATGCTTGTGTGTGTGTGTGTGTGTGTGTACAACCACCAGCTCCTCATGATGCTCACCAGTGAACAGGGTACAAGTGTGTGTGTGTGTGTGTGTGACCACCAGTTCCTCATGATGCTCACCAGTGAACAGGGTACGTGTGTGTGTGTCATATTGTGAGATAAAATGATTGGTGGGTTTGAATAAAACGTGTGTGTGTGTGTGTGTGTGTGTGAAAAACACCCTGCCTTTTATCCTAAGTCCATAATTACCCAGTCAAAATATGACAGCATCTATGGCAGTATATGACTGTAACACCAAACGCCACCAACAGAATGCCTCACAGAAATAGAAGTCATTTGTCTATAAGCTCTTGTCACTTGTCCTAAATATAAAAACGTAGGACTACTATTGTCCTTTTCACATACCGCTGTTACTTTCTCCCTTTAGGTGTAATTGCAACTAAGGATTTGCTGTCCATGTTGGGAGAGATCCGCAGAGGTCTACGAGAGGTGAGGGCTCTTCATCAGTGCTCTATTTTACTACATAGTTTACATTCATAACCTGAGTTTGCTTCACTCAGTTCAAATCTGTGTAATTGTACTCTGTGTGTATTGTAACCTGTGTGTATTGTAATCTGTGTGATTGTACTGTGTGTATTGTAATCAGTGAGTGTTGTCATCTGTGTGAGTTGTAATTTGTGTAAATTGTAATCTGTGCATTGTTATCTGTGTGTGTTTCAATCTGTGATTGTACTCTGTGTGTATTGTAATATGTGTGTATTGTAATCTGTCTGAATGTACTGTGTGTATTGTAATCTGTGTGTATTGTAATCTAAGTGGTTGCCCTGTCCCCTCCCCAGATTGGTATCCAGAACTACAGCAGTGTGAGTACCTGCCACGCTCGTCCCAGCCAGACGCGCAGTGACTACGGCAAACTCTTTGTTGTCCTGGTGATCATCGGATCTGTGTGTGTGGTCATCATCGCCTCGGGCCTCATCTACATCTGTTGGCAGCGTCGCCTGCCCAAGATGAAAAACATGGTGAGACACACACACACACACACACAGGAACACACACACACACACACAGACAATGCTTTTCTCACAATCTATTGGTGTGCAACCTACACTTAGCCACTAGCGCTTACGGTCAATTCCCTTTACCTCCAGCAGCTCAGTCAGGAAACTCCTCATAAGCTTAGATTCCCTCAGCCTAGAACATAGGATGCTGATGGCAAATCATCCAACAGAGGGCTGAAAATAGTCATGGTGAATTCAATTTATTCAACAGTAGCAATTGGTTAAAGCTGTAAGTAATCTCGCCCCTGTGGAGCGAGTGATTGCCTATGGCTAGTCGCCAGACAGTTTGCACAAAGTGAAACAGGAAGTATGTGAAAGTGGCAGATGCATCAGGCTAACCTAAATTGCTCTGCATGGTCCAGCCCTGCACTTGGCCTGGCATTATTCTGCGACACAGTGACTTCACAGACTGCCAATGTGCATTACAGGTGCATACTCACTCTTAATGGGGGTTTGGGGTTTTCTCATTAGATTACACTATAGCAGCCAAGAGAAAAAAAACACCCTTAGATTGCTAAATTCATCCACTATCATGTATATTAAGGTGTCGGGAGGAAGGTTTACCAACGTACATCCTGTTCAGCTGTTGACCTTTTGGCCACCATTACAGAGGAAGCTTCACAGAAGAACCTGTGTGCATTTGCTTTTGTGGATTCAACTTCAAATCTAATTACAGGTGCATATTTGCTACATTATACTACAGCAAGAGAACAGGGTCAAGGCCTGTTCACAGCCAGAACAGTTACTATAACATGAAGAGCTGTTCCATTTGCTTTAGGCTAAATCACCTGACCTAAACTCATTATTGTAGATGCAAGAGAGCCCAGGATAAATGATGTATCAGATTGCCTTCTGAAACAGCATAAACAACAAAACCCACAACAACAAACAAATCAGGATTCCACTACTGTGGTCTTAAACAGACAGATGAGAAAATCCCCCGTAAGCTTTAAATTCTACTTAAAGTAATCCTTCTGGGTTCAATCCACCTCAAGTTCAGCGATTGTTAAGGCTACCCTCCCGAACCATTCCGCTCCCCTCCACATCACAAAGCCCCCGTTTCTCCTGTGTTGGTACTGTCCCATCTTTAATCTGCCTGTGTGTGTGTGTGTCTGTCTGCGACTCCCAAAAAGTCACGTGGGGAGGAGCTCCATTTTGTGGAGAACGGCTGCCATGACAACCCCACCCTGGATGTAACGAGCGACAGCCAATCAGAGCTGCAGGAGAAGAAACCGAGTGCCAATGGTGTGCCAGTAGTCGGAGGAGGTGGTGGAGGAGGAAGTGGAGGCTGGCAGATCCTGGTCAACAAGCCTGGCAAAGAGGAGGTAGACAACATGGAGGAGGACACTCACCTCTAATACAACATCGGGGGCCCGTAACATCAACCTCTAGACCCCACTCTCCCACCAATACTTCAACACAGCCCGCGCTTCAGTGTAACCAGTGACAAAGATGCTGTTTCTGGTATGTTGTGAAAAAAAAGTCAAAACGCCTCTGTACTCTGTGCTAATGATGTGACCTGAAGAGTGTAGTTGTTTCCTTGTCTTCTTCGCATGTCAGCACTTCGGTTTTTCATGCGTTTGTTGACCATGTGAAAGGACCACACAAATGCATGACAAAGGGCTGGTCCAAACAAGTTCTCTCCATAATATAAAATCACCGTTTATACATCATGCCTGCAGGGCTACTTCTACAGGGTCCTTTCACATCCAGAGGCAATTTTTCTTCTTTTTTCCCCAAAATGTAATGTCTGCATCTCCGTGACCAGTGTGTGCCCTTTGAGAGTTTGTATTTCCCCAGTCTTCACTGCCTAGTTGATGTACAAACTATCAAATGGGTTGGTCAGGCTTTGTTCTTCAGCACACGCTGGTCACAGTTGTCTGTTTTACCCTCTAACGTGGGCGACGGGGGATAAAGGGGGTTCTAGTCAACTCGGGAATGGACCAGAATCAAGAGAAAAGTTGCTCAAGGCCCCAAACTCCCTGCCACTTATTTTTCAAAGTCCCTTCAAATTTAAGCTGAGACGTGGCCTTCGAAGGTTCAATGACGTTTAATTCACTGGCAGTGAATGACGGAACTTGCTCTCTTCACTCACGCTGAATCAGACAATGTTTGGCTGACCCTGAGGTTAAAAGCCTCACATCCAAAGTCTTCATTACAATCAATTATTATAATTGTGGTCTGTGCATTAAATATGCCTTAATTTCTGGTCTTGGGTTAGATCAGTTGTAATGCAGGCAATTGTTTTCGTGATATGGACTGAAAATTAATCTACCAAATTAAGACCATTGTCAATGTAAAGGCACATTTCACAGAGGCATATCAGAATGTCAGGACTGTCCAAGCAGGCTTAAGTATAGTGATTATTTTAATATATGAATGAAGACACTAGCTTCTATTATTGGGCCTAGCCCTTTGCATTTTAATGTGTTGAATGCTTGATTGAATCACACATAGCCTACTTGCTCATTATTACGTGTTCCAATGGCTGCTGGTGCACCACTTGGTATCATATTGTAATCAATGAGGATGTATTCCATTGTACATTTAGGAAGTAACTTTACATGCTGCAGACAAGAATTCAGTTAAGTCTATCATACCAGTGAGCCTGTAAATAGGAGTCCATTTGAATTATGTTCACTTTATCGGAGTAACGGTAGAGTGAAAGTCAACCGCATCATTGCACTAGCTAGGATTGAGTCATGATAGCAAAGCACAGCTGTTCCTTATTAGCTTATTAAGATGGACTTGTCCTAGCTCAGTAAGGATAAAATAAGCCCTAGGTTTTAAAAGTCTAAAGAGCAGTCATACCTTTCTTAGCCTATAATCTTGTGACTGCCATAGATGTCTTATGTGGCTATGGTTAAGGTTGTCTGTCTAGTAGCTATGTATTAAGATTTAGACCCGAATCAAGATTCCTATTCATAGTCTACGCCACCATTTCTCCAGTAGCTTGCAAGGAAGGGGCACTGTGGAACTGTGAAAGGTACTAGTGCTCACGTGCTAGCTTTAGAAAACTCATGTGTTCTAAAGAGAACTGGCTGCAAATTGCACGTTGTTTTTTACCTCAACTATTTCTGAGTTTGTACAAAATCTCTCATTCACTCACATTTGCTTTCAGTGTTGAAGTATGTAACACAGTCAAAGCTACTCTGAAGGCATAGACAATAAATGTTTGGAGAAACCATGACGACCCTGTATGTTTGTGTACTAGAACTCTATAAAGTATGCATGCATGCTGCAAGATATTGTCTATCGTATTACTACATACAACAGCTCCACCTTGTGTCCAAAATATTAAATTTAACAGCTAAACATGCACTTGACACTTCTCGGTAAAATGTTACCAAGATGTAATCTCACGGTCTTGCTGTTAAAATAAATATCTGTTAAGTTTGTGAGTAATTATGAAACAGAATGTTGTTATATGAGTATGCATAATGCGCTACAGATAGGTAATAATGTCAATATAAAAATAGGTCAGTTATTTGAAGGAATGCTGAGAAATTTGGGAATAAAAAGTAGCCCATCAACACTGCGGTACATAAAATACTTTTAATCTATTTACACCCAGTCACAGTCTCTATAGATTTGATGACATCGTCTGTGCGTACATATGCATATCTTGCAAAGGAACAGTAGAGACATCTCCAGATTCTTCATTAGTCCTGATCTTCAAAACTCATTATGCAGTAATGCATGTACACTAACATCATTGACTTCATATATAACCCTATACCGTACAGTCAATGACTGACATAAAACACTTTTCAATAATGATAAAAACACATAAAAAAAACCCCACATACCAGAACATTCCACTGAAGTGAACTTGTCATTTAAAAAAAAAAAAAAAATTCTCTGAGATTGATAAAAACGCAATAAAATCCCTGAAGAGCATGCATCACAAGTGAGTTTTTACAACACCAAAAAGTAAAAAGTCACAGCACCCCAAGAATGTGAAGCAAGGGGCTGGGAGTCTGGTTGTGTGGGTCAGTTGAAGTAGTAGTTCTGGATGAAGATGTTATCCAACCCACAGAAGACAGGTGAGTAGTTATATATCAGTGCGTTCTCCTCCTCACTGGGCGAAGGGAAACGGTGATGGTTTTTCTTGGCTACACACACACACACATCAAAAAATGTGTTTAGTTTTTTTTTTTCCAAAAATAGAAAATGGTTAATTTTGACCTTGGCTTTAAATCTACAAACAAAGGTTCTTGCAAAAAAAAAAAAAAAAAAAAGCCCTGTACTCTCTTCTCCCCTCCTCAGGCAATCCACCAGAGCATATTCTCAAACTCACCCTCTGACACGAAAAACAGGGAGGTATAGAAAGAGGTCCTGATGGCAGCCTCGGTGTGGACCATGCCAGGCTTGTCTATCCACTCAAACGGGCTCTTCTCTGGGTGCCACTGCACTCCATAGAATGGGTACTGGAAGGCTGTGGGCACAACACGATCATTAGAAACTGAAATTTTATAATAGATCATTAGAAACTGAAATTTTATCATTAATAAAAGGACATCAACAAGCCCCCCTTTTATGAGAATTCAGCATCAGTACTACTGAAAACAGTTTGCTTTGCATTATGGCGTGTTTGTTAAATACACAATTCTGTCTTTCAGGGCCGACATGCCTAGTTTATTCTATTGAGCCTATTTTATTCTATAGACATGTTTATCCAGTTTGGTGACCTGCAAATGCAACTGCCTGAAACTGCGTTCTCAAACCACATTTTGTCACTTGACAAATGACAAAGCAGAATGCATGTGGAATTCAACGTGTAGGTTATCACCCTCATCTAGGAGTGTTTAAGGCATCTGCATGACGTAGCGTTACTATTGTGATAGAACCCCACTTGCTTAGCCACCTTTGACAAACACTAAATCCATCTAGTGAGACTAATCATGATTCAATGTACACCATGCATGCTTTGCCATGTATTCATCTGATGAAATAATTTACCATATTTACGAACATTACTTCATTTGGCACAGGCAATAACCACAGATGCATGAAAATACAATATCTGCAGCAACAGAGCTTTCTCTTTCCTGTCGGTGTCTGACCTATGAAACACAGGTGTGTGCAATGTCTCATGGTACTTTTATTTACTAGTACTTTCCCTTTGATGTTTTGGTATTCAAAAGCCCTGGCAAGAGAGACCCTCCTGGCCAGCTGTGGGTGTATAGGAGTGGGATACAGTGCCATAGGTTTGCGACACTTTGACATTATCCTGTATCCATGGATACAGGTTCAACATGTCAAAAGCATCATTAAGAAACTCATGATTCAGCAGTTCCCATCCTGTATAGCGCTTCCTGGGTCACTTTATTGAAATCAGCTGAGTGTGTGAATCAATTAGAAATGCCTGCCAAAAAGAACTCATGACCACCTCTTCCCTTTAAAGTGATACTCCTAGGCCAAATAGGGCCAGACTGCACCCCATCCACACCACTAAACAAAAATCACTTTTGTTTCAGTGCTCTGGTGATTCTGAATGTGATATATGAAATGATTATTATGACAACCCCCCCAAAAAAACACACCTTCCATGGTTGAAATAAACTCCATCTTCCCATCAGAACTGGTGGTCAGGACTTTGTAAAACGTCCTCAGCTTGTCATTTTGAGAGTAGTTCTGTGAAGATACACGTAAAGAGGAAAGACACACACACACCCCAAACAACAGGTGTGAGGTGTAATTCTAGGGGACAGTAGTATAGGAAGACACATCACAGGAGTTACAGTACTGTCGAGTGCGCGTTTCTCTCATTAACTACGTTCACAATTTAATCCATTTTAGTTGTACATTCTTGATAACATTTACAATGCATTCCATTCAAGGCTGATTTACCGTATACATATGTTTCGACTCATTTGCATTTGCAGACCTGGGTTCACATTGGCACAAACTACTGCCTCAGACCAAAAAAGCCCTCAGAAACTGGCGGGCAACCAACAGGTGGATTTTTAGTTGTCATACAACTACACACACACACAAAATCCTTCCCAGTTCTTCTTTTTGGCCTAATGATGTTTACACGACAACGCTCCAGGGTGAAAAACGCGAAATATCGTTTCGCCCTATCGTTTAGACGGAAACGTAGTTTTTGGAGGTTGAAAACGCAAAAAAATGAAAACCCCCTCCAGAGTGGAAAACTTGAAAACGCTCCGCTCTTCCGTCACCGTGTGAATGATTGAAAACGCAAAACTTCGTTTCTCCTATGGTGACATGCTTCTCCAGTGCTAAAAAAGAAAAATAGCGATCCCTGCGATGGACATTCAACTTGCTTTAGCTGCACTAGTTTCACTAAAAGAGTCGTTCCAGCAAGTTACAAGAATGATGCATGAGAGTAATACATTGGAGATTAATGGCAAACTATTTTTAATCACGCACTATAGTGGTGAACAGCAAGAGAAGCCGAAGACTTCATGCACAAGATTGATCTTGCTGCTGTTGCCACCTACCATCTGGCGTGTATACTGCATCGAAAAATAGAAAATATCACATCCTTTTGCGTTTCTGTCTGTATGCAAAACGCTCATTACGTTAAAAGTGAGAACGAAACGGTACTTTTGCGTTTTTGTTGCAGATCGTTTCCGTGTAACTGGCCTGAGGGCGTGAGAGTTGTTTTGACTGATAAGAGTTATTATGGGACAAGTAACCTGAATAATAAATAAACTAATAAAACTGTACCTGCAGTGAGAGACTCCAACTATGGAAGTTGGAGGTGATGTTCTCAACTTCGAGAGCCTGTAGCACGTCTTTCGGAAAATTCTTATACAGTCTGCTGTTTTCAGCTCCTGGTTGAAAGAAAAAAAAAATACCGTTTGAATAACATTAACATTTTGTCAGAAGCACTAGTCCTTACTTTTGTAGAAGGTGTTTTACACATAAAAGTGAATTAAATTGAATTGCTGTTTTATTAAATTGTGGCAGCTTGTTTTGAAAGTCGGGATATAGACCTTTGGTGAAGGTCAGAGGAAGAGAAACAGCTTTGGTGTTGGTCAGGGTCAGGAGGTTCTTGTTGCTGGTCAGAACAGTCAGCTGTTCCATGCCCAGACAAGTTCCCCATATGGGGAAATAATCCAAGGCATCATTGGCCTGTTTGTTGCAAAGCAGACAGCTCATCAAATGTCAGAGCCTATTTAATGTTAGTAAAGCTTAGAGCATGGCAAATGTCTGTCTAAAAATGTGTCTACAAAATAAGAAATGTACCTTTATTGCCAGATCATAGAAAATCTTAGCAGCTCTACTGTACTCTGACTTTTGAAGGTCTACATCTCCCCCTGGCAACAGCAATCTGCTCATCAAAAAGAAAAAAAATCAGTTCTTGTGAAGACGCACATAAAATAATTGAATATGTAATACAGTATGTTTGCATCAGGCATCAACGTACCCATTAATGGAGGTGAATATTTTCCCATACTCTTTAGTAGTTTGATTTATTCTTGCAAAAGAAAGAGACCATTGGTGTTTAATGGGTGGGAGCTCATATATGATGGAAATAAATCACTTTCCAATCAGGGAACATTTAAATTCAAAGTCAATTCAGTGGATCCAATTAGAATGATCAACCACAAAAGACAAGCAAGTTCACATGTCAGTAAAGAGTATTAAAAGACAATTGACCAGTTGTCTAACATTGAAACTGTGCCATTTTTCAGTGCTGTGTTCACTGAAATTATAGCACTCTGCATGTTGGCTGCAAACAGAATTTTTACAGAATTTGCCTCAATCTTTACAGAAATCATACATGTTTTGAGGTTTGCATGTAGACAGTTTGCTAACTTCAGCATCCCTTGCTCATCTACACACACACAGTCTGGCTTAGTCACATGCTTTCTCTTTATTCTAAATTCCCATTTTCCATTGTTTCCATATGATAGTATTTTTGTCTTTCATTGACAAAATGTGTTATGAATGCCTATTTTATTTCAAATCATATGAGATGCTTCAAACAGTGGAGGGCTATTTGTCAGAGTGCAACCCTGGACTGTAGCCTACACATACCTATAAGAAATCAGTTAACCTACCTGATAGGAACAACTCTTCCTCCTGCCCCTTCGATATACTTCACGTATGAAGCTGGAATATAGGACGATCCCTGGGCATGCCGATCTTGCTTCAGAATTTCCTGCGCCAATACGCCTTAAACAGATTAGGTGAGACAAATAAGTTACCTCAGCATCATCATGTACATTCAAAGTGAAAACACTGCGGTAAACACCCAGTTTGAAACACTTACCGATTATCGGTCTGTAATTTTGCACAATGTTGCACGTTGCTAGGAGAAGCTGGTCGCAGATGTAAGCGGCCAGAAGGACCGCATAGACAATAAGACGACACATTAACTTCAGGTGTTCGACAAAAGGGAGAAAATGTCAAACTAACACTGACAGGCAGGCACTAACTAACTAACGTGCAAACGATCTGATCCTCGCTGGTTACGGTGTTATGACGCTGCTTATGCGAGGGAGCTCGATTGCGTTCCTCTTGCACCAGTGCTCCCAGCTCTGGTCGATTGCAGAAATCAATGTTGAAATGGTCAAACACCTGGATTCTGCAAATTAGGAACGTTCCATTCGTTTGGGGCGGAGACGTCCCATGGCCTCGCTCCCAAGTGCAAGTAGTCTCTGCAGAACACTGTGGGCGGATTTCAGCAGTATGGGCGGATTTGAGTAACTAGTCTCTGCAGAACATTGTGGGCGGATTTCAGCAGTGGGCGGTTTTACAGCGTTGTTCTGATTGGTAATGCAAAC
>JAGFZM010000079.1:896121-914262 GCA_017657215.1 Limnothrissa miodon | reverse complement strand
GTTTGCATTACCAATCAGAACAACGCTGTAAAACCGCCCACTGCTGAGATCCGCCCACAATGTTCTGCAGAGACTACTCCTGTGTCTGCAGGCAGCCTAGGTTTTCTTGAGGGCGGGTTAACTGCATAGCTAATGTTCAAATTGACGTAGGCTACATTTGTACTGCTTTTCTGATTCACTTGTTTTTCCCGGCAGTTTTCTTTCACAGGCGAATACAGACTACAGGGGTAGGAGAGCATTTTGAAGTTGAGCATAGAAGTACAACTTGGGCTGACCTATGGTAATGTAAAAACATCAAGTCCTTGCAATGTTTTATATGTTCTTTTAGTTTTTATTCCTAGACCTATTAATTATATTTTCACTTTTTACCCAGGGTTCCCACGGGTCCTTGAAATCCTTGAAAGTTTGTGATTTTGAAAAAATAAGGCCCTGGAAAGTTTTTGAAAATAGGCATAAAAAGACACTGTCCTTGAAAGTCCTTGAATATTTTTGGTGGTTTGGCAGTTTTGCAGCCATTTTACATGTGTCATTATTTTGCCAACACCACTTGTGTGGTAGCCTACTTTCTACCACAGCCTAATGTCCATTAAAAGATCAAGATAATAGTTTGACTAAACTGAGTGCAAAAACAAGTGATATTAAATAATGATCAATACTGAAGACCTTTGGTCTTCTTCAGATAAAAGTGAACTATCTGTAAAAATGCAGGAGCCAAACTTTTTGGGGGTAGTCCCCCAGTTCCATATATATAGCAAAGCCCAACCTAAAATAACAAAATAATGTAGCTTGTGTTCAGTAACCTGAGCTGAGCAATGTGTGAAGTTTGTTGGGCTCACAACAATGTGTATGATACTTGGCTAAGATAAACAGCTCTTGTGGGAGTGGCGTCGAGTATGTTTATAAAGATGGACTAATATCTGCCCGCATTAAGCCTCACAAGGCTAATTCAGTGGTAGCAGTAGGTAATGCCGCTCTGTGTGGTCCTTGAATTTACGAAAATTGGTCCTGGAAAGTCCTTGAAATGTCCTTGAATTTGATGTTAACCAAGGTGTGGGAACCCTGTTTACCTCAGAAATATTGAAACAGACCTAGATGACTAACATTTTCAGCAATTATAGCTCAAATATTATTAATTCTTCTCTATAATTTTAGATCATTTTTATTATTTTTCATCATAAAGTAGAATTTAATTGTTTAATCTCTTAAATGACACATATTTGTGAAATTATTGTACATTTGTGAATGTATTTTTAACAATATAAATATGTATAAAAAATATTAAAAACCATAAAAATTGTTTATTACATTTACAGTGATTTTACATGTAAAAATACAGTCTATTTAAATGTAATAGTATTCTAAAAAAGCAGAAAAAAAATAAAATACAGAGTGAAATACTTTTATATTACAGATTTTGTTACAGTGTACCATGATACTCAGTTGTTATCACAGTATTACTGTAGGCTAGTTTATACTGTTGTAATACTGCTGTTGTACTACAAGAGTGACTGCAGTATAACAACTATAGTCAAACTGCTGTATTACTACAGTTACACCAAAGCCACAGCAATTACACTAAAGATTATTGAATGGTGACTAAGAACAATAGACTATAGGAGCAAAGGTGATTAGTTTGGTGAATAGCATCATGACTAACACAAGATTCTTTTATTAAGTGTTACCCAATTCTGCATTAAAATTTAATTACATGTACACTCTAAAAACGGCTGGGTTAAAATCAACCCAACTGTAACCCAGGTGCTGGGTCATATATGGTCCGACCCAACAATGGGTTAAGTCAACCCATAGTAAAATCAACCCAACTGTAACCCTGGTGCTGGGTCATATATGGTCCAACCCCACTGTTGGGTTGTATAACAATAACCCAACACGTTGGGTTATATTTTCAGGTAACCCATATGCTGGGTCATATATGGTCCGACCCAACGCTGGGTTGAGCCAGGGTTACACATAATAACCCAATGGTTGGGTAATGTTTTTTTAACCTAGCAGCTGGGTATAAATACATTAGAGTTAAAACTACCATAGGAGTGGGTTAAAAGCACAAACTGTCCTGTCCCATCTAGTGAGTTAACCAAATGGGTTTAAACAATTACATGCACCATTACATTAAATTAAAAACAGTGAGGCAGAATATCAGAAACAGATTTTTTTTTTTATTTTACAAAAATACAAGTTTAAATAGTTTTACAAAACAGATTCAAAGATTCATGGTTATTTTCACATACAGAGACACTGCGTAAAACTGGTGGCAAAATTACATTACTGCTATTCTTCATGGTGTATGTTTGAATAGGATGATCAATGGTGATGACCAGTGGTTGACAGAAGGGTTGGGGCTACTGTAAATGTGTGTGCGTGTGTGTCTGTGAGAAACAGAGGTGTGCAAGGGTCCACCTTAGATCAGCTTAAAACAAAAAAAAACAAAGCTACCTTCATAATAAAGGACTGTGTCCGTTTGTCAGAAGAGCTCAGTGAGTGTCTGTACAGGAAAACCTGATCCATACCACCATTTTCCACAAGCTGCTTACTGTAGGACACAGGAAAGTAGAGTTAACCATTGGCCTTTTACATCAAGATCAAGGTAATTTATTAAATAATTTAAAATGGATTGTAAAAATGGATTTCTAAATATGATAGGTCAAACAGAGATACTAACCTACTGCACAAAAATACAGCAGTGCACACTGGATGTATGGAAATGTTGAACAGTTGGCTTGCGCTGCAGAGAAGACCATGCCCAATAGATGTGTAGACTAAATGGAAATAAATAAGGAATATATGAAAATGTCACCACAATATTTAGGGCTGGTACTGTGCTGATATTTTATTGTACTATTGTATAAAATATAGAAAGAATAACAGAGAAACACATTTATGCAGTTCAATGCATAATTATATATTGATTTATGTTCAAAAGACTGCATTTACTACTATAATAAGCCAAAAGCATGCAGTTCACAACAACATTACAATAAAACTTAATGTAACGATATTCAAAGATAACAACTCTCTGAAAAGTTAGCCCAATGCTTACCTTCAGGCTGTGAATGTAAGCAGAAAGTGCGTCACCATAACCCCTTCAGTAAGACCTGTAAACAAACAATAAACCGACATAAAACTCACTTATAAGAGATAAAGTGCAGAAAAGAAATGCCCAACTTCCTTGCCGAGGTGAAATAATCCCTCATGTTCATCTTTAAGATGATCTATTATAAACCGTAGTACGGTGTACATTTTAGGACATCCTCAGATCTCAGAGTCAGATGTCAGTCTTCAGAGTCAGCTTCAGACGAAGTTGAGTCAGTCTCAGAAAAACTTCAGTCAATCTCGGGAAAACCTCTGTCAGTCTCAGAAAAACTTCAGTCAGTCTCGGGAAAAACCTTGGTCAGTCTCAGAAAAACCTTGGTCAGTTCTCAGGAAAACCTCTGTCAGTCTCAGAACATTTTTAATCAGTTTCGGAAAAACTTTTGTCAGTCTCGGGAAACCTTCGGTCAGTCTCAGAAAAAAAATGTCAGTTTCGGAAAAACCTTTGTCAGTCTCGGGAAAACTTCGGTCAGTCTCGGGAAAACCTCTGTCAGTCTCGGGAAAACCTCTGTCAGTCTCAGAAAAAGCTCTGTCAGTTCTCAGAAAAACCTCTGTCAGTGTCAGGAAAACCTCTGTCAGTTCTCAGAAAAACCTTTGTCAGTCTCAGAAAAAAAGGCATCAGAAAATACAGCCTCAGTCTCACATGAACTTCGAAAAAATGTAAAGCGCCCAGTAGAGGGAGTTGTTGATTAGCTTTTTGCAGAGGCTAATTCATGTGGCCTTTTCAGTGGTCCTGTTGGCGCGTTATCTGCAGCGTGTCGTCCTTCTTTTATCAATATCTCTGGGAATTTCTGCACAGGGAACGAACACAAGTCAGGCCCATTTACAGCGATTACAGTGAAAGAAGAATGTTCAGTTTGGACACATTCATTCTGTTGTGCTGATCAGTAAGGATATAATTCATAGCTGTTTTTATTTCTATTGCCGGGGTTTTATCCCCCAAGGATAAAATTCATACAGCAGAGGTAAAAAACAGATGGAGGGATGATCCATCCATCTATATTAAGTTGCTTGCTTTACCAGTTCACACACTGTGTCAGTGTAAAATCAGTTTTAGATCATTCAAAATGCTAGTGCCTAAGCCTTTAGGCTAGGGCTATGCAAAAAACCTCTGCAAAAAAACTAATCAACAGCTCCCTCTACTGGGCGTTTTTTTCTAAGAAGTTCATGTGAGACTGAGGCTGTATTTTCTGATGCCTTTCTTTCTGAGACTGACGAAGGTTTTTCTGAGAACTGACAGAGGTATTCCTGACACTGACGGAGGTTTTCCTGAGACTGACAAAGGTTTTTCTGAGAACTGACAGAGGTTTTTCTGACACTGACGGAGGTTTTCCTGAGGCTGACAGAGGTTTTCCCGACACTGACCGAAGTTTTCCCGAGACTGACAAAAGTTTTTCCGAAACTGACAAATTTTTTTCTGAGACTGACCAAGGTTTTCCCGAGACTGACCGAAGTTTTCCCGAGACTGACGAAAGTTTTTTCCGAAACTGATAAAAAAAATTCTGAGACTGACCGAGGTTTTCCCGAGACTGACCGAAGTTTTCCTGAGACTGACAAAAGTTTTTCCGAAACTGATAAAAAAAATTCTGAGACTGACAGAGGTTTTCCTGAGAACTGACCAATGTTTTTCTGAGACTGACAGAGTTTTTCCTGAGACTGACTCAACTTTGTCTGAAGCTGACTCTGAAGACTGACATCTGACTCTGAAGACTGACATCTGACTCTGAGATCTGAGGATGTCCTAAAATGTACACCGTACGTACATTTGAGATTTAACGTGTCAATCAGAATCGTTTTACCAGAGAATAAATGGCTATGCTTGTAAATTAGCCTACAAAGAAACTAGCATAACTAACTTGACTGACAGAAAACTAGCATCAACAAGTCTGTGACAGACTTTACATCTCTTCTGAAACGTGAAAAGAACAAATGAGAACGCCTCAGAACTTTCAACAGGCTGAAAAAAGATACTAACCTTAATTTTACTCAAAACGGGTCCTTTTTCCAAATCATATTGCTGGTTCTCTCCCTGTTGAAGGGCGGTTCGGTGCAGAGACCAACGTCTTTTTTTCCAAATTGATACTTTGTCCGCGTATGGGAACTGGTGATCCGTTGGCTGGCTAGCTAGCTGGGTAGCATGGTAACAGTTAGCTTGTAGGCACCCACTTTCAAAAAAAATCCCAGACATGTTTTAAGTTACCATAACACAGGTTTAAACTCTATTGTGTCTAGTTAATAAGATTTTAGGGAAGAAAGACTAAATACTACTAACTTTCATCTATGTCTAAAGACTGTCTAAATTCACCGTCTGCCGTCCGCCATCTTTTTAAAAATTTTCAAAGTTAAAAATGGGGCGGGGCAACCCCAACCCAGCTGCTGAGTTAATAAAAATTGGTTATATTTTCAGAAAACAACCCAACATTAAGGTTGATATGACCCAATTGGTGCTAACCCAGCAGTTGGGTTACAAAATCAACCCAGCATTTTTTAGAGTGTATGGAAATCAGTAAACACAGAAACCTATACAAACATAAAACCATGCAGATAAATGGTAAAATTTTTGTTACATTCTGAATGCAAAGTCATTATCATTTGTTCAGAGTTGTGTAATGATTGAGAACCCTGTTGGACTACAATTTCTTGTTGTTTTCATTTTTTTTACTGTTAAAGTGATACTTCAGAGCTCCCCCTATCTAGGCCTATCTGTTTAGCACCAACCCACATTGGAAGAGCCGTTTGATCACAAATCATCCATTTGTAACTCAGTGACAAAATCATATGTAGGCCTAATGGAACTGCATTGCAATTACTATGCATACAGTGTATTACAACACAAGTATAAGTACAGCATAAAATTCAGCATTGTTAGTATATCTGCAGTAGAACTACAGAATAGCCATCCTAAATATCCTTCATAAAAACTTCACTATAACAGTTTTTTAGATACAGTGAACTGTAGCCTACTTCTCTAAAACTGCAGTGTAACTGCAATTAAATGCAGTATTTTTTCAGCACTACATTGTTGGCATTGCAGTAAAACTGAAGTTGTACTATGTTGTACTGCATTGAACTTCAGAAAACCTGCAGTAATACTGTAGTTAACTTCAGTTATTTTTTTGTAAGGGTATGCCACCTTGTTTGTTTTCATATCCCCTCTGGCCGGGTAGCCTAAACTTTTTTCCCCATGCTCGCTCTGCTATGAAGTTTGCCCGGCGATGTCATGTTAAAATTCTAAATAAATGTTAAGTTCGGAAACCCATTGAATTGCTGTCTTCTTAGCCACAGTCATAGCCTGATTGTGGTTTCAACGCTCTTTGTAAAAACGATACAAAACACGTAGCCTATGCGTAAACCTTTATTGATTGAATACTATGAATAGACCATAATGCAGTGTATTCATTGTAATGGAACGTCAAACGGATGAATGCATGTACCCAGCACTCTTCAAACCACGTTTAAGTTTATGGTTATTGTCCCCAGCACTTTTAAAAAACAAACCGACGCCCTTCTGAATTCCTTTACTGTTTACTTAGGCCTAATGATTACATAATGGTTTGCGTTGCGTATGAGGTTTAGGGAAAAAAAACATTGTAAAGAAACTTACAAATGTGACATAAAAAAACATTATAGCCTAAATGTGAAAAACATCCTGACCTTCAAAAGTTGTGCCTACATTTGAGAGAAAACAATGGCAAATCTGCAGGTGATGAAAAATAATATTTTTTGACTTCATAAAGTATAGAATTTGTTAGCTAATAAAACTCACTCAAGATATCTGCAAGATTGTTTTTTTATATTAGGTCCAGGTCCAGGAGTTTCTCATGCCCAGCATTAGACCTATAAATTCCAGTCACAAAATTGACATTTTAGAATACTGTGTTAAAGTTTAAGGGTTAACTCTGGTGCACGTGTGCAACCCTCTGCACTTATGTAACAACTTGCATTTGCATGTGGTCTTCTTTGCATTCTGAGGGCCAAACTCCTCCTCTGCTCTCCTCTTTTTTGCTACTTCACCCAACTTGGCATGTCGCCATGTTTTTAGTCCTTTAAATTCTTTTTTGGACTCAGTCCTCAGAGCGAAGTACGCAGAGGAGTGGAGCACTGTTATCATGTGGAGTTCTGTGATTCTGCTGGGGCTCTTTGGGTGGCTGCTTCTTCTCGTGCTCAGGAGTCAAAGACCAAAGAAGTTCCCCCCTGGACCTCGACCCCTGCCCCTGCTGGGGAACCTGCTGGACCTCAACCTTGCCAACCCTCTGGAGGACCTCAAGCGGGTAAAAACATTGTTCATCCTCCATGCCCTGAGGCTTTGCTGTACTACTTTCCTGGTGGTGTATTAGAAAATATATAAAAATATTGGGAGTCGAGATAGTACTTGAATTACTGAATGGCAAAATTGTTAAGGTTACACGTTTTGCATTAAGTTAGATTTCTGATGATGATGTTCTATTCTGGCAGTTTACAATAGCATTGATTTTAAAACTTAAAGGAGAAGGCCGGTGTGACTTGGACCTGGACTGTACTGGAAGATGTTGAGTACAAACATCCAATGCTCACCTCCGTTCACTCCGCATTAAACTGTTTTTAGCCGAAGCTTTCATTAACCTTTGTGAAACTTAGTGAACTCCACACTTCATTGGTAGACGAGGGCCCTGATATTTAAGACGAGACAATGAGAACTTTGAAAGTAAACAGGTACTTTATTAAAAAGACCGTAAATACAGACAGTACCTTCACGGAATTTTGTGGTCACCGTCATCTTGAAATTAAATCACGATAAGTCGATTAACGAACAGATAGGTCAGGGGAACAGATTGAAAATTATATTCTGTAGAAGTGCTTGGATTTCAGCTGAAAATGGTGACTGTCTACATGAGCACTAAAGCGCCAACAAAGTATGAAACTTTAAAGAGTTTGACCAAAGACATTTATAAGCTCGCCAATCGACTTATCATGATTTAATTTCAAGATGGTGGCGACCGGGAAATTCTGAGAAGGTACTGTCTTTAAACTGTCTTTAATAAAATACCTGTACACTTTCAAAGTTATCATTGTCTCGTTTTAAATGTCAGGGCCCTCAGTAGTCTACCAGTGAAGTGTGGATTAACTTTGAACCTTGTCAATGGTGTAAAAATGGCGATTTAGCCATTGAAGTACAAAAAAAATTAGATTTTCCAAATGAACCCCAAAGTTTTGGGTGCGGTAAAGTTGGTTTTAGATTGGATGTTCGGCAGACATTCACAAGTCGATTTACAAACATTAACATTTGGAAAATAGGCCTACATGGCAGTCCGGGTTCTTTGTTTTTCTTATGGTCATGAATTCATGTCATTATTAAAACCATTCACACCACTTCTAACTTTAAGCTTTGTGAAGAGGATTCCAGTCTTCCATTCTTAATAACGCTATAACGAAAAACTTTACAGACCTGCTGAAAGCTTTCTAACATGCCTATAGCAGTGTAGTACCTTTCACAGCAGTTCATTTTTCTAAATAAAAGTTGTCTTGGTTAATACACTGTAATTCATTCAGGTTTTTTGTAGATACCATCAAATGACTTAAACAATCTTTTTTCTCTCGTAGAGCACATCATATCTTACCTCTTCTTTTATTTAACTATCACTCCATTTGTCAATTTAAGGCAACATGCAACTTTTCTTTTGTAATAACATGCAAACTAAAAACATTAGAGCAAAACTTTAAACTCAATGAAGAACTTATAGATGTATACTACTTTTCACAGCAGTTCATTTTCAAATACAAGTCCACCTTACTTGTGTAGTTTGGATCAATTTGCAATCTTTAGATTGCAATAACGCGCTAACGAAAAAGATTAGAGACACGCCACTATCTTTATTAAGCATCTATAGTCAAGCAGTTGGCTACCTTTCACAGCTGTTCATTTTCAAAATAAAAGTCTTCTTGGTTATTACACATAGTGGGCCTATATGAATGAGGCAATAATTCAGCTATAGAGGGAAGTACAGACAAAAACAATCAAGCCATTCAGTTTCTCTTGAAGAACTCTTCATGTCTCATTTGTTTTTTGGTTTCTCTATTAGCCTACATCAATCGTTAGTTTGACACTTTGCAATCTTTAAATTGTAATAACAAACTAACGATAAATGGTGCAGATACGCCACAAACTTTATCAAGCACCTATAGTCAAGCAGTACCTTTCACAGCAGTTTATTTTTCAAAATAAAAGTATTTTTATTTATTACATACGGTGGGTCTACATGAACAAGGCAATAATTCCGCTTTGGAGGCAGGTGCAGTGAAATAAGTCTCGTCATTCAGTCCCTCTGGAAGGGCTCTTCATGTCACATTCTTTTATTGATTTATCTATTACATATTTGTGTATTTCGGGTCACTTTGCAATCTTTCAATTGTAATAACACACTAACGATAAATAGTGCAGACGTGCTGATAACTTTATCAAGCACATATAGCCATGCAGAACCTTTCACAGCATTTCGTTTTTCAAAATAAAAGACTTCTTTGTTATTAGATATGGTGGGTCTATATGAACACGGTTAACTTCACAACTTCCCAGGAGCTCCAGTTCCTCTGCCTCTTACTTACTTCACCTATTCACCAAAAGATTACTGAAGGCAGTGCAATATCTAAACTTACCCTTACATTTATAACACTACTGTTTATTGTCAATATGATAATTAAAACATAGCTGAATTATTGCCTTCATATCAACCCATCCTATGTAATAACCAGAAAAATGAAATGCTGTGAAAGGTTCTGCATGGCTATAGGTGCTTGATAAAGTTAGCAGCACATCTGTACCATTTATCATTAGCACGTTATTACAATTGAAAGATTGCAAAGTGACCCAAAATACACAAATATGTAATAGATCCATTAAAAGAATGTGACATGAACAGCCCTTCCAGAGGGACTAAATGGTGTGACTTATTTCACTGCACCTGCCGCTAAAGCCCTATTCATATAGGCCCACTATGTGTAATAACCAAGACGACATATAATTTTGAAAAATAAACTGCTGTGAAAGGTACTGCTTGACTATAGGTGCTTAATAAAGATACTGGTGTGTTTCTTATCTTTTTCGTTAGCGCGTTATTGCAATCAAAAGATTGCAAAGTGATCCAAACTACACAATTAAGGTGGACTTGTATTTGAAAATGAACTGCTGTGAAAAGTAGTATACATCTATAGGTTCTTCACTGAGTTTAAAGTTAGTTTGCATGTTATTACAAAAGAAAAGTTGCATGTTGCCTTAAATTGACAAATGGAGTGATAGTTAAATAAAAGAAGAGTTAAGATATGATACTCTCCAAGAGAAAAAAGATGGTTTAAGTCATTTGATGGTATCTACAAAAAACCTGGATTAATTACAGTGTAATAACCAAGACAACTTTTATTTAGAAAAATGAACTGCTGTGAAAGGTACTACACTGCTATAGGCACGTTAGAAAGCTTTCAGCAGGTCTGTAATGTTTTTCATTATAGCGTTATAAAGAATGGAAGACTGGAATATCCACTTCACAAAGCTTAAAGTTAGAAGTGGTGTAAATTGTGTTAATAATGACATGAATTAATGACATTATTAGGGTGAGAGAGACTAGCAGAGAAACCAGTTTGCCATTTGGCAAATCTGAATGTTTATAAACCGAATTATGAATGTCTGCGAATATCCAATCTAAAACCAATTTTACTGCACCAAAGTTTTGTGGATTAGTGTATGTGTGTACAGACAGGCCCAAACACACACACACACAACACACAATACTTTCGCACTGCTTTCACAATACTTTCTTTTTGTGCGTATAGCTGTCAGACAAGTATGGGAAGATTTTCAGTGTGTTCATCGGATCACAGCCGGCTGTGATCCTGAATGGAGTGGAAGTGATTAGGGAAGCGTTGGTGATCAGAGGAGTAGACTTTGGTGGGCGGCCTCAGGATCTCATGGTGAACCATGTCATGGAAAACAAAGGTAAACACCGTAAACTCTGATACATGATAGACTCTGATTGATGAGGCCCTTTGCCCACTTGTAAGGTGTGTTTCCCATTCACAGCTCCTCCCTAATGATTAGGTCTACTTAATGTGTTATAGAGGAGATCATCTCAAATAGGCCTAGTGTGTGGAATTAACAATACAACTCAAATACGTCTATAGCTGGTCCTATGGTATTTGAAAGCATGCGTCCTCTTCCAGTTGTTTTCTTTAGCCTGGAAGTGACCAGGGCGTATCATTTCCACCGCTACAAAACGCTATTTTTATACATCTTCTACAGTTCGACAACATTACACTTACGTGGTAGTGAGTAGAGGGTCCCTCAAGCCAAACGTACTTTCCCCTAAAGATGGCAGCTGAAGCAGCAACATTTCCGGAAAGGTACTAGCTCGTTAAAATTCATTCTGGACTTTTTATGCGACCACATGAAGACTCGGATACTTCGATTTGGCTTTAGGGACCCTCTACTACTCACTACCACGTAATGTTGTTTGGAACTGGGCGGTGATAAATATCTCCATATCAGCATCATAAAGAATTAAAAGAATAAAAAAATAGAACCCATTTTCATCTAGAGCCCCTAACAAATAAAATAAATATAAAAAATCTTGGAGTTTCATAATCAATACATTCATAACCAAAGTTTTGTTTTAAAATGATAAAAATCCTTATGATGATGATGACTAGAAGTAAAAGTACAAATAGTAGTAGTAATAGTAACAGCAATAATAATCCATACATACCTACTGTACATTTACATACATACATTTCTTAATGTAAGGGTAAATCATTATTCTTGGCAAGTCTGGTCATTGCCATTCCTGTATGATGTGTTGCTATATATTGACTATGTTCAGTATATCAGAATCAACTATGCTCAATATTTTTGAATCAATATATTGACTATGCTCTAAAGGTCTAATTATGTCTGACTATGGTCCTGTCTGGAAGGAACATCGGCGCTTTGCACTCATGACCCTGAAGAACTTTGGCATGGGGAAACAGTCCATGGAGGAAAGAATCCTTGCAGAGATTTCTTATGTCATTTCAAAGCTGGAAGAATGTGTTGGTATGTGTTGCATTATGTTGTATAGCATTGTTGTATGTATAGCATTATTGTGAGACTGTGTTCCCAAAAGTTTTTTTTTTAAGTTTATTTAAATAAGTCTAATTTAGTATTTTGATTTTCTATGACATGCTATCATATCTTGCTATATCATGTCTACCGTGTCTATTATGTAAAAACACTCTGAAAAAAAGTTCTTAAAAAAAGGTAAAAAGTTCTTATTTAATAGTTCAAATGTTTCAACAGGAGCGACAGTGAGCCCTCAGACCATGTTCCATAATGCTGCGTCAAACATTATTTTTACTGTTCTTTTTGGAGCCCGCTTTGAGTATGAGGACGAGACCCTCAAGCTTTTTATCAAGCTCTTCACTGAGAATGCAAAGATTGCCAACGGACCTTGGTCAATGGTAAGATGTCTATCATGTTTCAGGTTTGTTTTATTGTGTGTGCATTCGTACCAAAGACACAAACAAAGATGACAATCACTGAAAGGTAGTGAGATTGAATACTTGTGAACAACAGATTATTGTCTTTTACAGATTTATGACAGTGTTCCTCTGGCTAGGAGGTTACCTTTGCCTTTCAAAAAGGCTTTCAAGAATGCTAAAATAGTGAAGAAAATGAGCAGCACTTTGATCAATGAACAGAGAAAAAATAGAGTTCCAGGCCAGCCAAGGCATTTCCTGGACTGCTACCTGGATGAAATGGAAAAGGTTTGCATCATAGCAAGGTTCCTCACAACAGAAACAATTATTGTCAGTATTTTTTCAGAGATTCTCATCATCCCTCTCTGTTCTTGCTCACCTGCATGTAGAGAAATGATGGGTCCTCATTTGACGAAGCAAGGCTTCTTTGGACAATTTTAGATCTGCACTTTGCTGGCACAGACACCACATCCAATACACTCCTCAGTGCTTTTCTTTACCTGTCTACTCATCCAGACATCCAGGGTTTGTTCTGCAAACATCTTCCACTGGTTCTGTCAATCATAGTCACAGCTAACATGGTACAGTATGTTTGACTGCATACTCAGTCTGGCATCTTGACCCTTGACCTGTTCCTTTAGAGAGATGCTATCAAGAGGTCGATGAGGTTCTGGGAGGGAAAGCCGAGGTCTGTTTCGAGGACAGACACCAAATGCCATACACACAAGCTGTCATCTACGAGTCACAGCGTATCGCTAACACTGTCCCTCTGAGTGTGTTCCACTGCACCACTAAAGATACAGAACTGAAGGGTTATCACATTCCAAAGGCAAGAGAACTTAGCAATGAAAAATTTATTGAAATTCTGATTCCCATTAAATGAATTACAGTTAAATACAACAGTCATGGGATCATCTTTTCTTTCCCACAGGGCACCCTGATCATTCCCAACCTGTCCTCTGCACTGTCCGAGGAGGGACAATGGAAATTCCCACAAGAGTTCAATCCGTCCAACTTCCTAAATGATCAGGGAGAGCTGGTGAAACCTGAGGCCTTCCTTCCTTTCTCTGCTGGTAAGAAGGCATCCATGATGCATCTAGAATGTGTACAGGTAGAGGTCGTTTTCTATCACGTCATATGTTTTTTTATAGGCTTTGCATATTTATCCATGTGCAATACATTAAATTGACACCAGAAAATAGGCTAGGTCTAAAAGCCTAAATGTTTAAAGTAATATTGACAAAAGCACTATTTAAAATTGTACTATGACATGTGTGGTGTGTGTAAAAATGGAAATTCTCTTGATGGAAATCTAAGGTTCTAAGGTTGAAATTTGCAAGTTGGCAAATTTGCAAGTAAAGATGTCTGATATTTCTGACATTATAAAATCACAAGGATACTCATTCATTTAAGTGAAATAAGCTATGTCACAACAACTTGAGGTGGATAGGATACTGTGGTCAGCCTTGCAAAGCTATGTACAAGAGGATAGACACCTTGTTCAATCAGCAACTTTAGCAGAACAGTGCACAACAGGTCATGGTAGAGGTCATGTTTTTTTCTTATTTATCACATTATGTTTACAGTTTATAACATGCCTTGACCCCATAGGACCCCGTACATGTCTTGGTGAGGGCTTGGCTCGTATGGAACTCTTCTTGATCCTGGTTACACTGTTGCGTGGCTTCAAGTTCAGCTGGCCTGAGGATGCAGGGACCCCAGACTACACTCTTGTTTTTGGGGCCACCATGACGCCTAAACCTTACAGAATGGCTGTCAGCCTAAGGAGGACACGTTAACTTAACCAAACCTAGCCAGTTGACTTAATCAAAAATAGCCAGTAAAACCAGTTATTGTACACAGAATGCTGCCATTTTGTAGAAAGTCCTCTTGTTTTAAAACCTGACATACAGCTTAATGGTGTATAACATATGCCAAACTTGTGTGATTTTGTATGTATTGAGTGTGTTGTATATTTTACTAACATGCATGGGCGGCGCGTAATCTAGGCTTGGAGAGGCTAAGCCTCCCCAAAATTAATGCTGGGAAATCGTGAAAATAACGTACATGATGTGTGTATATTTTTATAGATGATTTCAGTTTGAACGTAGCAGCCGCAGCAGTAGAAGCTGCGTCCAGTGATGGTAGAACCTTGTGATCTCAATGAAAGATAACGAACAGCCCTCTCTCTCTACAACCTGTGCCGTATATTTATGACTAATGATTAAGTTATGACTAATGATTAAGTTGGGAGTGAGTAGCCTATGCGTTACCATATCATTAACATTTACAGCATAATGTTAAATTTTGCACACAAATTTACCGTTTTAATTGCTTTTTTGTTCAGTGAGGCAGAAATGTTATTAACATAAATTTCCAGATCCTTAAAAAAATAAGTAAAAGGGTTCTTAGGCTTCATTTTCATTACTTTGCACTTATGTATGTGGAATTTGGCTAAAATAATAATTAAATTACAAAGAAAGTATTTCTCCTCCAGCTCCTTACTATAAGTGGTAAAACCAAAAAAAACATCCTGCAAACGTAACTGAAAAGCTTCATAAATATGATCAATTACAAAACGACAAATCTTACGCCAAAAGTCTCTTGAAAAGTCACAAAACCAAAAGAAATGAATGAGTGATTCTGGGTGTGTGTCACAAAGAGTACAATTAGTGTGGGTATGGTTATAACTAACTTGTACTGCAGCCGGCCACCAGGGGGCGGCTAGACTTCCAGGTGCTCTGTAACGACCTTGGGAGGAGAATGAGGCTCGTGCACAACGTATAAGTAACGCAAGGTTTTATAAATCAGTTTAGTTTTTGCGTACGAAAATTCTGACTTTTTGTGCACAACAACTTTTAGAGTGGAATCTCCGCAAATTTTTATAAATGAGGCCACTGGTCTACTAGCCTGATATGATCATCCGCTCTCACTTTGTTTCACTTCGTGCAAAGCGCCTGAGAACCAGCCATAGGCATTCGTTTTCATGACGGTGGGCGGGATACTTTCTGTTTCAACCATAGATGGTTTCTACGACGGCGTATTAGTGCCATGCATTTTTTTTTCAGAGAGGGGGGTAATATTCCGAGAAAAAAGTCACAAATTTGCGAGAAATAAACTCAGATATGGTGATGGCGCTGTACGATGGCTGCCGTTAGCCGTACCTCCACTTCATTTTTCGCCCTCTCTGGGCTTTTTATGTTTTTCTTTTTCGTTTCTGGCTCTGTGCTGTGCCCTGCAGGTGGCCTTGAATGTGGTTGTCGCTTTGTTTGGTTCGGCGGAGTTGGAGGAGCTTGTTGATGTTGGACTTTTTTTTGTGTTTGTGTGTGTGTGTGTGTGTTTGCTTTGAATGATGCGTTCCGACCGGCCATCATTCTCTCTGTCTGCCCTGCCATCTTTGTCTGCGGAGCTTGGAGGAGGTCAGGCGGAGACCCGTCGTGAGTGTTGGATGTGGAGAGCTGCGGAGGTTGCCTGTGGAGTGGAGGACGGGAACTCACGGGAGGCCAGTGTTTGGAGGAGGGCAGCGCTGCCTGCAGATCGGCTGCTGTGCAGTGGTCTCCGACGCGATGTCGTCCCCCACTTGGTGTCGCTCCTGTGTCCCGGCTTCGGCTGTGAATCCACGACCTCAAAGTCATCTCAGCTCGCCTTCTGCATGGATCCTGAGTCCTGTTTGTTTGTATGGACTGTTTATGTACAGTGGCTAAATGGCAATGGCTATTTATTTTGTTTTCTTCTTTCCCTTTATTTAATCTTCTCTTCAATGCAATTTCACTGCATGTTTTGCGTTAGTGACTCATGTATGTGACAAATAAACTCCTTGAATCCTTGAATCCTTGATATTTGTTACATTATAAAGTTGCAGATGTGAGAGAAAATAAGTCGGATATTTGTGACATTAAAAGTCAACTCGGGTGACCCGGACACCATAATGTCGCTAGCATTCATAATGGATACGGTGGACGAACTTATCAAATTGTAGGCTACTTTTCAGTTGTTTTTTCTAATAATGAGATAGCCTACTCATTGTCTTAGTAATCCTGCTACACATTTACCTAATAAATTTAGGTTTCAACTCTGAGGTTAGCATCTATCAGCGTATAGCAGAAAGCACTAGAGATGGGTTGTTAACGAACGCTGATCCACAAATTTTATTGCCCTAGTGAGCCATGGAGAAATATTAGCATATGCACTCTAAACCACGCTGCCCTGTGGAGTCTCAGATTTTGTATTGCTTTTGTCAGGCAAATAAAATCGCTGCATGGTCCCATGTGTCCTCATAATTGAAAATCACAACGCAGACACAGACAGGGGTTACAATAGCAAATAGGACTAGCAACTCATGTGCCACCAACCGGTTACCGGTGGCACATTAGCTGCGGCTGCACACTGTGGGCGGATTTCAGCAGTATGGGCGGATTTCAGCATCCAATCAGAGCAATGTGGGCGGATTTCAGCATTTCAAGCATCCAATCAGAGCAATATTGGCGGATTGGATTTCAAGCATGTTTTTTTTTCGGTGAAAATATAAAACATGTAAACTGGAACTGCTTGGTAACTTGGTAACTTTTTAGCGACACGTTTCCAAACATACACATGCACACGCTTCTGCTGAACCTTCCATTCTTAAGGATGTTAGTGTTGAATGTATACGTTGCATGTTACATTTACGCTCGTAACTTTGTTATGTGTAGGCTTACATTCGGTCTACCACCACCGCTTCCCATTAGCACAGTAGCGTGTGTATGTAGCCCTTTCTCTGGGCAGTGCGCATGCACACCTTTTTTACATAATTTTTCATGTGTAGATATTCAACAAACCTAAAACCTAAAACAAATGGCTTCCTCACTCGAGGACATTGCCAACACCCGGTACCATGAGCAAAGAACAACAAGGACACATCTCATCCCTGTCATCAAAAGTTCGAATCTCTGCCCTCAGGAAAATGTAACGTCAATCAAAATATGAACTCTCAGACTGCCGAATTTCAAAAAGAGTTCCAGTCGTTCAATAGGGCAAAATAACTTTGGACGTCTTTAATATTCATACACATAAATCTTGATCATATGTACTGTTTGCTGTAATCTGGCACTCATTACATCTTGCACTTTGTATTTTCATCTTTTAGATGCTTGGTTGTGATTTGTTTTTCTTGCCAAGTCGTGTTTCAATGTTTAATTCAAAGGAGATGAGGATATGTATACTTGTACAGTGTCATACAGTAAAATGGGGTAGGCCTACAGCCCCCTTCGAGGTGCTAATTAGGTGAGCACTGAGTGTATATATTTATGTGTGTCATTTTTTTCTCTTCTTCGTACGTAAACATATTTATACTTTTTAATCTATACTTTTAAGTTGTATTTCGGTTGAATTTTGGTAGGTGTAATATTTTTGTTGCATTGTAAAACCATTAAATATCTGTTGTGTTGAAGGATGTTAAATTTCAAATATTATGCTTCTGTATAACTGGATCATAATTTGCATTATTCAATTACACATTCAGGAGATTGAAGACAAAAGCAATGCACAAAAATTACTTGGGTACAAATGGTTTCA
>JAGFZM010000079.1:864817-891121 GCA_017657215.1 Limnothrissa miodon | reverse complement strand
TTTTGTGTTTAGTTTTTGGTTAATGTGGTTTGCACTTCAGGGCCACCATACATACATGTTCATGCATCAATCAAGTATGCAAGTCAAGTATGAAGTTACATTGTGAGGAGGAGTTGTGCATGTGGGCTAATGTAGCCAGTAGGTAGAGGTCTGCGCGGGACAGAATTATCAGTCCCGCTCCCGCCCGCACCCGCATTGTGCTATCCCGCACCCGCAAAGAATTGTAATTTTCACTCCCGCTCCTGCCCGCACCGGCAATATTTTGTCCTGCTCCCGCCCGCAAAAATCCTGCAAGAGGGACGTTGGCTTAATTTCTATCTCACTGAAAGGCCTCTTAATTGGCTGAACTTTTTGAAGTTTATCGCAGAGCTCTGTACTCCCGCAGGTGTACCACTACGACCGTCCATCACGTTGATTCAACCTTGAATTTCGGTCGTCTGATGGATAGGCTACCTACCTTTCCAACCAACAACCAATGTCAATTCAATTCAATTCAATTTTATTTATATAGCGCATTTTTACAAAAGGCATATCACAAAGCGCTTAACACAAGAGGCCCAATGAGCAACAGGGGCAAGGTTTGCTATCTTAGGCTACATCTGCAAGTTTTTATGATTTTAGTAACAGTAAATAAAATATTCTGCACAAATTATGTATGCTAAGCACTACATTAATCATTTGTATATTTTATTTTACACACATATTGTGTTTGCGGGATTGCAGTTTATCATCCTACCGCCCGCTCCCGCATAGTGCAGTCCCGCTCCTGCCCGCGCCCGCAATGAGCTTTCAAATTTATTCCCGCATTGCACTGTTTTGCGTTGGGTCCCGCGGGTCTCGCGGTACACCCGCGGGCTTCTACCAGTAGGGTCCCTAGTCAGTGTCAACAATACACAGTATTGTAGAAAATGTCTTGTAATTGTATAAGAGTGTTCAGGTGCAGGTAGACTATGCAGAGAAGTCCAACTCTCCTTTTCCTTTCAGTGAAGCATTGTAGAGTTGTATGGCCCTGGGTACAAATGACTTCCTAAGTCTGTCTGTTGTGCATGTCAGGGAGCATAGTCTCCAGCTGATCAGGCTCTTCTGCTGCATGATAGTGCTGTGGAGTGGATGACAGTCATTGTCCAGGATGTTGAGTAGCTTGTTCAGGGTCCTCTTGTCTGATACTGAAGTGATGCACTCCAGTTCAGCTCCCACAACAGATCCAGCTTTCCTTACCAGCCTGTCCAGTCGCCCAGCATCCCTCTTCTTAGTGCTTCCTCCCCAGCATGCCACTGCATAGAGGAGGACGCTTGCAACAACAGACTGGTAAAACATACAGATTTTAATAGGAGAAGGACTTTGCTAGTATGTAGGTTAATGAAATTAACCGTTACCACTAGGCGGCGTTAGCCTGGCTACTGGTCTACAGCATAAGAGCGAACTGGAACGACAACTGCTGAGATCGCGAGACTAGGGTAACAAGCGCGCATATTCGAATTGCATGCTGGGTAAACAGTCAAGCATGGCGGACGAAGTTGAGCAGGTTTGTATTAATGCAAACTACCTATATGACAACGCTACACTTACTGTTGAATAACGTGGCATTTCACCAACTACATGGGAAATATACATTCTGTTTGCAGTAATCTACAATGTTTTGCTTTCTAGCCTTCACAGATAGCTAGTGTGCTAACGTTATGTAGACATAGCATTCACAATGAATTGCGTTAATGTCAGACTTCTCTTATGTGATTCATAGCATGACTATTCAGTAGTTTTTTACAGGATAGTCCAGGTGTGAGTGAATGGCAAAGCATACATAAAAAATTAACGTTTGTTCATGAGTTTATCAAGAATTGCATGTAGGTTAATCTATGGCTTGCAACCACCTCTTAACCTTAACGTTAGCTGCTTGCTAAAAACAGGTTGTTCAGTCAGCACAACCTACGTGGTTATAGTAATGGAAACTACCATTGGTGTTAGTTGGAACGATCTCCATCTATATTTACATTACCCTGTGTACATCTTAGCAACAAACAACCAGTACGGTCGAAGAGCCTCTTGACCTTATCCGACTTAGTTTGGATGAGCGGATATACGTAAAGATGCGGAATGACCGAGAATTGCGGGGAAGATTACATGTAAGTGTAATTAACTTCACATCAAATGAGATAGAGAAGCCCACATTTCGGCACAAATAAATGACTTCTTTTATGCATAGGCATATGATCAGCATTTGAACATGATCCTCGGAGATGTGGAGGAGACGGTAACAACAGTTGAGATAGATGAGGAGACATACGAAGAAATTTACAAGGTAAATTGCATTTCCTGCAGCATGACACAAAGACGACTAGCTAAGATTCTCAATTTGCCAATATTAACTCTACTCTGGGGTGCGTTTCCCAAAAGCATCGTTGCTACCCAAGTAAGCAACTTTGTTGGTTGCAATGCAATTTGCATATAATTTGCCATAATGTCAAACAATTGCATACAATTTGCCATAATGTCACACAAAACCCCAAAAATGGGCTGGACAAAATCATTGGCACCCTTAACATAATTAATGGTTGCCCACCCTTTGGAAAAAAATAACTGAAATCAGTCACTTCCTATAACCATCAATAGGCCTCTTACACCTCTCGCATGGAATTTTGGAACACTCTTCCTTTGAAAACGGCGCCAGGTCTCATATTGGAAGGGTGCCTTTTCCCGACAGCAATTGTAAGAGGTCTCCACAGGTGTTGAATGGGATTTAGATCTGGGCTCAATGCTGGCCACTTCAGAACTCCCCAGTGCTTTGCCATTCATTTCTAGGTGCTTTTTGAAGTATGTTTGGGGTCATTGTCCTGCAGGAAGACCCAAGATCTGAGACGCAAACCCAGCCCTACAGTGCGGCCCAAAATCCTTTGATAATCCTCAGATTTCATGATGCCTTTTACACAGTCAAGGCACCCAGTGCCAGAGGCAGCAAAACAATCCCAAAACATAATTGAACCTCCACCATTTTTTACTGTAGGTACTGTGTTCTTTTTATTTTTCTGTGTTGATGGTGCCTTTCCAGACATGCAAGCTGCCCATGCCACACGCACTCATGCAACCCCATACCATCAGAGATGCAGGCTTCTGAACTGAGTGTTGATAACAACTTTGTCCTTGTCCTCTTTTGTCCGGATGACATGGCGTCCCAGATTTCCTAAAAGAACTTTGAATCGTGACTCGTCTGTTCACCGAACAGTCTTCCATTTTGCCACACCCCATTTTAAATGATCCCTGGCCCAGTGAAAACGCCTGAGCTTGTGGATCTTGCTTAGAAATGGCTTCTTTGCACTGTATTTCAGCGGAGTTTCAGCTGGCAACGGCGTATGGCACGGTGGATTGTGTTCACTGACAAGGGTTTCTGGAAGTATTCCTGAGCCCATTCTGTGACTTCCTTTACAGTAGCATTCCTGTTTGTGGTGCAGTGTCGTTTAAGGGCCCGGAGATCACGGGCATCCAGTATGGTTTTACGGCCTTGACTCAACGCACAGAGATTGTTCCAGATTCTCTGATGTTATGCACAGTTGACCATGATAACCGCAAAGTCTTTGCAATTTTTCGCTGGGTAACACCTTTCTGATATTGCTCTACTATCTTTCTGCGCAACGTTGTGGGAATTGGTGATCCTCTACCCATCTTGGCTTCTGAGAGACACTGCCACTCTGAGAAGCTCTTTTTATACTTATTGCTACTTGTCCCAACTTTTTGGGGATTTGTTGACACTGAAATTTTGAATCAACATATTTTTCCATTTACTCGGATTCAACTTTTGATCTGTCATCTACGTTCTAGTACAAATAAAATATTGACATTTGCCATCTCCACATCATTGCATTCAGTTTTTATTCAAAATTTGTTTAGTATCCCAACTTTTTTGGAATCCGGTTTGTAGAAAAACAAGTGATCATGCAAGAAATAATTGATTTTCTGAAAAAGAAAATTCAGGGGTGCTAACAATTTTGACCATGACTGTGTCTAATGACATGGAAAAGGAATCAATAAAATCTAATTGAAACAAAACTGGCACTAACCTAACCAGACAGACTATAACATCAAATGTATAGACTGGGCTGTGTTTGTCTTTCAAACACCCTTGGCACTTTATAGTACAGTGCTATGACCATCTGAGCAACATCGGCTTACCTCCAAATACATCCAGGCTTTGATTTCAACAAAATTATTTCAATGATGCACATTTGCCAGGTCATACAATGCATCAAACAATGACATGTTGCAAAACGGTCTGTGGCTCTTTTGCACAGAGTAGTGAAACGGAAGACAGAATAGTGCCTATCTCAGCCATGCTATGTAAACTACTACTCATCTCTCAGACCACGTTTAGTGTAGCGCTGCTTGCCATTGACAGATCTTATGTGACCTCCACCACTGGCCTCTGGTACTTTTACGACACGGCTGGATATTTCGTTCATGGGAATTACTTAAATGCAAAATATACCACCTGGGATTTTTATTTATTCCCTTCGGTGTTCACCTCAGTCATTATTGATTGAGTTGTACAGACACATGCATAGTCTAAGGCGTTTAAATTGACTGACCGATTGTGGGCTGATAAATGGTGTTTGCCGCTTCAAAGCGTCTTACAGCATGGTTAGTCTTTCTATGGGCAAACAACCTAAAGAAAATTAATCAGTATATCAACATTCTTGACTTAATTTTGATGTGAGGGAAAGTATATCTGTCCTCTGCGTAAGTCAGACAATCTGCAGAAGTAAGGTGGTTAAAATTATCTTCAAATTGAAAAAAAATAATAAGTGATACCCCAGTCTTGTACATTTTCTGAGATAGCATGTATAGAAATATCCCTTGTTGGGCCTGGGTCACCTGTGAGTTTGTACAGTTGATAAAATCTCTCTATCACGTTTGTTTTGCAAGTAACTAATTGACTATTTGTCATCTTTCCTCCTCAGTCCACGAAAAGAAACATTCCGATGCTGTTTGTTCGTGGTGATGGTGTGGTCCTTGTCGCTCCGCCCCTCAGAGTGGGGTAGAAACATGACGGTCGTTCCCCCTCAAAGGATGAGCATTTACTTTCAACATAGTGAAACTGTGGACTCAATTTGCTACATTTTTGTTTGAAATACAAGTCAGAAGTCCCGTTGTGAAATTGCCATTTGTTGCTGTTTTACTTGCTTTTACGTTGGAATTGTGTATTGATATATTTTAGGTTGTTAATTGATAATCAATGCGAAAAGTCTGATTTAACTTACCAGTTATAATTAAAAGGGACTAAAAGCCATTGAGCATCTCTGCCCTATGATGTCTTTATTAAAGTTTCAATTGTCAGACATAATTATTTATCATTTGTATGGTCTATAAACAATTCAGAGACAAAACAAACTTCTCTAACTTCAAGATGTAGTGATGGAAAATAAGTCTGTCCACCTTAATACTTTTGTAAACATGGTCTTTTTCAAGTTACAGTGAACACAATCTAAACCCACCTACTCTAAATTAGACCATCTCCATCAAAAGTGACTGAACTGGAGACATTATTAAGATGAATGGTCCAAATGCCTGTATCCTGAATTACTTAGGCTCCATTTGTTGGTTTGTTGATCTTGCTTTGGCTCACATGTTGATTTATTAAACCGGCACTAAGCAACATTCTGTTTTTCTCTCTCACGAGCTCCCTCTAAAGCCCGCTGTATTGCATTGTATTGCACTGCATTCTATTGGAGGCGGTCCGCGCTGCTGAACATTGTAAGTGCTGTATCTACCGCTATTGGCCACAGTGGCGCATTCTACACCGTTCGTTCGCCATGTAATGACTCATTTTAGCCTCCTAAACAGTATGAAACGGATTAATTAAATGAAAAATGTTGCATAGTGGGCCTTTAACAGTAACACGACTTTCAAAAAATAGTTTTGTTACAAACTGTTTTTTTTTGTCAGGGATGGTGTACTTTATATATTGTACATTTATTGATGGAAAAAGCAGAGCCCGTTTACTAAGGCTTCTGGAAAAAGCCTGTGCAACATTTAGTAGATTAGGCAAAGTGTTTACTCTAGGTGGTAGTGATGGCAAAGTGAAGCCTTTTGAACCAACAAAGCTTTCAATCCAATTGTATTGGAAAAAAAGTTCGTTGCTCGATGCTTCAGAACTCTATGAGGACATCTGCTGGCGAAGATGCTGTGTTGCATTTCTTTGCATTTTGATGAATGGTGGATTTAAAGGAATGGATAAACAAAGCAATAAACAACACACCCTGTGCTGTGCCATGTATCAATAAAGATTCATTGCATTTCCACATTTTATTCTTGGTGTAGTTCAATTTGTTATTCATGGAAGGGTATGAATAAAGGTGTGCTTCACATTTGTCTTCAAATAGCCTATTTCTGTTGCTCAATTAAAAATGCACAATCCAGCATTACACATTATTAAAACACTTTATTCAAGTGAAAGAATGAATATGACAAAATGCATGTTGACAAATGTTGCATTGCCCAAGGCCACTGTACCTGTGGACAAGTAGGAGATTGAACCAGCAACCTCCTAATTACGGGTCAAAAGCCCTAACCAGTATACCACGGCTGCTTCTAATCCCCTGTGCTTTGCAACACTTCTTTCCAACAGCTATCTCTCAACAACTAGGCCCACTCTCATATTCTCGAGACCGCAACACCCACAAGCGCGCTCCATGTGTTGGGGCATTGAACTAAATTTCGAAGTAGTCACGTGGGTTTGCTTGTGAAACGAAGCTTCGCACGTCACTGTCATCTGATCATCAGAAAACAAATCAAGCTCCGATACAATGTTTCACTTCGCAGTGTTTCGTTGTGGTGATACATGCATCGAATCTTAGGTGTCACAGGTAACATCACTACTAGGTGGCGGTAGTGTGCGAAAGGTGTCTTCCCTGCCAACAGACAGGAGCCGAAGAAGAGCTCTTGGTGTGCGAAAAACATGCAACATGGCGCTAGGCAGTGAAAGAAATGAAACGCTATTCCTTAATAAGTGTGAGTTGATTAAACAAGGAGCAGAGGCCAGGGTTTATCGTGGCACGTTTTTGGGTAAATCTACTATAATTAAAGAACGATTCCCGAAGCACTATCGTCATCCACTCTTGGATGAAAAACTTACACATCGTAGAACTGTCCAGGAGGTGCGATCAATCCTGCGCTGCAGAAAAGCAGGTGAGTGTCGCAGATTGATTTAGAGAGTATAACTTTGCCTGCTATAGTCTTCATGAGGTAATCGTTTTCAAACTCTTTCAGTCATTCAGTGTATAGCCTTTTTTTCAGAGAGGGGGGTAATATTCCGAGAAAAAAAAGTCACAAATTTGCGAGAAATAAACTCAGATATTTGTGACATTATGAAGTCGCAGATTTGCGAGAAATGAAGTCGGATATTTGTGACATTAAAACTAGTTCATTTAAAAAATTATGAACTGAACTAGTTCATTTATAATGTTAACTTTCCCAATACTGACAGCAGTATTAAAACTTCTTTCTGCAGTACTATTGCTGTTCTATGTAGTACTGCTAAAAATGCAATAGGCCCTATTTTGTTCACGACAAATGCATTCATAAAAATACCACGAAATACCGATACTCCACTTTACAGAATCGTACCATGATGTTTTGTGTGTTTTGTTTGAGTGTTTGGTCATTATTGTAAGTCAAGTCATTACCACAAATATAAAAAGGCAAATTGCTGAAATAGTCGAGTGTCTGTGTTTGTTTATCAAAACATTCATACTGGACAAAACATGTCCGTGTGCTTTGCCCTGCTTTTAGTCCAAGTGGGACTGGCTGTCCCCCTTTTTCGTTTTGTTCAGTTTTTGGACAAAAAGACTGAATTTTGTTAATGGTGTCATAGAAGAGCTGGGGCCAAGCTTGTGAAGAGATAACATTCAGTTTTAAAAAGGTTTATAAATGGTGTTTACAAACCCCATAGCATCACGGACTGCTCTTTTAATGTCAGTGTTCACAGTCACCTCTAACTAAAGTCTAACATAACTATTCCACATAATTATGATGCATAATTATTAATGGTGAAAACACTCTCACACAATCCAGGCATCAACACCCCGGTTGTGTATTTTGTGGACTACACCTCCCACTGCATCTTCCTGGAGGACCTTGTCGGTGCCATCACTGTGAGGGACCACATTGCTTCTAGCCAGGCCTCCAATCTGGACCCCGTGGCTCTTAACACCTTAGCAGAACAGATGGGTCAGATCCTTGCTAGAATGCATGACGAAGACGTCATTCACGGCGACCTCACCACATCTAACATGCTGCTACGACAAGGTGCCAAACCAGAGCTCTACATGATCGACTTCGGGCTGAGCTACACCTCGGCCTTGCCGGAGGATAAAGGGGTGGACTTGTATGTGCTGGAGAAGGCTTTCTTGAGCACGCACCCCAACACTGAGCAGCTCTTTCAGAGGCTTCTTAAAAGCTACACTCAGACCTCCAAACGGGCCCATGTTGTCATCAAGAAACTGGACGAGGTGCGACTGAGAGGAAGGAAAAGGTCTATGGTTGGTTGAACAAATCCTGTTGAAATAGAAAGCAAAGTCTTTGGCTTGACGATGGTGTTTGTCTAGGAAGTTATTTTTATGTAAATAAACGACTTCTACAATCCTTCATCAGTTTCTGTGTTGCAGATCATCATGGTGAAATCACAGAAAAAAATCTACTGCAAAAAAACAAGTAGATTTCTAATGTATGATGCATGTTTTACTATTTTGAGATTGCAAAGCAGTGAGCTAAAACACATGACTAGACTATCATCTGTAAAGGGGGGTGGGGGGTTAAAGACTGTTGGATACAGTGAGTGGATACATTATATACCACATCATTATTACTTGCTGTGAACTTAGATTTTGCAGATGTGTAACTACAAGTAAAGAATATAACCATATCTATCATAAAAATAGCACCAGCTCTTATACTGACAAAAATGAAAGGAATGCCTTGAAGACTTGGCTACTCCTCTCCTCCTGTGCTGTTGTGGGTAGGTATTATGTAAGGGTGTATTGAAAGTGACCTTTGAGATTAGAAGATCGGGACGAGCGCTACTTGGAAAATGTGTTTTTTACTTGAGAAAAAGACATGATTTTAATTAGTTACAACAGGTTTCTAACAGTAGGCCTATTTACCAGCTTTTTTATCCATCTGCAAACTTCAGGTGAGATTCTCTAACTTGATTGTCATGTGTAATTGAAAGTATATTTTGTGCACCTGCGATTAAAGAAGTCTTCAAATAACTTTTCAGCAAAACCTAAATGCGCTTGCACAAAAAAAACTTAGTATTAAAGTAATGTTTTTAATATGCAACTGTAACTCTCTTAAAGGTGCACATGAAAGGTACTGCTTAACTGGCCTACACATTACACTTGACTGTGGTTTCAAAGTACCCAGTACTGCAAAGCTCCAAGACATTAGTGTTTTGTGGCAGTTTAAGGGATTAAGCAAAGTCCATCAAGATATGAGCAAAGTGTTTGAATGTAAAGCTGGAAATACAACTAAAAGTTCACCAGGATATATTGTAAACTTGGATGGACTGTTGAAAGGCAACGCTTCGCTGCATTTGTCAAATCCAGCTGTGACTGACGAGGGAGAGTTCATCTGTTTGGTTTTGGTAAATCGAGAGCTCTTTGAGCGAAGTTCAGTCACTCTCCGTGTGTCAGGTCAGTGCTGTTATGTAATATTATTGTGAAAACAATTTTCCCAGTCAAAAAAAAATAAAATAAAAAAAGTTGATGTCTGCAATACTTATCTATCGCAGTCATGGCTCTCATCCAACTGTCTTGTGACTTCAGCTAGACCATCTGTGTCCCTTGTGGAACATGCCACAGTATTGGATGGCGAGAAAACAACTGTGTCCTGTGACATAACAGGCTTTTACCCTAAGAATCTGGTCGTGCGGTGGCTCCAGTTGCCTGGTCCCCGGAATGTGCCTATGGCAGATGTGTGTACAAGCTCCCTGGATTCCAACCTAGATCACACCTACAACCTGACGAGCCACATGAACATTCAGGGAAACCGCGGTTTAAATCACGGAGTTGTTTACATCTGTCAGATCGAGCACAGGTCCTTTGACAAGCCTCAAAATCAAACTGTACGCCTGAACGTCAGGGGTGAGTCAAGATATATGATGGTTCTTTTTCTTGAAGGCCCATGATGACTAATTTACGAAAAATAATAAGTTAATTAATGATTTTAGGTGGATTACACAGTTATTGTTTACATGAAGTAAGCCATACTGTTCGTCACAAAGCAGTTGTTACTTTAAATGACCAGAATATAGGATGATATAATCAAGGGTACCCAATTATCCCATAGCCTAGGGGTTGGAACCAGGGGCCATTGGAGCTGTGTTGTAGGGCTGAACCAACTTGAAATAACTTGAATGTAATTCTGCTCATTATCAATTTTCTTTCATTGGAAGTCATTGTAATAAGCTGCTACTGGTTATCATTTGTGTAAATAAGTGGTTCCCAAACTTTTCACAGCCACATACCCCTTCAGACATCTGACCTCGTGCCACGTACCCCTTATTCCCGCACACACAATAACCGGCCTGAACCCCCCTCCCCCCAAAACACACACATACACCACCAGCACCATATTTTATCTTTCACCAAATAGATCAATCTTTACACAATTTTCAGTGAGCAACACCAGTTCACTTTTGAAAAAAGAAATTTAACACACTTTTCTAGAGCATTCAAACTGAAGTAAACTCAACATGGGCCCACCCCATGGCAATAAGAGCAGGCACCCTACTGTATGTCTTTTTATATAAAATTATAAGGCACACTACTATATATATATATATTTATAGAAAAAACAGGATGCAAATCCTGTTTTTTTTTCTCGCCTATCCCCTACATCACATTGCGTACCCCGTTTGGGAATCACTGGTGTAAATGGAGGTCCAAGAGGAAATATTTACTAGTCATTATACAGACAGATGCAAAAGCATTACAGTTGTATTGCATACACAGCATAATGTGTATATTTACTTCACACTTCATGTGTATATTTACCCAGGTCTGCCATAGCATAATACTGTTCACTTATAACTTCTTAAATTTTACTGTCTTAGCTCAGGACCCAGTTGTCAACACATTCAAAATGTTGACCCTGTCACTAGACTGTGCAGACTCCACCCTTGGCTTGAACAATTCCGACAACATTTGTGTCCACCTGGTGCTGTAAAAGAGTGTTTTCTTAGCTGTCTGAGTGTGTGGTTTTTGTTCCAGACACACCTCAGGACTCTGTTGTGCTAATAACAGTGGTGTCCAGTGGATTCCTGCTCCTGACCTTAGGGGCCGCTGTGGGAGTACACTTATATATTCACACAAGTGAGTAGCACAGTATTTGATATAACTACATTTCAATTTACATAAAATTTCTTGTAATAAATGCCTCAATTCTTACAGATTCAAATTCAAATTCAATTCAATTCAAAACAGATAAAAAATATTTCAAATGAAAATTCTGATTGTTTTATCTGACATTCAGTACCGCCCAGTATCTCTGAGATCAGCACGCCCTCTGTTATTTACGCCAACACTCATGCAGACATCAAATGCACCGTGGCGAATGCACGTGGGCATCGAGTAAAGCTCAAGCATGTGGATGTGCAGTGGTATAAAGTACTCTCCAGTGGCACTGGGCAACAACAATCATCCACGGATATGCAGAGGAGAGGTTCCTTGGAGCCAGTGGAGAATGAGGCCCTGTTCACTGAGCCAGAAGGGAGAGAGACAGAGTCATCGGTGGAGAACCTCACTCAAAGCTCAAAGGTCCACTTGGACGGCAAACAGCTGGTGTCCATCCTCTCTCTCTGTCCTACTGTCAGGAACGATGGAGACAGGTACAGGTGTGTGGTGTCCTACAAAGGTCGGTCACATACCAGAGAGACAACGCTGAGTGTTAAAAGTGAGTGAAGTAATAAAGCTTTAGCCTTTTCCCAAACCACTTCTGCTGGAAGTGCTGTGCAAAACAGCAAAGTACAGTATGTGTAAAATACTGTGCAGAAAACAGATAGATAGAATTATGGATAGATAGACACATATAGATAGATAGATAGATACATAGATAGATAGATAGATACACATCAAGGCACAAAGACATGACATACATATGATATCAAGCTAAGTTTCACCTCCCATGGCCTTTTTGCTAGTACATTTACATTTATAATTATGCATTTAACATACGCCTTTATCCAAAGCGACTTACATTTTATCAGCTATCAATTACTTCAGGGCTAGAGCAACTTAGGGTTAAGTGCCTTGCTCAGGGGAACAACAGTGGTAGCCAGGATCTGGAGCCATTATTTCTAGGCTTCTTTCTAGGCTACTTGCCAAGTTTCTTCCTACACTCATCCTAATATCATTCTACCTCACATGGTCTATTTGCTTACTACAGCCCAGCCATCTTTCCTGCAAATCTCCAGCGTGCCCTCAACGCCGGCCCTGGGCCAGAGGCTGGTGCTGTGCTGCCGCGTGGAGCGTTTCTACCCGGCCAAGGTGCGTCTGGAGTGGTGGGGCCCGGGAGGAGAGCATCTCCTGGGCCCAGTGGTCCAGTACGGCCCCTTCTCTGACCACCAGGGGCTGCACAGTGTGTGGAGCACCACGGACTTCACCGTCAGCCCCGTGGAGGAGGGGCTAGTTTATACATGCCGGGCGTATCACAGCAGTTTCCCAGAACCGGGCTATTGGGATCTCCCCTACCGCGTTAACCTGAAAGGTACGTACAGGTTGGTGGTGGTTGGAATGAGGTGTTTTTACTGTGACGTTCCCAGGGCACCTAGAAAAGTGATATGACTGTTTAAATGCTCTGCTTCTACATCCAATATTTTGCCTTCCGTTCCATTTTCTGACATTCTCCAGTTATCAGAGATATTGACTCCTTTAGTTCACAATATACTGATCACGGTCTGTAACTGAAATGTTTTAATTTTTAAGATAAATGGACACAGCCGTAAACTCACTCACTATCACCGTGCTATTTCCTATGCAGGCACTCCCCCAAAAGTAAAGTTCATCAGGTGTGACCCTGCACAGCCACAGCTTGGCCAAGAGTGCACCCTGAGCCTCTGTTTGGAGGACTTCAGCTCAGACTCGCTCTCCGTCACCTGGTTCCGGAACGGAGAACCGCTGCCAGTCAGACCCGGGGTCTTCAACTCGCCGCCCAGCCTGAACCCCAACGGGCTGTTCTCCCAGTGGGCGTTCCTGAGACTGGTGCCCACCCCGCAAGACCTGGGTGCAGTCTACATGTGCCAGGTGGGGCACGGTGCCCTGGAACAGCTGGAGGAGCGGAGCTACTCCCTGAGCATGACGCTAGAGTAAAATCAGAGGAGGGAGGAAGGATTGGGCTGCACACAGGGCCCGATGTTGCATCATACCCGTTATTTCCTGATGTGTAGAAAGGAAGTCTTGCACTAGATCCAGCAACCATCCCAACGACCCATTCAACCTCAATATCACACATTGACAATGCTAACTATGTTAAAGTGGTTCGTTTTTTTTCCACTTTGAGCCCCTTTCACAGATTGTCTAAAATGCAATAGAATGGTTCACACCGAAATTTTGACGATTGTTCCTGTCTCGGCTATTCGGGAAATGTAGAATCGCCTCTGCCTGCTTCAAAATGGCTAGCAATGTGCATGTGTTGTATCTATCCTTAAAACAATAGTTTTAAAAAGGTGCTACTCACTGAGTGGTTATTGGTGTTCGCTTATGTTCCAACCCAAGTATCGTAGCGACAGACTGTTTCCTTCATGTTTTATTTGCCATTTTGTAAGTCCTTATAGATTTGTATTAGAAGACTCACGCCGCCAGCAGAAACGGAAAGGGGAGCTGTTTTCATGGAATTGAAGTCTTTTTGCTTGCCGCAGCAGTTGTCTTACCTGAAGATCTGCCGTGCTCTCTTACTGCCGAGTAGGTTATAGATATTTTTAACAAAAGTTTTCAAGACTGAAAATGGAATATGAGGTGAAAGGTGAGTAGCACCTTTTTAAAACTATTGTTTTAAGGAGAGATACAACAATTGCACATTGCTAGCCATTTTGAATCAGGCAGAGGCGATTCTACATTGCCTGAATAGCCGAGACAAGAGCAATTGTCAAAATTTTGGTGTCAACCATTCTATTGCATTTTAGATAATCTGTGAAAGGGGCTCAAAGTGTAAAAAAACGAACTAACCCTTTAATACTGAAACAAACACAAGAGGCACTGGGACCAAAACATAACAAATCACGGCCAACCAATCGGTAACAAGATGGTTGGGGGTAAGGGTGGAGGTTAATGCACGGCCCCAACCATCTTGTTGCCGATTGGTTGACTGTGGTTTGGTGTGTTCGTGTTTACTTGAGGTTCATTTGAGGTGCCCTGCTTGTAGGAGGTGTACTGCTTTCTCTTATCCAGGTTTATTACTTAATCACCTACTTGGAATTCCCCCTAGATTTCTGACCTGAGATTATTTTCTATGCAAGTGTTGTATTGTTCCTTGACTGATATTTGTACTCTACAGTATTGTTCGCCCTAGGCTACAGAGAGAGGGCGTCTAATTTGTATGGTTTTGTTAATGTTTTTGTAGATGTTTAAGCATGGCAAGTTGATCAGGTATGAGTGGTCTGCTGATAATGACTGCAACAGTCGGAATCCTGATTTACAGAATTGCTTATGAAAGCACTAAAAACACGTCACACAATATCAGAATGACTAATTTATCACACAAAATAAAATACTGAATTTGCATAGTAATAGAGAATGAATAAAATATGCAGGTATGTCTGTATGAATATGTATATTTTGCCAAAAATAAGCTGAGTAGATCTGAACATGGTATAGATTTTTATTTCAATTTTTTATTTTATTGCGTTTATATTCTTGTTTCATTTACAAATTTGCACATTCATTAGGTATTACATGTCAAATATGAATTCATATAAAATAAATTAGACCTCTTTACTGATTAATTTACATCTGGCACAGTGGAATGATGTACACTAAACATAGTGAACAGCTGTATCGCAACAAAGCAAAAAAAGTGTACAAAAGCAACACAACATAAATAAAAAAAAAATATTGTGCACAAATTACTAAATGTGAACCTATGTGAAAACATTTTACAGTTTCAAGAATTGGAAAAACAGACTGGAGACAAACTATAAATGTATGTGCTTTAATTTTTTTTTTTGGCAGTGTAGACAGGTTTCCTTTTTCTTATTAAATGATTCTAGTTAGTCAACAATATTTCCAGGTCCACGTTATTCACCACATAAATCATACTGAACATCTAAAGGTACATGTAAGGCAGAAAAAGGCATAGTGGCAAACTACAGCAGCTTAAATACAACAGCAACATGAGTCTGCATATATAAAATGAAAGCATTGACCATTAATCAAACGCAAATTATCCTGTAGACATATCTCGGCCAACTCCATTTTAGCATCTGGTTTTAGCATTTGATCAATACTGTCTTTGGAGTAAGTGCACAAGGAGATGCGATGCGAGTCAAGCATCATATTGACTGGGGGAGAACCCAATAAAGGAAACTGGACCCAGAGTTTGCAGTTTCAAGTGATCATCAAACCTGCACTTTGGCAGCATTCTTTGGATTTACTAATTTGACTAAAATATAACAACTTAGCAACCATTTGGCTTTTACATGGAGAACTTGTATCAAATAGGCTTTTCTTCAAAGTCCTTTACAAAAACGTTCTCTGTCCGACTTTAAAACCTGACATGATGTCCGAAGTATCATCAGTGCAAAAGTAAAAAGATAAAACATAAGTGATAACTACTGTGTCTGGTCCTTACAGTATTACAGAAATCATTAATACATATTTGGCAACAGAACAGCAATAAATGGCGTACACCTTATGTACAAAATGAAGTGACATTCAGTCATGACAGGAAGGGAGGAATGTCTCACCAGCCAAGCTAGGAGAAGCCTAGCTAGCCTAGCTGGAAGAAATGTCCCACTAGCCTAGCTACGAGAAAGATCTACCTAGCTTAGCTGAGAGAAAGGACTAGCTAGCCTAGCTGGAAAGAATAGTCTCACTGGCCTAGCTAGGAGAAAAGTCTTACTAGCCTAGCTGGGAGAAAAGTCTCGGTTTGTGAGGATCATTGGAGCAATTAGTGTCCAGATGTACAGGGCCAGACACACCCAGCTTGAAGTTATCTTCACCCATACAGCGGGCCACTTACTGGTCATGGCATTGTAGTCCGCATCAGGACTGCACAAAAGAGAGAACAGGCAGAGGGGGCATTTCAACCGATTAGCTGTCAACAACTACTTTTCACTCTAAATCATTCAAACATTTTGAAAGTAGAGGTCCAGCATACTTCATCAAGTTCTGCTGATGGCTTTACATAATTTCAGTTTCAGTCCGTAGTTGTAACTGTGGACACTAATTAAAAATAGAGAGAGAGACAAGATAGACAGTTTATCTCACTATTTCTTAATAGATTTTTGTTGTTTTTGCACTGAATGAAAACATAAATCCCTCTATCAACAGAACTTGTGGTTGAAACATACCAGAATTCTCCTTCAACCCTGATATGGTAAATAGAATGTCAATGAGAATGTTTCACACATAAATAGAATAAATGTTACATAATATTCCAGTGCAGAGAGAGCCCACCTGTACCAGTTGGTAAGGGTCATCATGATGTAGAGGGAAGCCAAGAACAGCATGAAGTGGAAAAAGGAGTAGCTGTACTGGACCATCTCTCGCTCATTGTCCTCCACCCGCCTGGCTCCTCCACTCCCCACCTCCGCATCATCCGGGATCCCTGCGGAGCTCTCCTCCATCATGGAGGAGTCGTTGGAGGCCAGCGTCAGCTTGTTCACCTGGCTAGTATTGGACGACCGGATGCTGGGGATATCAAGCACAATGCCTGTCAAAACTTTGGATGCAGAAACCATGGAAACTACCTGTGCAAAACTACAGAATACTCATTCATAGTGATTCACACAGGAAGAGTGTTAGGCTTATTGCACTATGGTCCTCGTGAGAGTTTTGGCCAAGCAATGACCAAAACATTTAGCATTTAGTGTAGCATTAGACATGACAGGAAATAATTGAGAGAGAGAGATAGGACAGGTTCGGGAAATTCCCTCAGGTCAGACTCGAACCCGTGTGCCAAATGAGCCACAGTGTCGCCCAATGATGGTGACCTTTGACCCCTGTCTTACCTGGAGTACAGGATGCAGAGAACGAATATGGCCAGGCCCACGATGCTCTGAGCATCCCACCACTGCAGGTAAGGGGTGGAGGAAATGGGCTCCTCTGTGCCGATGATGATGACGGCGGTCTGGTTCTCCACCTCCACAGGGGCAACTGTTGGAGCTGCCATCTGCTGAATGATGCTCAGCAGGCTAGGGTTGCATGTACGGTCTACTCACAGACACACGGATTGGGCATAGATTACACATAAAGTCCGCTCACAGACCCACGGATTGGTCATAGATTACATATAGATAGATATACATATGAGACATGGAGATTTAGATTAGATAGATTATACCTAGTCAGCTCACGGATACACGGATTGGGCATAGATTATACATACAGTCTGCTCACAGACACACAAAGAGTGATACATGGAAACTGGGTGTAGATTACACCTACACATGCTCACAGACACACAGAGAATGCATACAGTCTGCTCAGAGACACATAGTGAGTGGAACAATGAGATTCGGAGTATATTACAAGTAGAGCTGGGTATCAATTCAGAATTTCCAAATCAATTAGATTCGATTTTACTTCACAGGAGTCCGATTCTCGATTCAAGTTGATTAATTTTCAATTCAGTAATATTGGTAATATTGCACATTGCCAATTTTATTTGGACATGGATGACATGCTCAGAAGAATGAATTATGCAAAGAGTATTGTTCTGCCTTTTATAAATAAATACAGTTTGTAAACTGTCCTAGAACTCCCTCCAGTGGATGCTTTGTAGTATGGGTTAAGCTAATAAGAAAAAAATTAGGCTAAGAAAATCCAAGATGGTGTAATTCGTAAAAAATGTAATTTCGATGTGTTATTGTTATGAGATGATTTGGACCTTAAAAACGTTGTCTTGGACGAGATTTGTCCGTAAGTGTGAATGATTTTGTTATGTTTAAAATTTATATAAAGTGTGCTTTTAAGTGAGTATGAACGGTTTAGCTTGTTAGCTTGCATAAAGCATGTAATAAGCTAGTTTGTGACATTTTGTATGTTTTTGGTTTTATGATGATCAAAGAGAAGGCAGTGGTCAGAAGCCATTCTTAGATAAATTAGTGAAAAAAAGCTAAATAAGTGTGGTTATTGGAGCATTATGTTGCTGTCTAGCTGGTGAAAACTAGAGAACTTCAGGGCAAGGACAGCACAAGTATACTGCTGAAACTGTCATTTTCAACTGAGCAACTTGTTGTAGTGACACGCTAGAAGTCATGTGGTATTACGGAGGAAATGTTTTGTCTAAAATACTGATTAAAAAGAACGATTCGAGTGCTTTTGAATCAATATTGGCCTGTTCAAAGGAAAATCGATTTGATTCCGATTTTCGATTTTTTAAACCTACCCCTAATTACACATATAGTCTGCTCAAAAAAAACCTGGGATTTATCATGTATATGCTTCCAGACAAAACAAACAGTCTAATAAGTCTTTCGAATGCAAAATTCAGAGTGAGTGAAACACTGAGATTGGGCAAAAATTGTACAGTCTACTCACAGACACAAGGAGAGGGGGTGGAAGTGGAGGCTGCCAGTGACTCACATCTAAAACTGTCAATGATGTCATCCTTGTACATAGGCCATCCATTTAATATAATAATATATTATTTATTGCAAAACGATACAGTCTGTCCAAACCAGGCTGATTTGTTCTCAATGTTGCACAGATATCTGGGCATAGACAGAACCTATACATATTGTTTATATTCTGCATTCTGCATTGTCTGTATTCATTCTTCTGATTCTGATTCTGCTTTTGTGAGGCTTCTGGATGACTAAATGGGAGACATTTTACAAAGGATGTATCTGGTGGTTTATCAGTTAGTCATATATGAACATGCTTCCTATCACAGCTGAAAAACTTTAGTTGTAGGCTAGGTCACCATATCCATTAAAACCTTGACGGAAGGCAACAGTCAACCCCACACTAGACATCACTCTACCGTCTCGATTTGAAATTAGCCACTATCTCTGGATGCTGCTGGCCTCAAATTCAATTTCTGAGTCCATAGGGTTGAACCCACATGGATTAATACCCACTGACTCAACTTTGTTTTTTCTGTATCTTTCTTCTTCTCTTTCATTAAACGAACACTCTATCTATGCGATTTCACTACATGTTTTACATTAGTATCTCTATAAGTGACAAATAAACTTATAGAACCTTTGAACCTTTGGTAATGGCCTTAATGTGCCAGTAGGGGGAGTCTTAGTGTCCCTAATGCCAGTTATGAGGTCACTGCAGAGGAGATTTAAAGCCAAGTTCCTGACTCAGGTCATTGAAGATCCCATTACTCAATGTAATCAGGGGCTTCCCCACAGGGATTGGACAAATGTCCCAACAGCCTCATTCCATCTGGACACCGTGTGTAATTGGGGAGTAGAGATGAAGTTGACCCTGGCCATTATACTTGAAGTACTTGAAAATGTAAATGTAAATATAAATGTGAATGTAATGTGCTTAGTGAGAATAGAATGAGTCATTTTGTATCCTTATATGTATGTTATCTATCACAGCGATATTTCTATGGTATTGATTAATTTTTGGTCTTTTCACAAGACCAAGCCTAGAGGAAGGACTACTTCTCAAAAAAGAAAGAAAGAAAGAAAACGTCTGCTGACACCTGTTTAAATCCCCACATCTCCCCATATGACCTGATCTCACCTGGTTCATTGGTCATGGCTGACCATGTGAGGTAATTGGTGTAGAGGGTAATGATTGAGGACTGGAGGAGTCCAGATTTCGGCTGAGATTCCTGGTGAAACGGACAGAGAAACAGTGTTTCCTTATCTACTAGACCCATCATACCAACACTCACTTTATTTTTCTCCTCGTCTTTGCCTGAGCAATCATTTTGCGATTTAAAAAACTTTCAATAAACTGTTGTTTAACAATATACTTTGTCTTTTAAAGGGGACATATTGTACATTGTGTTCTGATGTTAAAATAATGTTAAAAATTTGAAATGTATCATAATTAGTTTAAATTAACAAGCCCAGTTAAAACATTAGGCCTATATTTAGGCTGAGTATTGAAATGGTTCTTTTGGCTAAATGACTCCTCTTTGGCAAATATAAAATACTTAAAACTGATTTGTGCTTCTTGACCACACATGTAGGGTTTATTGTTCTAAACCGAGGCAAAAATATTTTGAAGTACAAATGATGTGGTCATTAAATAAAGGGGGCATGCTAACAGAAAAGACATTTATTCTAAGAGCCAAGTATACATAATGCGAGAAATTCTGTGAACTTTTTGACTTACTATGACATTACGCAATTCACGATTCTCATTTATCAACCATTTCTATGACATTTGTTCTAATACTCGATGGTATATGGTGCATTTCTCGATTCTGACCTTGTATAGGTTCGTTAAAAACAACTTCTAAGCACACCCTAATCACACTCTAACTTTTGAGTGAAGACTAGTTAATTGCTTGTCGCATTTTTATCACTCCTGCAGTTAAGAGCACAAGATTTGTTTGCTTAACTTCTCTCACCTGGACCTTTGGCAGCACGGACACAATGGAGGCCACGACGCAGAGCAGCATGTTGAAGCTGATGAAGAACTTGTTGAGGGCACAGGTCTCCGGCTGGGTGTAGAACACGTAGAACAGTGCGATGGCAACGGCGGACAGGATGTAGTTGAGTGCAGTCACAGACAGCAGGGCTAGAAGAACAGATGCAACACCAATGAGATTCAAATCATCACTGCGTGTGAATAAGCCGAAATATGTCCATATATCATTTGTGTAAGGTATGATCATTGACTACAATCAATTGGTATGACCAATTAGGATTTAAGTCATCACTGTGTGTAAATAAACCATAATATGTCAAAGAGCTCACACAAGAAGGAAAACAATGCACCACAATATGCCACATCTGTATCAATTGTTATGTAAGGTATGACAAATTAGCAGTGGTAATAGAGTTACTGGCTAACTAAAACATCAGGCTAACTAAAATATCTCAGTTTTATAGCTGGTGGCCATCTTCACATGAACGACTACGAACGCCATGTTAAAGACACCCTATCAATCTCATTCAGTAACTCCCTGACAGCAGCACATAAAGGGAATAAGCAATAAGGAAGTACACAGAAACAGATTTGTAAAATATTACTAGATAGGCCATACTAGTTGCTATCCTGAGGCCCTTTCTACCCTTGGACTTATTACTCTGACAGAAAGACACACCCAACTACACAAACTGGTATCCTCCCCTAAAAGAATCACAGACAAGTGGAACAATAAGAAATTAATGCAATCAGTCCCTCTCAAAATATGGAACATAGACATACAGAAATCCCATACATGAGCAGACTCCTAAATGACAATGAACTGTAGATTTTTTCTTATTAAAATATGTGTATTCCACATGCAAGGACACCTAATCTGCTCAGTGACCACATGGTCACATAGATACAAACCCACATTTACTGGCTTTTCTCTGGTATCTGTGGCCAACTTCTACCGATATCTTCTAAAGTTGGGCATTCAAGATCAAGGGCAGTTGATAACAACAATGAACTCCACATCAGCATCCCCAGATCACCAAACGCTTGTCTACAAACATTAGCCATTTTTAAAAAATATATTTTTGGGGGGTTTGCCTTTAAACAGATAGGACAGTGAAGAGAATGACAGGAAACAAGTGGGAGAGAGAGATGGGGGCGGATTGGATGGTATGGCGCCTTTACCAACTGAGCTACGGCGCTGCCTCAGTCATTTTAAATCATTACAAAACCACCACAGATTTAAATTGTAATAAAAGTATTCTTCTGTCACAGTCCCGATACGTACCAGCATACCAGGCCCTGGCATCCTCTTTCTCCATCCTGTCCACCCAGGACTCGTTCCAGGAGTGAGCGAAGTCCACAAGCAGCACAAGCTGGATCAAGATGAAGCAGAAGGCTCCACAAGCTCCAACAACAAACCACGCTGCAAGAAACAAAATGGCGTCAGGGAGAGACCTAAACAAAGATGTGTCTTTGTTGTGATTACTTTATGACATTATTATGTTACAATTATGTTTATATTATTTCAAAACAAGGTTTATCATATAATTATGGAAGGTTTAATTGTAATAGAAGGCACGATAGCTGATCATATTCACTTTACATTATGCAATTGATAAATGTACTGAAATCATGACATAGTTCATGATAACTAAACTTCAGGTAAATCCAGGATAATTTCCTCCAAGCCTACTTGTGTCTTTGTGTGTTTACCATTACACAGTTCTTCACAGCCCATCTGAATACCTTCCTACTGTAAATTCCATTCCCATTTCTCTACACTATCTCTTTACCTCATTCTTCACCCTCTCTCTTTAATGCACAATAGACAGACAACATCTACATTTCACTACATTTTTTATCTTTTAAAAAAAGTATGTGACAATAAATAAATATCCTTGAATTCAAAGCTACTACTGTACTATAGTACTGCTGTTGTAAGTGTGTGTGGGTCTCATAAAGCAGGACCTACTGCGTGTGAAAGGCCCCTCAGGAATGTAGAAGGCACCAGTAGTGATTGCCACAATGGAGGCTATCTTAAAGAACCAGAACCTGTAAAAGAGAGAGAGAGAGGGAGACATAGATATTTTTATTTTTGACTGAAACGCATCTGCTGTGTTCTGCTACTCAGAGTCCTTAAACTGGTTGGAAAACACAGTGGCTCTTGAAAACATGGTTGCGCATTCAGGACGCCCTGGGGGTGTGATGCTTAGTGACCCATTGTATTGTGAGATTAAAATGTTTTTCCTGTTTTTACCCAACGTGTTTGTCATGTGACAATGGAAGGAAAGGGCAGCATTGACTGCTGGGATAGCATGATCCCAGACACACGCACACACACTGTGTGTGCTAAGCAATAAGCCCATATTGGCTGTTGTGTACAGAGAATATATAGCAGAATATATATCAAAATATATATTGTATATGTACACTTTTAGAATTGCTTTGGTCAACAAGATAATAATGAAAATGTTATCGTCAAGTTTTCATTTAGGATACTTGTTAATACAAATGTTATCACAAACAACTGCACAGTACCATCCAACAAACAGTACATACTAATAACATACTACAGTCAGCACATATAAACGATTTGATATTACAACACTTCTGCAGACAACCAGAGTGCTTCTCACCATTTCTGTTTGGAAAGTATCCTGTCACTTTTATTTAAATTGATGCTGCGGTAAAACAACTACTAGTTTGGTTGTTGTTTGGCAATTGCACAGTGCTGGCATTAGTTATGAGAATGAGAGAGAATCTATTAGCCAGAATAGTGAAACAGCAGCCAATGCTCGCCAATGAGGGCAAGGAAACTTTGTTTCAGTTTTGTTTTCCATCTTCTCCGGTTCTCCATTGTGCACAGCTGCTCTGGGTTCTGACCATAGACTGTATGGTTCTGACCCACGGTTCTCTTACCGAATTGTGCACGGCTGCTCTGGGTTCTGACCCACGATTCTCCTACCCATTGTGCAATGTGCATGGCTGCTCTGGGTTCTGACCCACGGTTCTCTTACCCATTGTGCACGGCGGCTCTGGGTTCCTTGCTGTTCTTCACGTTGATCATGAGCAGTGAGAAGGCCAGGAAGAACATGCTCATCCCAAAGCACACTCGGTACACCGCCTTATAGCCCACAAAAATCTCACAGTTCACATCGGCCTGGACACCTGGGATGCTCGAACCGGCACCCCCTTCACAGAAGCCTGGTATCTGAGGACAGAGGGAGGCATTTTGTATAGCCTATGGTTTGCTATGACCATTGGCTGATGGCCAGGCTAAATTCCATTTTAAATCGTTCTAAGGATTCCATTTGGGATTAAGTTGTATGCTTAATAATTTCTTAATTTCCGTTGGGATACAAAGTATCTCTATCTATCCATCTGTCTATCTATCTTTCTATCTATCTATTTATCTATCTATCTATTATCATAAGAAATGAGGTTTAAATCCACATTAAGGAACAAAGTCTTGAAAATTGATCATTATAGTAACCCCACAGAACCCCTCTCAGAATTTAGTGAAAACCGAGATGGCTGAACAATCTTGAAAAGTCTCTCAGCAAATCTACCTTCTTCAGCTGCTGGTCCACCCCCGGCGACAGCATGATACAGGCAATGATGGTGCCTAGCAACAGGATGAAGGCATAGATGACGCGTGTCACAATGGAGTTCTTGCTGCGGGGGCAACATCTACACATGAGGCATGTCGCTCCACTGCATAAACATGGAATCTGAAATGACAATAATCCAAGGAGAACACACAAATATCTAACACTGAAGTCCCAAAATTGGGGGTATGTGTATTGTGTGTACAGAATGTGGGTTGTTTGGTGTGTATGTGTGTGAAAAGTAACAAATAAAGTTAGTCAGTCGTCAAAAAATCCTGGTTGATGTAAAATATCTAAAGGACACTGGTTTATTAAATTTGTATCATCACAAATAATTGTACCTTTAAATTTTGCCTTAAAACTAACGAGGTCAGTGGGTCTTTCTCCAGTAACTCAATTAGCCACTGTACACGCTGTTTTCATTTATTAAATCAACGCGTGAGCTTTAAGAGGTTGTAAACAACTTAATCCCGTTGTCAGACACTCAAGGTCGGTTTAGAAAGACTCAGTGTGCAATCCTGACGGACCAATAAAATCCGATTCCGAGATCGTCGGATCCGTCACAGATAGACACATTGTAGGCGAATCTCATAACAATTAAGTTCTCTTGGTAGCTCACGGGCAAGGAATGCTGTACAGTGTAACACACTGGTATGTTGTGGTATCTTCATCTTTTAGCCCCAGTACACCGTGAACTGGGATCAAAGTCTAGTAAATTATGAAACAGCCAGCATAACACCAAGTGTTAAAGTGCTGAAGGTATAGGTGTAAATACAACAGTAATTTGGCATTTCTATTATAACATAATGTATGTTATAAACACGTCGTTCAGGAAATAGTCTTAAATTCTAAAGGTTTACCGTTTGGTGTCTTACCATTTAGCGTTCCCAATGAAAAGGGAGTTAAAGGTGTCGTTGACAGCCTTATTTAAGAGGTTAACAACAGCTGTTTTAAATACATTACCAGGTGTTTTAAATAACAAGCATTACACTGAATCTGAAGTTGGTTTAATAAAACTAGAAAAGATGCCTACTATAGCCTGATGTCTGGTCGATATTACCTGTTGCACACATAAATAGCCTACTGATATGATGTCAGAGAATTCTTGACATCTCATACACTACACAACTAATTTTATTGCTGGATACATGGTGAATTGATTTTTCCCTTACCCAACTTGCGACGGAAAAGGCCCCCAATACAGCTCCCATCGTCCACCTTCAGTCAGCGCACAAGTTAGATCGATTTGCTTTTATTCCCCCTGTTGTGTACTGCGTGTGGAGTCTACCTAAATGTTCTAGCGTCAGAATTTAGCCGCCAATTTAACTGTTCAATAGCTGTTCAATAGCTCATTTAGTTACATTCAACGTCTTAACCATATTTTCTAAATTTGTTGACTCTTCCTTTCTCTTAACAAACCATGCGCATCGCTAGCCTACTGTCTGGGACTTGAGAGAAAGATTTATCCAAGTGCGTCACATAGGGTGATGTCACCACGCTCAAGCTCGCGCCAATGTAATGAACTTTGGGTAATGAACTAATTATCTCCAGAAAACGACGATGGCACTAGATAAAGGACTATGTAAAAAATGCCCTGGCACATATTCCATCTGTTGGTGTAACGTTTGATGTTTCCTCTTGAGCCCTTTCTTTTTTCTTCTTTTTTTCAGCCGATATGAAGATTGAAGATGCCAAAGGCGCAAGAGAGGCAGAATGGAGCGTGCCAAGTCTGCCAGGCAACTTAACCGGCGCACTAACACTTGTCCTCTATGTTGTTATTAAAGTTAGTCTTATTAACTTTAACTGTTATTAGGCGTTTTCTTAAACTTATTATTGACAGACTTCAGTTGTCAGTTTATTTAAACTGACATACATCACACATAGCCTATATATATATATATATATATATATATATATATATATATATA
>JAGFZM010000079.1:777409-864717 GCA_017657215.1 Limnothrissa miodon | reverse complement strand
TTTCAAGAGAATATTTTCTCTTGATTTTAGTGTTTCAGACACCACTAATCTGGTCTTGCTGCAGGTATCTCTATACATCTTGTAGGCCTACTGTAGTTTTTGCAATGGCTATAAGACACCTGGACATCAAAATCAGTTGGTCTGTAACAGATAGGTGTCTCTAATAATCTCCAATAGCCTATTATAATACTCTGTTGATGGAAATCTTATCACAAAAAAAAAAAAAAACATTTTCTGCTTAAGTCAGACAGGTATTGATGTCACTGTACACTGTACATTAAACATTTTCTTTAGATGTGTTTCCTTCAAAAGTGAATTATCCATATTTTTATTTAAGACAAGTAGCTCCTTGGCACATAATAATACATGAAACATTTCCATATTCAAATATAATGAAATAAGTGTATCACTTCACACGTGTAATGTAGACATCATTGTTTTGTTCAGGAAGATAACCATATGTGTCACAGCTTAGTCTTATGGAGTATTTCAGCAGTCTGTCAGGTTCAGGTCCGTCAGAGAGTTACTGTATGCTGAAAAGGGGTGAATTGGGTTGAGGTAGAAAAACTCTTCATTTAGTAAGCAAGTATTTTCTGTTCTCTCTGATGTGTTACACTAAGTTACATGTATTCCTGAAAACCTTGGCACAGAATTTTCTCTTTTCTCATCTTCATTGCATGTGCATTGTACTGTATTTTATTGTTGAACTACATGTTTTCCCATGCAAGTCTATGATGTCTAATATTGGCCTCTACAGTAGGGCGGCAAATGATCACATGAGAAAAAGCTCCCTCATTTCCTGGGTTGGTGTTGGTCTCTTGTGCAGTGTTTCTGTGTGTGTTGCTCTCCTCCGCTGCAGCAATGGAGGGCAGCTCCAGGCAGCTCTGTGTAGTCTGTGAGAGTGATGGCCCTCACTCTGCTGATTCCTTTCCTCTGGGCAGCCTTCACTCAAAGCCTAACAAAGGGAGCATAGCAGTGAGCACTGAAGTACAGCTGTGCTATTACAGGAAACCATGTAAAAAAAAAAAAAAAAAAAATCAACAAAACAAGTTTCAATGCAAAGCAATGTCACTAGGTGTAACTTAATGTAATTTGCCACTTACTGATAAAATATATATACATGTTCTGCCTGTTTTGCAGATAAATAATTGGGAGATTATAAGCCTCAGGTCCATTCATAACTCTGATAGGCTTAAACACTGCCACCAAGTGGTCATTTATTAAATTGCATCTCAAGCATTTAATTTCTATAGAAGCATTTAACTCTGTATAATTTTCAGGTGAATTTCGAGTGAAATTTCCTAGATTTCTCAGAATTTTTTATTATAGCTATATTAGTTTATTATAGTTTATTGTAGTTATTATAGTTATTATATAGTTATGTATATTATAGTTATTATAGTTTTTATTACAGTTTCCCAACTGTAATGTAATAAAAAGACATAGACTTTTTACTGTTGGTTTTGGATTGCCCTCGGAATGCATGTGGAGCGATCTCGTCATGTGGCATAAGTGGGTCATCATCTCACACTGGGTACACGTAGGAGCAAGTTTTAACTTTCTGTCCCCTCCACCGGCCCCTTGTCTTTGTGTAGTCAGCACTGGCGGAGCCGAGCGTGTCTCTCTGGCAGGCCGGAGGGACGAAACGCAGGCCGATGACATGGCGCTGGGCGACGCCAGGATGTTCCGCGGCCGCAGCCGCCTCCTCATCACAAAAGCAAACTGCTTCTGCTCCTCCTCCAGTCGCCGCTTCTGAGTGATGCGCTCTTGTTCCAGCTGCCTCAGGGTCTTAGGAACAGAAGCCAACACAGAGAACAAACAGATCATGTCAATAAGGATGGGTAGAGGAAGAAAAAGAAGAGGACTGGGGACAGGAGGAGAGCACAGTGTAGGAGACAGAGGGGAAAGAACAGAAGGGAAGAAAAAGAAAAAAGGAAAAGAATGAAGAAGTCTTTTTAAAATCAGTGTAACCTCTGAAAACATGTGGAGAGATTGTGCGTTCAAAGCTATCCAAGGTACAAAAGCAACAGAAGACATGACATGAGTAACAAGGCAACGGGTGAGGGAAACGACAGTTGTTTAAAAGGACATTGCCTCTGCTGAGTGTTGAAATGACCCCAGTCTGACCTTTACAGAGAGCACCCCCATTCAAATAAAACCAGGGGGTAGGCCTATTAAGTCTGAGCCCATTTTGGATATGGAGCCTATGAATGAGCCAAAGACCTATCATATTAAAATATCACACTTGATAACTTGAGAAAGGCCAGCACTTCTACGAGTGACCCTCTAAAGGTGTCCTCTCTGGTCTTGGCTATGTTCTACGCTGTACTGAAGAATAGCTACACAACAGCTTAGAAAGACCATTCACCCACCATCCTTTGTTAGAATACAATGGTGTATTGCCTCTGCCTGCTTCTGAGAACGCAGCTGAATTCTTTCGACTGGGTTGCTAAACAGAAGTGACTCTCATACTAATTTTGGGTATAGGGATGGTAATTTGGTCATTTTCTACAAAGCAAAACAAAGTTTTATAAAGTCACTACTACTGTAGACAACATTTTTCCTACAAAGAAACAAATTCATAAAAAAGTTACATTTCACATCATAACCTCAATTAATGAATAACAAACTGGGTAATCATTTGTAAAACCGATTAGGCTAAGTAGAAACTACACAGACAGAATAAAGAAATGTTGCACGTAGTTTATACGTGCACTGTTTTATTGTGCTATACAAAAGTATCACTGTACACACACTAGCCTAGTCATGCCTACCTTCATGAGTTGTTTCTGCTCTTTGATGAATCTATTGTTGACTGTTTGCGAGGCAGTCATCAAATCGGAGGCACACAGTGAGTAAATGGGATCATTTCGGTACAAAACAGACAAGCGAAAGGCTGGATTAGCATCCATTTTCTGCGAAAACTTTCAGAAATACAAGCAATCCTAAAGACATGGCTTGTCGCGCCGACAGGATGAGTGACACTGCATCGCAAATTGAACAAGTGAATGGGACGTTCTCAGCCCTCCCCCTCAGTAGATCTTGTGGGTGACATTACCATTGTCGTGGCTTAGACTTTTTAAAGTGACTCCTAAATATGAGTCACAAATAATGAGATTATGAAGACAAAGACACGCGGCAAAACTCGTGTTTAAAAGACGCAACCTAAAGGTAAAGACAACTGCTCGTCGTTATTTTCATTTGGATAAAAACATGCCTTTTCACCTAGGTCCACGCCAGCCACAAACGAGAGGAGAAACGGCACCAAAACAATCGTCCCAATTCCTGCCACCCTCCAGGATTTATACACCCATGTGGATTACACATTTACGAAGCGAGGAGAAAAAATCATAAAGGACTTTTTACCATGGATTCCATTCAGAACTAGACCTAGCTATTTGTTACCAAGAGCCAGAAGAATGAAATGTTAAAACACCAAATTAGATGTGAAAGGTTCAAATCTTTGCAAGCTTGATGTGTATTTGAATAATAACAATTGTAACAACTTGGAGGTCTGGCCTATATCCAAGTATGTGAAGATTCTCATTCATTCAGGTCGTGATAGTGTTCAGTACAGCTGCCTTTAACTGAACTCTATGACTAAGGTCCAGCCCAAGAGTCTGCCCCCCACCCCAAACATACAGCTAATTATATAGAGACATATTTACAAAATGCTTTTAAGATGCACCAAAGGAACAGTAAAAAATTAATAGCAGAGAACCAAGTGAAACCATTTTTACATAATACTGAGCACCTAACATCTAAGTCATGACAGGTCTGTCAAATTTTCTCACCATCTGAAATCAAGCTGCTGTGTTACAATTAAAAGATATGTCATTAATGTCCATGAAGAAAATTTGTATTCAGCCTGCTCTTTTATATGTGCTGATTCTGAGTATTCACTAATTTCTTTAGGCCTACAGTTTATATAGTGATTCATAATGAGTGTTATCTCAATTGTCTTCATGGAAGATAGCAGCAATGTCAGCATTCTTTTTCTTTTCAGTGTTTTTATAATGACTAAAGTGATAAGCTAACAAAACTCAGCTGAGTATTATATTACCTGTGCTTGACAGTCTTGTTCCTTGGCCTGTCTTATATAATGTTGACATGCTGTTGTGTACTGCGTGTGAGTTCAGTGCAGAAGAACTTTGGTGCAGGCACAAAGAGAGAGTCACGTAGTACCACTTCCTTGTGTGCAACGTGTAAGAAGTAGGCCTATAAAGAGAATGGTTTCCTGCTGTGCACCTGACTGTTTCCTGTGCTGTGCCACAACCCTTTCCAAAACATGCTCAAAATACTCAAATGTCGTTACCACATTCAGTAAGGTGGTTTCCGCAACATGCCAGACAGACACATACGGTTTCTGACTTTTTCTGAATAAATAAGTCTGCTACAGTAATGCTGATAAACTTTGTTTGTGTTTGCTGCCTTGATGATGAAGTTGCTTAAATTAAGCAACTTAAATGAAAGAGGTCATGGTTTTCATCCAGGTCATGGTATTCAGTGTTCCGTTATAGGCAACTGGACTTCTTTTGGAGCTTGAAAGATGATTTGCATTCTATCCAGAAAACTTCATCAGTTCCATCTAGAGATGGGAATACCAGGAGTTTATATCTCCTGGTCTGTTTGTGAAATCTGTATACCCACACGAGTGAACTTAGAAATGTATTTAATTGTAGTTAACTGGATCAGCAAGTGTTTTGTTTTTATAAAGTTAGTACAGTTATAAAGTTTCTCACTGTGCTAAACTCCCAAAAAACTCAATAAACATTTTTGTTTTCTTTTGAAATAGACTAGGTCAACAGAGCCTCAAAAAGTGCTTTAAACTGTGTAATATAGACAATTTTTGGGGTGTGTTTGTCAACTATGACAATGTCACATGTCATTGTTGTGGCTTATAGTTTTTACATCTATTGACTTTTTGAAGTGACACCTAAATATGACTCATGAGAAATAAGATTATGAAGACAGAGAAGTGCAGGAAAACCTATACAGAAAGGCAGTGTTTAAAAGGCACAGCCTAGCAGGTAGAGACAATTGCACGTGATTTATTCTTCAGATGATTAAACTGGTCTGAAAGCACATTCTAGTGAAAAGATGTTGCTAAGGTACACAGAGCATATGTATGTACATTTGTGCACATTAACCTGTCTAATGTGGAGCAGAAGTCCTTTGAGGTGAGAAATCCACCGAGAACGAACGTTCTGGTCAACGCCAGCGTGGAACTTTGAAAGGCTTCTGATCTTAGCCCAGATTCTATTTACACTGACCTCACTGTGACATCAAGCCAGTACTTTTAAATGGACCCACACAGGCCCGGCAGTTTGCTGACGGCAGTGGGGAATGGCCCTGCCTCGCTGCCGATCAAGCGTGCACAGGAGAGAGAGAGAAAGCGGCTGCTTGGCCCGTCAGGATGGGAAGCCGAGGAGGAGTCCTGCAAGCACTCACCGCGGCTCTGGTCCTGAGTGTCCTCAAACAGGTGAATCGGATCTGTTTTCTTAACCCTGCCTGTTTTATTGACCCTCTAGTCTTTACAACTAATCCAGTGTGTGTCCACATTTAAACATAACAAGCGTGTTAAACACAAGATTTATAATCTCTTTTATAGGGTGCAGTCTACAGCAATATAACAATCTTTATACATATAGAATCTGTTGCTATTGGATACCAGACACTTCTGTAGTGGTGATGATTTGAGATATGGCTGCTTGGCTGCTTAAAATCATGCTACAGATCTACAACCCCTCGCTGCCCTCAGGGTGTTGCCCTGCTGTGGGACGGGTGTCACTGCTGCCAGATGTGTGCCAGGCAGGAGGGCAAGTCGTGTTTGGAGCACAAGGGCCTGAAGTGCGACTACAGCGCCAGCTACCCTGACGGACCCGGAGAGTGTGTCAGTGAGTGTCGGCTCTCCTGCATCTGCAAATCCTACAACAAATCTCCACTATATCACTATTGCACTATATCAAATTTCCACTCTATCACTATTGCACTAAATCAAATTTCCACTCTATCACTATTGCACTATATTATATTCCCAACCTGGTCTATGCAAAACAGCATTGTGATCTATACAGACTAATTGCAATGTGGGCATGAGGTTCAGCTGTAAGATTTAAAAACATCACAGGTGTAGTTAATGATCTTGGACTATGAATATCACAGGTGTAGTTAATGATCTTGAGTATTTTCAAATCTGGTCCACACAGAGTAACTGCAACTATACTGTGTGTGATCTATACAGAATAACTGCACTGTGGGCATGAGCTTCTGCTGTAAGATTTAAAAGCATCACAGGTGTAGTTAATGATTTTGGACTATGAACAAAGGTGTAGGTTATGATCTTGGACTATGAACATCACCGGTGTAGGTTATGATCTTGGACTATAACATCACAGGTGTAGGTAATGATCTTGGACTATGAACGTCACAGGTAGTTAATTATCTTGGACTATGAACATCACAAGTTAAAGATATTGAGTATGCAGGTGTTACTTGAATTCCTTTTCTTTTTTCAGTGTTTTTTAGTCAGTTGTCCCACTCTAGACACCGAAACATCATGTGTTGTGAAAAGTGGAAGGCATAGAGGTTTTAAATAGTTGCTCGTACCCGACCCCAGAACAGGGGGTCTGACCTAATTTTAGGGTGACCATTGACCACCTGAGCCAAAGAAATGTAGGTGGTACTAGTTCTCGAGGAGCTGCATGATCCCTCACAAAAGCTGCATGAGTAGCTCACAAAAAATCTGACAAAAAATGAGCTGACAAAAAATTCAGTGGTGTCAGGTGAAAGACCCACATCAAACAAACCCTCACACCATGTGGTTTTGCGCCCCCATGTGCAAACAAAAAATTACAATTTGTTATTTTTATATACATATTCACACATACTCACTTGTTCTTCTGAACCAGATATAGCATAAGAAAAAAATACAATACAATCTGTTCTGAGGAAAAACAATACTTAATATTTTGTGCTAAGCATCAAAATCAAACACACTCACTGCCACACCTCGTTACAGGTTGCAACTCGCTGGGCTGTGAGTTTAACGGCATCCATTATGACGAGGGTCAAAGCTTCCAACTCACCTGTGCTCAGAGGTGCACATGTTCAGGTGCCCAGCGCCACCTGTCCCCACCCGTGGATGGTGAGGGTCCCTGGTAACGGTTGCCCACAGTGGGTCTGTGATGTTTTGGACAACAGAATTCATCAGGACACACCTGCAGGTATTGTATGCTAGCACAGCAGCCGCTAGCAACAAACAGGGCCCCTTGCTGTAGTGCATCTGGGACATGTATGGCATGGTGCCACTGGGTGTAGAGAGCACAGAGGGCACTGACAATGGCCGGGTTTCCCAGATTCGTTAAGAAGCTCTTAACGCTAAGATCTTCTTTGGAGCGCTAATCTGGCCAATGAGAGCTCTTAAAGAGCGCTCCAAAGAAGATCTTAGCGTTAAGAGCTTCTTAACGAATCTGGGAAACCCGGCCAATAGCTGTATACTAAAACATCTGCTCTGCTTCCCCTTTTCTCAGTGTGCGACATACACTCATTCACTTTTCAAGTCTCCCTTGTTTCTATGCATCGATATAACAGCCTACACATCTCGAGCGTAATTGTTGGTGTTTTATGTTCTTCGGAGGAAAAACATCACGGCTCTCGACGGCTGTTCGTAGACCACAAAGAGAACACCTTCATTAGTGCAAGCTCATTTATATTTAAAAGCACGTACTGCGTATGACGTAGGCCTATGAGATCACACATTAACAGTAACAATACCTCCCTGCTATTTGACTTATATTTTGAGGGCATAGTGGGGTAGTGGTAGCCAACTGTCAATCAGATGATCTGGGTTTTAATACCCCATCCAGTGTTGCAAATCTGTGTCATTTTAGATAGAAGCATCTTTTGTTATACCATTCAGCTTAATTTTACTTTCACTTTACACCCATAGCAAAGTCGCCTTTGGCTAAAGTCTACAGTCATCTTTTATTGTTGCTCTGCCACATAGCTGGTTAAACATTTTCAGTGTAGTAAGTTTCCTCTGCTTGTGCATTAATTCACAGGACTGGATATCTGTAGTACACTGACACCTGCATGATTAAGATTAAGGTCACAACATAATACCCACATGTTTTGGAAAGGAAGGCAAAAACTTTAATATCACAGTTTCCTTGCTGATTATGTTTATTTATTTTACATTTTAAAGGAAAAGTATATGATGCTGGATAAAATTTGGCTAAGGTGTTTGGAACCTGTCCATATCTCACAATCAACTTTTCTTTCTATTGTCCTGTTAGATTTGAGACAAAATAGCCTCAAAATAGCCCCAAACATTTTTAGCTCCATTAACTCTACGGACGTAAATAGTTAACTTCTGTTATCATACAAAATTCTTTCCATTCATGCAGCTATTAGTTCTGCTTTTGTCCTTATACAACCTCGTGTGGTATCCAGCATTGTCTTGCCATCTCTTGACTAACTTAGGGTTGGTGGCAGAGAGGGGTGGAGGACCACAGATGGAGATGTCAGGATGGAGCAGCTCCAACTGTGTGGAGCAGGTGTCTCAGTGGAGTCCCTGCTCCCACAGCAGTGGAGTCCCTGCTCCCACAGCTGGGGTCTCTCCGCTCGCACCTCCAACCAGAACCAGGCCTGTCGCACACAAACTCAGACGTGCTTCTGCCAGACACGTCCCTGCAACGCTGCTCATTTGCCCTTGCACAGATGCTGAATAAGGTGTGTATGTGTGTGTAGCCATGTGTATGCGTATAGTACGTTTTCAGTTCCCTTGATTTTAGAGCTTTTTATGTTTTTGTCTACAAAGAAAACCTTAAAAACTGATGTGGAAACAGCCCAGTTCCTTATTTGATACCCTCTTATTGCACTAATATCTGTCTATGTGTGTGTGTGTGTGTGTCTGTCAATGTGTGTGGGTGTGTGTGTCACTAAAGCCCTTTGTGATTAATGACTATCTGAGGCGCACAACTATAATTAAAACACTGACCTTAACTGGCAAAGGTTTGTTCCAGCTGGTTTCTCTGTGAATGAGGCTGTGCCCATATGACCTCAGGAATGCTGAGAGAAAAGCTTTTAGCAAAGCTCGACTTTTTCTCATTCTTTTTCTGGGACTGGGACCGCTGGGCTGAAATGCTCTGGAACTCTCCATTAAAAGAGCTGTAGTGTGTATTATGCTGTAGGTTTTGTATCGGGCATGCAGGCTATCGTTGATGGTTGTGACTGTGTCATCAAGATTCTACAGAACAAATCAATGGAATCGGACATATCCGATTTCTTGTAGCATGTAAACTGAGACATTTCAGAATGCCAGAAGTGTGACTGGTAGTTTCATATCTTTATGTTATATTTTGAACTGCAAGTTTGTATAAAATATCCCTTGCCACCAGATCAGAAAAACAGAGAGGAGAGAAGAAGCAAAAGCATGCAAAACTGAACAAATAAAAAGCTGAATCCTAAATGGAAGCATGTGTGCTATTATGAAACTGAGAAGTACCTACTGCATAGAGCTTAGGTATAGGAACAAACCATGGAAAATACAAACACTAACAGACTACTTACTGTGAGAGTCAGCTCATTGTCACACACTTTTCTCTGAGATTCACAAATTCCTGTAGGTGGGCACTGTCAGGTGAGTGTCAAATTCCCCACACTCCTGCACTCACATCACCACCAGTCTTGAGAGAGATTTTTCACAATGCTTTCCAATGGTCCTTTTAGTGCACAACATGAGGCTGCAGTCCCTTTGATGCAAAAGGCCAGTAAGGTTTTTTTTTTTTTTTTTTTTTTTTACCATGGTGTCTCTGTCTATGTTGTCATAGCTTTTTATATCCAGACATCAAAAAGCAGTAGACACATTGGTTCTGCACAATCAACTATATATTTTCACTTTCCTGTACTGTCATCTGCATAAATATCTATCTAAATATCTAAAATTCTTAATGCCAATATGGAAGTATTGTATTTATTCATGGTGGACAATTGTTTATGAGAGTCAATCTCTTCTCTCTATCTGTGTGGGGGTAAAAAGAAATGACATCACTGGGTCCTTGAATTTCTTGATGAACTTTACAACACAAAAACAGAGCAGATATCTGATATGGTAGATTAGTTAGACACATAGAAAGACAGATAGACAGATCTTGAATCTGAATTACAATGTAATAAACACATAAAGTACCAATTTAATACCCATTACAATTTAAAAAAACTGCACACTAGGACAAAACAACATCAAGTAATATGCAGTACTGTTGTCAGTTCTTATTAAATGTTTGTATAGGTCCTATAAAAATAGAAATCAGAAGCAAGTAAGTACAAATATTTTACTTAAGAAACATTTGAGGTATTTATACATAACATATTTTTCTGAGTGCTTAGCCCATTGTATTTTCACAACAATATATGTACTTTTTAAAAATAGACCAGTTACTTTTGTCTAAATGCATTTGAAGAAATGTACCAGTGCTGTATGTGCATAGCATTAGGGCCAATTGCCACATGGATGGGACAATAGCAGCAGCCTTTGAAACATTTGTCAGTGACCGACGTTATAGGCTGTCTGCTTCCTTCCTTCACCGAAAACAACAGTCAAAACAGACGAAGATGAAAAGTATGCTTTTTACTTTCCTACTTTAAGAAGGTCCACATTTCAGTGCCCCCAATTTTCACTTTTACTTAATTCAGAATCAGAATCACAATCAGGTTTTATTTGCTAAGTATTCTTGCAAATACAAGGAATTTGATGTTGGTAGGGGTTTTGCTCTCTAGACAATTAACACCTTACTTAAGTAAGTAAGAAAGTCAAGCCGGTTTAAATATACATAAGCATCTATTTCATTTTAGTATGAAAAGTGTGTATTTTTGCTTTTTCTAAACAAATATCAAACCATGCCACACCCTCTTCCGAGAAAACTAGACGTATAGTCCAACCCTAGCGGTTGTAAATGAGAAGTTCGAATGCAAAACCCTCTAAGCCTATTTCAGTAATATGCAAAAATTAAGTTATTTATTTATTTATATATATATTTTTTTCAAGTAATCTCTATCAACATGCAACTGGGCTTGCATATGGTTGCTTCTGATTTCTGTTAACGTTTTGATGTTGCAGTCTGGGTGGTAGTCAGTCTAGACCACCTGGCACATAGGTTAAATGTCAGTTCAACCTACAGTGTAGGCATGGGAGAACGTCCTACTAAAGCAAACTGTAACTTGGGCTAGGCTACTCCTGGCGTAGAAAATTGTGTACCTGTCAGGCCAGATGCACGGAACACAGAATATATTCCCTTGGAGGTAGGCGTTACAATAGTTTGTTTCATCTTCATCTACACGTGTCCAACGATGCAATTCGAAAGTAAACTCAAGATCGGGACATTTTAACTACATCACTGGCCGGCATTGACAGAAATCCTGATTGTTAAAATGGATAACTTTTCGGTGTGTGCGAAGGTGGATTCAAAATTTACGCACATATTTTTACCCACTGTTTATGTCCTTGTGTGCGTGATTGGAGTTGTTGCTAACGTCTGTGGACTGAGGATGGTATTCAAACGGTGGAGGACACTTGGGGACATTAAATTTTTCATTCTAAATCTTGGAATTGCTGATTTGCTCTATGTTTCAACGCTCCCGTTCCTGGTCAGCTATTACGCAACAAATAGCACCTGGCTCTTCGGAACTGTATTTTGCAAGATCACACGATTTTGCTTCCATCTAAATCTCTACGGCAGCATCGGGTTTTTAACCTGCATTTGTATGTACAGATATATTGGTATCGTCTATCCGATGAAAAGTAAAGGAATAGTAAACACACGCCTTTCTGTGTCCATAAGTGCGCTTGTTTGGACTTTGGTCATCATTCAAATTCTACCGGATATGTTCTTTGACAAATCAGCGGTAAATTCCTCACAATCATGTTTTGACACAACAAGGAACGACCTCATCAAAGATTACCTGCCATACAGCATTGGTTGGACTATTACCGGATTCACAATTCCTCTACTTGTCATAATCGTTTGCTACGGGCACGTGGCATTTGTCCTCATGACCAACGCAAATATAAATTGTCTTCTGAAGCAAAGGAGTCTTAAGCTGGTAACCATTTTGACGGTGTTGTTTTCTGTGTGTTTTCTCCCATATCACATTCTAAGAAATATTAATTTGTCTACAAGGATTCTAAAACTGGAGGGAATCTGCTATACAATATTCGATGACATTTATATAGCCTATCAAATCAGCCGAGGACTCGCTTGCTTGAACAGTGCCATCAATCCACTCATATACCTAGTCGGGAACGATGAATTTTTAATGCGCTTTCACGACTTTAGCAAACGAACTCGAAGGTCACTGGCGCAGTTGACTGGTGTTGTTGTCTACCGCAAACCACAGGAGGTGGATTCAACGGTAGACATAGAGGCTGAGCCCAATACAGTGACTTTGAAACTTTGAAACTGAACCCATTTACAGTTCATGTAAGTACTGAACTGTTCATTACAGTAAATGTTTGTCTATGCTTCGTTTCTGTGTTCCCCAACATCTGCCTTTTGCACTCCGGCAGTTTTTTTTGCTTGGTATTAACAGACTTGTATTAAATTGTGGAATTTTTTCAAAAACAGATATACAGCCTCTCTTATTATGTTGATAATGGGATTTAATTTAAGATACATTTTTTCTTTTAGGTCCCTTTAGTGACACGTTGTGGAAACTAAATAAGCCTAAACTGGTTATGATATCACTGTATGTAGGCACAGTGAGTCATAAAAAAAATACTCAACGGCCAAAGGTTTGACTTTTTCGGTGAACCTGTCATTGCGTTATTTGTTTTCTCTAAGTATCATCATGGCCATGCAAAGTGTTTTTGAGATTGCAGTACAGGTTTTAGTGTAAGTGTCTTGTGTCTTGTCTTTGACATAGAATTGTAAAAAGTGATGAAAAGTGACTATGGAATATGAGACTTGTTTCAGACATAGGGTAGGAGTGAGGGGGATGATGACGAGAGCACACAAGGGATCCTTCCCATGTGTCTGCTACAAGGGCAGAGTAGACACACAGTGCCTGTCAGCCTGCTGCATGAAACACTTTCATTGAAGTTCATGGTTCATAGAGGTGGGCAGATATATTTAGATTGAACCAATTGGTATTGCTTGATGTGTGTGACATGTTACGTGCTAGAACACACCGCTTTCAACAACATCGCTTTCAGCCCTCCATCTTTTTTTTTTGGCTGACTGAGCCAAAATAGCTCAGAGACGCTGGAAACCGAGGCCAAAACAGACTCCTGAAGCTAGCTTGGCCAAGTGCTTGTTGTGTATTAGGAAACGCACAATCTCAAAACTTTCACAATCTTTGTCTGCTCCGGCTTTGTTTTTTGGCGTTTTGTTCAGAGTGACTAACAGAACTCAGTTTGTTTACTTGGTGTTAAGACTCAGCGTTTAACAGAATTCAAACTGTGGGTTGGACTTGGCCACAGATCATCGTGCCAATAAAGCCATAAAAAAGTGCACTTTCTAACAAGGCATAATGCCTGCAAACCCTCACATGCTGCTTTTCCCCTGAAAAAAAAACACACTATGTTGGGTGTGGTGTGCAATGAAAAGTTTAGTGGTCTGCATTTGCATGAAATATGCTATTCCAGCTGCTTGCTGCCCAACAGTTGCATAGCATTGCTCTGATTGGATTACACAGAGATAGGGAGGCTGTTGGCCATGTGCAGTGTCACAGACAGGATATTCAGACTGATTAACACTGTCTGTATTTCAGCACACGGCACATGCCACATTTTTGTTTGGCTGATATCTCATTTGGGTGACAAAACAAACGTGGAGAGGGTTACAGTACAGAGCAAGAGAATCAGACGTTGCAAGCCAAACTCATAAAACATACAAATGCATTCAGTTCACTATGTACACCTCTCTACTGCATTCCCTACCGCAGCAGGCCTTGACACTGCAGTAGATGCTGTTGCAATACATTTCTAAATTAAAAGATCAAATATTGAACTTGAACTTCACAGATCAAATATTGATATTGATGTTTGATATTGATGGAGACAGTTGCTATATTAGCAGTAGAGAGCAGTAGAGCCTATTATATATTAAGAAAAATAAATACATTGTTTTATACCAAGGCAATAATAACACAGTAACAATCAAATTCATCCAAATGTAAATGTAAATATAAGTGTATTTCATTTCCATAGCTGTATAAAAAAATTGTTCGTGATCTCTCTCTCTCTCTCTCACCATGGAAACAGTCTTCTTCTCTTGTCATAGCAGTCATTCCCTCCCCCCGAAGCTCGTTGAGATGGTTCTAAGGATGATGCTGTCGTTCCAGAAGCCATAGACTAGGCAACAAGAGTCCACCCTCTTTATGCTAAACTCATAGCAGCGGTCGGGGCGCAGGCCCTGCACCTGTGCACTGAACGCTTCGCAGGTGAGCACGCTCATCTCGGTCCCCTCGGCCGCACATGTGGGCTGCAAGAGCTTGTAATGCAGCTCATACTGCTCCTGCGGCTCGGTCGCCTCGCTGCCCGCCACGTGCCAGTGGAGGCTAGCCGAAGTTGCCGTGGCGAACGAGCGCTCTTTGTTGAAGTGCACGGGCATCTTGAGCAACGTCGCCAGACGCACCTGCGGCACCTTGGAGCTGCCCATGTCGGAGATGAGCTGGTGTTTGGAATGAAGGGGCCCCGGCAACAGCACAGAGTCGAAGTCTGCCTTGGTGCGCAGCACCTCGGTCACCTGCTCACGGATGGACTCACCTTGTACCATGAGCATGGGGAGGTCGCAACACTCCAGCAGGCTGTCGAGTCTCTTTCGGCCCTTCACCATCTGCTCATAAAGCTCCTCCAGCAGACACAGCTGGATCTTCACCTGGCTGTTGGCCAGCCTCTTCATGCGCTGCAGCTTCCACGGGTCGATCAGGTGCAGGATGGTGGATGTGGACAGGTAGGTGTGCTCGCCCAGCGGAAGGTCCAGACGAATCACCTCCAGGTAGTAGGAGCAACGCCGCAGCGTCTCTAGACGCATGCGGTTGGTGTGCATGACTGAGGGAGCCAGTTCGGAGGTCATTGCGTGCTGCAGGTAGTAGCCAACGTCCATCGAGGCCTTCACCCTAGAGGACTTGTCCGACTTGTGATCTCCTGTCTGGTCCATGGACCTGGTCCTCATTGAATGGCTAGGTGGGATGGCTTCTGCGTCTGCCATCGACATCTATGATTTTTTTTGTTAAAACCTGTGCCACAGAAAAAAGTCTCAGCCTTAGATTGTCAGTGGAAATGGATTTGACCTACAAATATGTGTTTTATAGGAGCAGGGGGCGATGTTATTTTCTTTTCTTAATGTGTTCTACAATAATCTGAATGGTTTAAATGGAAACATCAGGGGTGTGAAAAATGGGCTACCCAAGCAAGTGGCCTTAAATGCTTTGCAATGAAAAGGCGTGATAAGCTCATTAAAAATGGCCTAGGCATATTGGTCACATAACAAAGGCCAGTGTCAAATTAAACAATGCCGACACAAAGGTTATGTTAACATAATGTTGTAGCGATTATAGATTAGGCCCATAGAATTGCTTTGGATGTCACGCCCAATGGAATATCGCTGTAAACTAAATAATATTGCATAACACCATCGTTGTAGCATGTAGCCTACGTGTAGGCCTGGGCTATTACATAAAACAACTGGGTTGGCACATAGCCTAGGCCAACAGATATTTTTGCAATGTCGGGGAAAATGCTAAATTAGTTAAGGCATCCTTAAAATTTGTCATAATTGTGCGTAATACGCTGTTGAGCTAAACCTTATCTTCAAACACGCCAAGAAGAAAACCTACCTGTGTTAGAGGGGATTATTATGAATTCAACATTGATCAAAAAAGTTATTATTGGTGTCGCATAGTTACAAAAGAGATGCAATCGTAGTCATTGTGACATCTGCCCGTTCTGTTCTGTCGTTTAAGAACGCATTCCGTGGCGCCATTCAAACAATATTCACCTGTCAACCCCGGCTAGTTTGAAGGATCTGAAATGGAAATAGAGAATTGCAAAATATGATTTTTGTGGGTGTACACGGATGATGGCAAGCACTGCCAAGATAACCCCTTGGCGCTGCTAAGCGCAGTTATAAGCGCTTGCCGTTTGTTTTGACTAAATACTGTATCCTCTAGCGGCCAAGATTTAGGTGCCCTTGGGACGGGGTCCCAAATCATAATAGCAATGTAGGCTTCAAAGGTCTAAGACTTATCAAGATAAAAGCTCACTTTCTTTCTATTCCATTGTCGCCCATCTGGATTGACTTGGAATGAGTGTGTCTGAGTTTATATTGTGTGTGTGTGTGTCTCAGTCTCTGTCCCTCTCACCTAATCACCACCCACCGGAAAACATTCATAGCTCCTTTTAAATGGCTTTAGTCAATAGTTTACTGTTTCTCTGGCTGCTAAAACAACAGTTTTATATTGGCGCATTATTATTGACATCTCAGTGAAGGCACAAAAATCTGTCCTAAATTCAGTGAATATGAAGATAAAGTATCTGTGTGTTTTTTTGACAACTGCACAGTTTAACAATTTGCTACTGCTAGGGTACATCAACATGTACAGTTAGTGGAGAGATAATGGACCGTGCTGTATCAAAAAGTGAAATCAAAGCTGTATAGTCCAAAAACAACACTCAGAGAAAGGAAGACACATGTTCCAGACATCTTTTCTAACCATAATTTTGTATTTCAAAGTAGATTGTAGTAGAGTGTGCCAAATAAATGATTAATACAAAACTAGACAAACTTTTACTCGAAAAGATTCAAGAGCTTTTGATATCAGAAGAGAATTCTAATGACACCTTATCAGTTCTTGACATCTTAACATTGTCCTTAACTGTTAGTGGCATGATTATAATGTTGTGACAATAGCAACAATTAGTGATCAAGATAAAATAAAATAAAAAAATCCACATTGCACATCCCAAATGTTCCACCACATACATTAGAAAGCAGAAACATATATATAACAAATACATTTTTTTTGCAGTTCTGTGATGAAAATCACAGCAGCACACAAAAGTGTCAGAGATGCTAAGATTTCCTTAGGTTACCCTCTTTGGTTTTGTTAGCAGATTCTGAAAATAAATCACCATAACAGTGCACATGGCAGAGGTCTTTGCTCTCCCTGAACCGATCCCTTCCTTGATGTAAAAGTTTTGCAAACAAAACACATCAAAATGTTTTAATGACAGAGGAGCATCATGTGAGATGGATCCTCACAAAGATATACTAAGTAGTAACACTGAATAGATGCATTTACCCCGTCGCAACAAAAGTATATGCAAAGCTTTTAAAAAACCTGCACAGTAAGGTTACATCAGTAGCAAAAGCTTACCAACATTGCACAACACAACAAATAAAACGCAGCTTATAAAAATTACCACATTTTTTAGCAGTTTTTTTTTTTTTTTTGCCAATACAAGCACTCAGACGGGAAGAGTTGAAACTCCTTGATTAGGGTCCAAATCCACTTAATTGAACAAAGATCTGATATAAAACATTAGTGATAAATACAGTAGTATGTAGAAATACACATGGATGCTATAAAAAGAGTGTTAAAAACATACTATCCTTAAATATGGATATAAAAGGCTGGTAAATATTTGGCAGCTTTGGAGTGTTGCATGGTAGGATAAAGTGCTGGCCGGCTCCACAGAAGGACCTCCAGCTCTGGTCCCTGGGAAGTCCTCACTTGAGTAGTGGGGAGGAGAAGAAGTTTCCTGGCCGGCTGAAGCCCACCGATGGCTTACTCCTGCTCCCAAATCTGCAACACAGAAAACCACAGCCACGCTCGTTAACTGAGCAGCTATAGCTAGCTACACAATCCCCGGAAGCAATTTACTTTTTTATAGCAGAGACCAGCTAAAAGGTCTAGTTGTGACTAACAGAAGTTGAAGGTGTTTCTTTTGGATTCTTTAGGACAGTTTCATTTTTGTCTCAAATTGTAGGCAGACTGGGTTTTTCCACAGTGTATTCAGGGGGGGCGGAACGCTAACCGATCAAAAGGGGCAAGCCTAGGATTTGAGACAAAAATGAAATCGGGGCGTTCACACCAAGAGCAGCTATAGCTACACAATCCCCGGAAGCAATTTACGTTTTATAGACAAGAGCAGCAATAGCGTCTATTTGTGACTGAAAGAAGTTAAAACCTGCTCAACCTTCATGTTAAATCAGCTAAATTGGACTGTAAATGAAACGCTATTGAGCCCACCATGGCATGGGTGGGTTAAAACAAACTGGCTTACATGGGAGTACTGAGGGTGGACTTGACGCGCTGGGAGAGCGAGCTGGAGGATGGGGTCTTGGTCATCTGATGCTCTGGCGTTGTCACAGGCCCCAGAATACTCACTGCATAAGCACATGGACACAGCAGACATGGCACTTGAAATGGCACAGAAATGGAACCCAAAGCTCGGGTCTCCCGGGAGACATCTAAAAAATTCTCCAAACAACCCATCAAAATTTCCACAGAGTGCAATTACATAAGGGCATTTGAGCACTCTCACGTGTCATTGTTAAAACATACTTTAGATTCCATATTTTATTCAATTACATTTTTGTGGAAGTAAATTCAGTTTAAGATAATAAAACCAAAAGGCAAAAATTCTCAGATGATTAGGTATCTGCAGGAGCAATGATGCAAAATTATTATTAATGCATTAGGGATTGGAGTGCGTACCTTTCTGCTCCGGAGTGTGGAAGCCATCGTTGCTACCTAGAAGCATGTGGTCCTGCTCGGTCACAAACTGGCGCCAGTACTCCACAGGAAGACTAAGAAGGCGCTCCACCACCTTTAAACAGACAGATATGAGGGGAAATGTCCATGGGATGGGTTGGACATGAAAGAGCAACATCTTAAGACTTTACTCAGTTGAAGCAGAACCCCAACGTCTTTCCACACTGTCCACAGTACAAAAACTATAACAGGTTAAAGCAATACTCCAGTGGTCTTTAAACTTCCACAGTAATGGTAAATACAACAGGTTAAAGCAATACTATGCAAATGTCCACAGTACAAAATCTATAACAGATTAAAGCAATAACTCTTGTGGTCTTTAAATGTCCAAAGTAACTATTACAGTAACTATTAAATGCCCACAGTAACAACAACAACAGGTTGACTTCTGCCAATGCAGAGTACTGCTTGGTAACAAATGGGTCATCTTAACGGACAATAAACCCAAGAATACCTCCAAAGCAGTTTGTGTCCTAAGGCCAGCAAAGACAAAGTATTAGAGTGGCGCTGTCTGACACTCACCCTTGGCTGACGCTGGGTGTCCATTAGCAGGGTCATGTGATCAGGCTCGGGGACAGCATGTCCTACGATGGTAGGGCCAAACACTCTGGCTAGGTTGGTGACGTCCATCTTGGTATCTGGGCTCACAGCCACCCTGAGAGACAGGCAGGTCAACCACATTTCAAACCCACAATGTTTCTTGTTAAAGAACCACCACACACTGAAGCAATCTGCCTCTTGGGTCATGAGCACCCACACACACCCTCAAATGAGCTCAAATTGTAGGAAAGTAAAAAGGTCCAAATAATTGTTGTGTCTTCTCAGGTCAAAAGGAATGTAAATTCAACAGCAAATTCACTTACTTCTGCAGATGCCGTATCAGGAAAGCTAGCGTGTCTCGGTTCGGTTGGGGCAAGTCAGTGATTGTCTGGTACATGGCTGCTATGCTGTTGTCCTCATCCCCAATTTCTACAAAATGTAGATGAGATTAGATGAATAGACAGAGAGAATTAACATAATATGTAATATGTAAATATGTAAAATGTAAACCAAAATCTGCCTTCGTACATTTAGACTGAAAACTAATGATTAGACGTTAAACAGTATTATCTTTTAGTCAGGGATTAGACATAATCAGTCAGAAATGACCCAACTCAACTAAGGTCACCATGACGACCACATTCCCTGCCCCCCACCCTCACCTGCTGCCTCCATGAAGGCTCGGTTGAGCCTGCAGGTGAGCAGCGGTTCCTTAAGGTTCCGCAGGAAATCTTTGAGCAGGCCGGTAACAGCGTGGATGTCCTCCACCCGGCCCAGAGGAGGGACACTGTTGCCCCCACGCACAAAACGCTCTTTCAGGTCCCGGATCACCCGATCAGAGCCTGAAATTCGGTAGAGGCCAGTCTACAGGGAAAGGAGAGAGAGGAAAATTAAAGAAAGAAAGAAAGACAACATTGAATTTAGAAACGGTTTGAAATCCACACATCGTTTTTGGCAGTTTGCTTAAGACAGTATGCCCCCTGCTGGTCAAAATGGAAATTGCCAACATGAAGGAGTCAGCTTGCACCCCTGTGTTTACATGGAAGCTTGCCTCTCTCCCAAACAAACATTCCAGACATTTTTAGAACTAAGATCTGGAATGTCGAACATACATTTATCAGGGGTGTTATGGTGTGATTTTGGCCTCATATTTTTTGTTGCACTTTTTTTTTTTTTTTTACACATTAATTTACTATGAAAACTACTTGCAACAAAACAACTGTTATTTTCCCCATTTCCTAGGATTTTTTAAGATCAAGACCAAGCTCTCTGATATGAGGATTTGCGAGGTTGCCCTGGTGATTTACCTCATGCATTCCTCTCTGCTCAATCTCATTAACACACTGGATGACCAGCTGGGGGATCATCGGCCCACGAGGAGGAACAAAGTCACTCAGACGGCCCTGGGAACACGAACACACACACACACAGAAATTTTAAACAGTGAGACAATTAAAATGGATGAGAAGAATAGATGACAAGAAAACACTGTCAGCCTGATTGATTTTAATGCATTTATGATACAATCAAGGAATCTTATTTTGTCATACTTTTTTTTTTTTAATATATGTTGTCTGTCTATTGTGCATAAAAAAGAGAGGGGTGTAGAATGAGGCAAAATAAAGTAATGTGTGTGTCATATACACACACAAAGAAACAAAGAGAGAGAGAGAGAGAGAGGGGGGGGGGGAGGAGAGAGAAAGAGAGAGAGAGCTATATAAATGTTATAGAAGTGTGGAGAAAGGCAACAGCTATGCCATTAGCACTACTCCCACAATATAAAGGGAAGGGATGGTTCAAGGTGGCAAAGGTGGCTTAGGCTAAAATGTCTTGTCATGCTTCCTAATAAACTGGCTTAAGAACCGTATTTTGAGAGTGTGGTATTCAATTACAGAATTATATGTATATAAAACATAATACTTAGAGTACAACACCAAGTAACATCCTCACATCAGGTAGCCTACCTCAGTTATTTTAGTTGGTGTAGCAGCATTGGTGGGTTGGCAGGGCAGAGGGCATTTTTCACGGCACTCAATGTGTGCCACCACTCGGCATGACTGGCACTTCAAAGACAGTTTTCCAAACTTGATCCTCTTGCCACAGGGCATGCAGGTCTCAGGCTTGATCACCTATGAGATATCCACACAAGAATCACCAACCAGTGCTTCATGTTTAGCTTGGTTTATCTTACAGTGTCACGCTTTACTTGACAAAGACAAGCAATGGGTTAATGTTAGGCATACATTGTAAAGTATTTTGAGTAACTGTAGGAGTAGAAAAAAAGCTATATAAATTTAGTAAATTTGCAAGCAATAGAAAACCAAAAGCATCTTCAAATATGAGACCTAACATAAGTTCCCTGGAGTGTTTAAAAGGAGCAAAGAGATCACTTATCCTCAGGTTTCTAACGTGAACAGTTTTTCACAAGAATGCAATATCATATCTTGTTATTTTACCGTTTTTGAGACGAAGGCATGGGCTTTCAGTGGTTTGCTGGCTTTAGCGGCGGTGGGCGTGCACACCACACTCGGTGGGGCACTGGGAGCATCACTGACGCACGACAGCGAGTCTGTGTCCGTCTCCCAGTGAACGGCTAGGAACAGGATGAAGAGTCAAGAGCAGGGTTATTCTATCGCAATGTACAGCCAATGGATCAGAAAATCTAGCGTTTACAATGATATACATGAATTCTTGGTGGCATTAAGGAAGGCATACTTATTAAAATAGCATGGCTAAAAATAACCGTGGTACAGTCCATAAAATCCACTGGTGGATTTTTTTCCATTATATCGCCCAGACCCTTTCCTGCTCACCATTCCTGTTGCAATGGACTCTGTAGGGGATGGTCTGAACAGTGGACACTGCCTTAATGGGGCCACCGTCTGCAGGTACGGTCAGTGTAGTTTTGGCCACAATGGACTCATTTGCCTGAGAACAGGACAAAAGATGAGAGATTTGATCAGCGTTGCATGACACAAGCTATCAGCACTAGCAGAAGTTTGGACCAAACAAGAGTCACTGGAGTGCTAGCTAAATGAGTGCAATGTTCATGTACAATGCAACACTGTCACTAAACTTGGTTTAATAAACAGTAAGACATATCTAGCAACATTATAGGCAAAGTAAGTTGCTTGCAGAATTTACATGGAGAGTTTATTTTTTCTTACTATAGATCATGCGTCACCTTCAGCACATGAGCACATTCTTTAACTAAAAACTAAAACCAGAAATCATATTTGTTGGTTCAGAGAAATATTCTCACCTTTTCAGACTTGCGGCCATTTGAGCGGGATCTCTTTGGGCCATCTGAAGGACCATCCACATGCAGGCGAGATGAGCGCTACACACACAAACAAAGGCTTTTTACATTCACTACTGGGAACACCAATCCCTGCAGTGTTCCTCCAGCCACACTGTTTAAGCTAGAGCTGTGCAATAGCCCTGTTGTTCAAGGACTCTGAGTGATGTCGTTAGGAAAGAGAATGAGAGAATTTGAGAGAACACTAACTGATTTCAGTTGCATTTTTCCTTTGCTTCATTTAGTGTTCGTCAGCTGCCAGTTCTGTTTGTCTGTACATTATAGTTCTGTAGAATCCTGTCTATGTTGCTAATTTTCTCATTCTTATCCCAGCTGGCAGAATTTTGTGACTTTAAACAGCAAAGCTGATTGCACTTATTTCCCCCGACTCTTCCAAAGCTGGAAATGACTCACTCTTTTTTGTCTCTTCCTCAGCCTCACTGCGTGGATCCCCGTGGAGTCCCAGTCCTGCCACAGGACGAAAGATAAACTCATTTAGAACAACTGGACAAATCAGTGGGACAGTTACGGGACTCTCACTACACGAGAGAGAGAGAGAGAGAGAGAGAGAGAGAGAGAGAGAGAGAGAGAGAGAGAACACGAGAGAGAGAACAGGACAGCAACAAGATTGGGATCAGAAAATAGCATAACATACCAGAGAATCATCAGTTTTGTCATAGCTGATATCTGACAGGATGGAGGTAGACTCATCTATGGTGGTCAGCCTGTAAAGTTTTCAAAGAAACGTTTTAGACTCGGATGGGCGTTCTGGTATGAGACCACAAAATTAGTCTTCCTTATAACTTATTACTATATTTATGGAAATGCCATTAATTAATGAAAGTTAACAGCATCAAGCGTGGCTGGGTCTTTAACCAAAAGAGCTAGAGACAGACAGAGGGAGAGAAAGAGGGATTATCATCATTACTTTTGTATGCTTTGGCAATGCTTTGAATTTCAACAGTCATGCTATGAGTGTAAATGAATGTTTTAAAATGAGAGCATACATCACCTGCGACTGCTGTTGAGGTTGGGTGTGCGAGCCCGAGCATTCAAGAAGGCCAAAGCTGACCGCTGTTCATCATTGAGCTGCAGGCTGGTAGATCCCTCACAGACTAACAGGTCCCGAATCAGTTGGATCTGACGATCCTGCAACATACCAGACACCAACCATCAGTGGAATTTGGGTTAATTCACACAGTATATATTCAGTCCATGAAACCTCTTCTAATCAATATACCAGCGTGGGTTGCACGTACGTACAGACTCTGTCCGTCTCTCTCTATACAGAATTAGACATACCAGTTTCTCGCACTCTGCCTCAGCTTTCTGTCGGCGTCGGACCTCTACGTCCACCTGGTTGCGGGCGTGTTTCAGTTTGACCTCCAGTGACCCCCGCTCAGTCTCAGCTTTGGTCAGCATCTCCCGGCAGCCCCCAAGCTCCTCCTCTGTGCGTAGCCACTGGCTCCGACAGCGCTCAAAGCACTTAGCCATCTGCAGGAACTCTGCATTGTAAAAACAAACAACTGTTTTTATACCAACAATCCAGGAAAAAGGTTCACCACCTTAAGGAAAGATACTGGTGCATGCTTTCATGCACTTAGCCATCTACAGGACCTATGCATTGTAAAAACAAACAACTACTCTTACACCAACAGTCTATGAAAAAGGTTCTCCACCCTTAGGAAAGATGTGGTGGCATGTTTTAATTGTCTCACAGATCTCACACAGATGACTCTTAGTTACACAGATTTATTGTGAAACCAATAGAGATCTAGAGAGCAATAACATTTCTTATAGTTTCCATGATTTGCCAAAAAAAGTGCAAACGGTATTTGCTTTAAGATTTATCTTACGAGTGTAACGTTATCGCATTTACATTACGAATGTAAATGCTGAGTTCTGTTTTAGTGCGCAAGAGCATGTATGGTTGATACAGTACCAAAGTTTCGGTCAGAATATACTCACGCTGCTCGACGCCCTCGCTGAGCAGCAGATCCGCGTACGCACGCATTTTTTCCATCAAGTTGAGCAGGTTTGGTGCGGCCTCCATGGCGCAGAGCTGAAAGACTAACAAAATCGTCCCCTCATTAACAGTAACCTATCACTGAAATAGAACTATAGCTAACACGTTATTCGACATTGTTGTTGGCCTAGACCTGGAGCCTAACGTTATTCAATAACGTCCACATTCAACAGTTTACAGAAGCGTAAGCAATGTCATAACGTTTCAAACAATGTACCCTTCGAAATAATTGTAACTAAGTGGCCAAGCCATGTACTTTGTGTTAGGTAGCCTACGTTACCGAAACTAAAAATTCCCATGCATGCGTGCAGGGAAAAACTATTTATCCTTAGGCAAAGACTTGGTCGGGTTTCTAGAACACTTACCTTTAACGTTGAGCAAATCAAACGGAATTGGTGAATGTCAACTTTTTTCCTTTATCCCTAAAACTATTTTCTAAACTACCCAAAGTGCCGAAATAACCGCGAGCTGGTTTACATTGTTGCAACCACTTCCGCAGTACAGAACAGTTTTGGTTGTATTTCAAATCCGCCCGCCAACTCGATGCGATTGGTGGCAGTTACTGCTGTGTCACAGCCTTGGTACCCGGAAACAACCATCCCATATTGTCTCCAGTCTACCAGTAGGCCAGTAGGTGGTAGTCCAGTCAGTATTGCTGTAAAGTCAGAGGTCTTCACTTGCTGCCCTGGTGGATAGATCAGTCTGCTTTGCTCCCAGACAACCAGGGGTTTTATTCAGGCATTTTCGAGCGTTTTTTTGTAAATTCGCCAGATCAGATTCAGACATATAACGGAGTGAGTGAACTATAGCATGTTTTCCCCTAACCAGAAGGTGGCAGTAGGAATACCATGCGTGGCATGACAATCGGGGAGTTTGACTGAAGAGAAGACAATAGATGGGTGTCTGTTTTAGCTGACTGTGGGCCCACTGCCTATTCAGAAATCTCTAGAAAACTTTAGTAAATTTGCACATCATAGTCTTCTTATCAAGAACAGGAATAAATTGCAATATATTTCTGTACTTCAGTATCCTGTTTTGTTCTCTTACAGTGAGTAGTGTTATCTGATTTACATCATTATCCATGCTTTTATTACAGTTCCAACTCTTGAATGTTGTTTTTCAAATGAAGTTGTAGTGCCACAATCAATCAAGCATGACAGCAATGGAGGCATTCTGGGCCACTGTCTGTCATGCAAGAATCCTTGAGACATTGTGAAGTAACAGCCCAGTTTGCATCTGTGACATGCATATCAGTCTTGCAGGGAATGACATGCACTTAGAGACGACCATTTTCTTCCCCACCTCGGCTCCAACTGAGTCGCCTACCAGACTCCCGCAGCATGTGGCATTTGCTAGGCACTGCCAGAGAGAGAGAGCTTTTCTCCCCGAGCCAAGACTGGGATGGGCTTGTCGTCTTTAGATAACCATGAGACACGCACATCTGATATCTAATATATCTGTCCCCTGTCTGAGAACCCTGGAGAAGATTTGTGATGGCCAGTTCTAAGAAAGCAAACGATAGGAGCACACATCTGATGTCGACGTTTGATCAGGTATGCATGCCTCTCCAGAAATGTGCACCGCTGCAGAGCCACAGGAGACCATCAACATCCACGTGACTAATAGTAATGCTGTTCGGTATAATCTGTTCCCTTCCCCCCCCCCCCCCCCCCTTTTCTCTCTCTCTCTCTCTCCCTCTCCATTGCTGTCAATGAAATGTGGAGTTCAGTGCAGAAGTGCAAAAGTGCCCAGGACATCTGCATTACAAAGAGATATTCCTGTCCGCTGTCCTGCACACATCTCAATTGTGAAATTTATGGCTGCTGACTTACAGCCAAACCTTGACCTCACCCCCCAAAATGCCAGCTTGGGAATTCAAATGTATTGCAGCACTCAGACATTTTAGTCAATAACTTGGTGGTGCTTTGGAGTTTCCCCTCTGCATTTTTTTTCTTTTGTCAGCCACAGCTGAGTGAAACCGTAGCAACAAGTTGCCTGGCACCAGGCTATGTGCTAATCCAAGAAAGGGCTACGCCGCCAGCCCCACACTCCGTCACTTCTAAGTGGCATTATTGATTTCATGTGATGAAGGTCTATTTTTAAACATCGGACCAGACTCATGCTGGAAACACTCTCATGATCATACCCCCGGCCCTCCTCTAGACCACCACACACAGTCTGGGTAGATAAAACCTGACACCACCCAGGAACATGCTGTGCATATGTCAGGACTGCGCACACACACACACACACACACCAGGAGGGGTGTGGTACCAGCACCATCACAACTGGGGAGGGAGTTCCACATATTTGAACTCCATGCCTGGATCACCTGGACACCCAAACAGTTTTTTTCTTTTTCTACACTCAGTTTGTCAGAAGATGCAACAATGATATGAATGACATATGAACATGATGCTCCAGTAATTCACAACAGGAGAAACACTTTCTTTCATGTATATTTTTTTGAAATGTATAATAAATGGACCATTACAAAACCTATAGAAGAAGAGTACAAATCGGAATGCACTATAAAATGTCCTTTGATCATAAAAAGCTTTGCTAACTGCAAAAATCGACCATAAAATGAACATTGACCAAATTTTCTTAATATTTGCTATTTACTTATTTTTCATTCTTTGCATTATGTTGCTTATTTTTTATTAAAAAAGGTGAGTCCTAGCAAACATTCATACAGAAAGAGGGAGAGGGAAATAGAGACACAGAGAGATATAAACAGAGCGGTAGATAGAGATAGAGAGAGAGATAGCGGTAGATAGAGATAGAAAAAGACAGAGAGAGATCTGTTGAGCAGGTGCCAGTGCTGTCCCTGACACCTAGAGTTGGAGGCCAAATATTGAGGTCCACTTCATGATGAAACGGCACCTGATCCCAGCCAGCCTGCAGTCTGACCCAAGTGTGGGCCTACTGCAGCTTGGCATTCCCCCTCAAGGCTCTCTGAGATGCCTGGAGCCTTTGAGCACAAACCTGCACCAATATAGTGTCTATGCTGCCACACTACATTCCAAGCCACACATCACATTATGTATCCCACCCGTGGCGGTGTTTGAACTTTAAAAGGCACAAATTTCATGCATTCAGCCAATTCTATGTCAATCAACATCATTAAGACCACCACGGTGTTGCATCGGCATATCGGCTTAAAGGTGAGTTCTGTTTCTTCCAGTGTTTTAGGTGGTGGTGTTTTGTGTGTGTGTGGGGGGGGGGGGGGAGGTGGGCATGAGTATAGTAGCAGTTGCGGTTGAGGTTAAATCAATCCTAAATTGGAGCACTCTAGAATCTTTGATTTCTGCTACCGATTCCATTCACTGCAAAATTCTGAGATACAACTCAAAACAAATTTTTCAAAGACATCAAAATACAGTTTGTGCACATTGTCTAAACCTGGATCATTTCTCCTGGATGTCTTGTTAAACAGTGAGCTACAGTATACTTGAAATATATTTGATAATTTTTTGTTTTAACTATTCTCATGTCTGGGATAAGTAATAAAAAGCAAATGTAGGCTACAGTATTAAAAAAGTGCAACTTGAATAACACTCCACCTTTTTGGAGTGTTAATTGTCTTTGAACAAAATGGCACAAAGTGTAGTCTGTGTGAAGTACACTCAATGATTTAGCAATTTATTTACTCATTTAGTTGTGTTGTTTTCAAGTTGAAAATTTAGAACCTTTAAATTAGTTTGTGGTGTTGGCATTGACATGTGTTTCCATAGCAACATCCCTAGGGAGCCTGTTGATGCATCTGTATTTCCCAAACATCTTTGTTAGATCACACAAAACACACAAAATTGCCAATGTTGCTTCTACCTTAGATATTGCGCATGTTCCATGGGGTCGTCACCCTTGTCTTGCCCTTGAAATACACGTCAGCGCGTGTTATAAGAAAATATGTCGGTGGTTTCATCTCATTGAGTGTGGGACATGTGGTTTGCTTGGATCAAACTGAAGTCTTCGAGTACGGTGAGTTTATTTTTGGCATGCGTGGTGATTTATGACCACATAGGAGGCGGGAGCGCACACAGTACTGCTTGGCTTGCACAAAGTCATTCCTGCTATAGGCTCTCAACAGCACATGTGTGCCCACATAAATCTGCTTGGCTATGTTGCTCAGACACCTGAATGTGTTGAATACAAAACATGTTCTCTCGCTTCATGTTGTGCCCACAATGAGCGGTGTTAAGAAATTAAGGCTTGGTTACGACGGACACATTCCAGTCCACACGGCGGAGAGGAAACAAACTTGAGCTGTTGGATCTGGTTGGCGTGTGCGAGTGCATGTGATGCGTCCATTGCAGCCCAGTGAAATCAGTGGCTGTGGTGCCCTGTGCAACTCAAGCCGCTCTCCTGCACCTGCATTTCACAAATAAAGTGCACTGATCTTTGTTTAATGTTGTGGACAGAGGGGCCACTGTTATAACACAGCTCTAGTAGTCACAGCAAGTCTCATTATTGCTTTTTCCTTCCCAAAAACTATACCTGAACAATTCACTGATATCCCCCTTTAGATAGGGACCACCGTCTTTCTAGAAAGTCCTGCTCCCAAATACACCAAAACATGTACTGTACCACATGAAACAAACCAGATGGAATAAGGTCACAGAGAGTTGGACAAGAAAACTGTTCTGTGCCTAAAGCCACTCACATGACTACAGCTGCTTCAATGACACTCTCTGGCCTGTCTTTTTGTCAATATTTGAGGCCACAACTGTGGGGTGATTAAAAGGGAACGTGTGAGACAGAAATCTGCGTGTTAAAGTCGGGAAGAATGGCCTCTTGGAGAGATACTGCTCAACCCCTTTTGTTTGGCGTTTCCGACATTTGCGTCAGCAGTGTTGCCAGTGGAACTCCTGCCCCTGTCGCTGTGGGAAACATTCAGTCCTTTTGCTCGTCCAAAAGAGCCCATTCAGCCCTCTCTTTCATCTGCAGCCGGCTTCAGTGCAAGGCCTGCTGGGCCCACACTCTCAGCAATGTCTCCAGACAAGAGGAGAGGAGGGGCTCGAACAATAAATGACCATTAAAATGGGGGAGGGGAGGGAGGAGGTAAGACAGGGACCTCTGTGTCAGAGGCAAGTTCTCGTTAGGGTGTTCTGTGGCCTTTTTTTGTGTAATCTTGCTGTGAACGTGACCTTGATTGTTGCCCCAGGCTATTCTGTGTGGAGTTCATGTTCCATGGTGACTGAGTGATGGCGTGATTTTTGTGAATCAAGCTGTTGTCTTACGACTCCTCCCACCAAGATTACGCCCTAAAATCCTTCTGCAGAAAAGTTTAATTTCAAACCCAAGGTTTAAAAAAAATAGCATGACATGGGGGGACATGAGAATAATCTACCTGCCCTTAGATACACAAAGCACTGCACTGCTAAATGCTACAATCTTCTGAATGCTCTGAAAAAGTCACACATCTGTTTGGCCTTTAAAAGACTAGACAGCATCTCTGTTTCCATACTGTATTGTGATCCTAAAAGGGAAACAGATTCCATAGTGAAGACTTCTGATCCGTTCTGTCAGCCCCTGTGGACAAAGATTTATACAGCTGTCCTGCCATGTTCATCATGCCATCCGCTGAGCACCAATTACAGTCAAGCTTTTAGCCTAATATTCAGACAATGTCCCTCCTACCCGTGACATCCAGCGCTGTGGGCCCTGGTTAAATGTTGCATAAACTTTAATGTGGACTGGCACCTGTTGCTAAGAGAGGAAATGGGGCCTATAGTCTCAAAGGCAGGTGTAAAGCCAGCGTAGACTGCCTGCACTCTTTAGAGCAGTCCTATTCAATAGGCAGCCCAGACGACGCTCCAGGAATAAAAGTTAAACGGTGGTAGAGGAGCTGTTCGGTGACCGCAAGGTTGCAGGTTCGAGCCCCACTCTACCTGACACCATCGAAGTGTCCTTGAGCAAGACACTGAACCCCAAATTGCTCCTGGTGGCAGGCTGGAGCCTTGCATGGTAATCCCCTCCTCTGGTGTGTGTGTGATTGGGTGAATGTCATTGCAGGCGGCGAGTGGAGACGCAGCGGCCTCAGGCTCTCCTGACTGTGCGCATCACTGTGGGATAGCTAGAAACGTAATTTTGATTCCTCTGTATGTCCAGTATATGTAGAGAAATTGACAATAAAGTGACTTAACTTAAACACCATTCACGAGCCTCCAGAACGTAAATTGGGTCTTTTACAGAGGGTGCGTTCGTAAACTGACACGTGCTCTCCAAGTACACTCTCCTTTAAAACTTTGTGGATAGAATATTGTCGTTCGTTTATTCAGAGCGTCACACTTTCGAAGTGCTTAGAATGTGTTCAGAGCGTACACCGGCCACTCCGGCTGAAGGGAGAGAGCAGCAGAGCGTGACGTCAGTCTGAATGAAAACAGAGCTAACTGTTCAAAGATGTCTCATGAAGCTGCAGTACTCACAAGCCCAAGCGAACATGTGTAGGCCTACTCTCTCTATCCCGGACTCTCTGCTTCTCCTGTATTATGTAGCAGGTTTCTATTGGGAGAGTGCCACCTAGTGGCGCTACTATACCGTAACATTTCCCTTTACATATTACTGGGGCTAGAACTCTTACAATAGTTGTTTTAACATAGCTATACTGGTAAGAGAACATAAGTGTAACATAAATCTGAAGTACTAAAGAAGCACACAGATAAAAAGAACATGCAAGCATGAAGTTAAAATTGCTACTATTATGCTTCACCATGCCATTGTTTTTGTTTGTTTTTTTTAAACAATAAAGTCAGTGGTGTATCTTGCTGGCCTGCGGGGTTCTGCGGGGTTAATGCCTCCTCCTCCACCCCACCTCATTTTAGAGATTCTCAATATTTTTCAGAATGTCGTAAATTTTAAGGGTAAAAAATAAAAATGTTTTTAGTTTGTGAAAAATGTCAGAATTGTTAATGACTGCTGAAAATGTGCGGCCCAACTTAAGATCTTGGTTCTGAAATGTGGCCCAAATTAAATTTTAATTTAATAGCCCTGGTTTAGAGAAAGAAACGCTGAGCTCAGAATAGTTGACTTACAAAAAAAAGTCAGCCAATACACCTTGCAAACATGAACAATATCAAATTGCATTGGTAAAAACTACGTAGCTTGTAGGTGTTTTGTGACAGTGCATAGAAGTTCTGAATAGCATGTCAGTTTACATGTACCAAGTAACCTAGGCATTTGTGAACACACACACACACAAGAATAATTTCAAAAGATATCATAGAAACATCATACACCTTAAACATCAACACCTTAAAGGGATTCTCTGGAGTAAAATACAATTTAGGCCAATTTACGGATGATTGGGAGTATATACACTGAGTTGGCATCAAAATCACGTCATTCGGATGTGTTTTGAGAAAGTTGCATTTTACCGTTTTGAGCCCAAACTCGTTAGCCTGGACGTAACCAGGGCATGTCATTCCCGCGGCTACAAAACGCTATTTATACCTCTTCTACAGTTCCAAACAACATTACACTTACGTGGTAATGAGTAGAGGGTCCCTATATCCAAACCGAAGTATCCCGAGGTCTTCATGTGGTCGGATAGAGTCCAGAATGAATTTCAACAAGCCAGTAACTTTCCGGAAATGTTGCCGCTTTAGCAGCCATCTTCAGGGGAAAGTCCGAGACATCAGTCACGTGACATTTCAAAATTCCAACCTGTTAGTAAGCTAGGCTTTGCTGTTGCATACAACTTCATTTCAATTTCGAAAAAACAACTATGTTTAAAAAAAAAAAAAAAAAAAAAGCGTGTTACGAGCGTGATACTCCACCCTCGGAAATCGACTCCTACGGACATCCAGGTATAAAGGAGGTATAAATAGCATTTTGTAGCCGCGGGAATGACATGCCCTGGTTACGTCCAGGCTAACGAGTTTGGGCTCAAAACGGTAAAATGCAACTTTCTCAAAACACATCCGAATGACGTGATTTTGATGCCAACTCAATGTATATACTCCCAATCATCCGTAAATTGGCCTAAATTGTATTTTACTCCGGAGAATCCCTTTAAGGTGGTTGCCATTGTAAACATTGTAACTGTGTATGACAATTAAAACTAAATACAACTATGCGTTACATACAGCCTACCTCAAATCACAAGCACGGCAAAGTATCTCTTCCTCCCTGTTAGTCTAAGTGGGTGCTTAAGATGGGCTAACATCTCTATTAAGCTACTATCTCTGTTAGTCTCACAGGACTGTGAGGCAATCTCAAGGGTCACGCAGCGACAAGGTCAAGGTCGGGGTGTGTGTATGTGGGGTATGGGGGTGGGGGGGATGGTGGGGTGAGGGGTGGTGGGACTCAAACAGCTGGCGTGGTTGGGAACATCCATCCAAAATTAGCCTAGTACTTCCTGTCCCTCAGGGGGGCAGGTTGCTGTAGCAGCACGGACGCCTCAGATCTACGTGATTTGGTGTGCGTGCTCTCCAGTAGCAATGCTTACGTAGCGGCACATGGTTTGGTTAGATTAGATTTGACTTTGTTATCAAGTACAAACTAATTCAGGATTGCTAAACTACTGTATCCTAGGAAACATCAGTGAATAAACTGTACTTGTTACTTGTAACAAATGTTATTGTCATGGTGAAGTAGTTCACATTCATGGTTAGGTAGGCTACAGTCATTACTAGGTAGGCTACATTTATGGTTAGGTAGGTGACAGTCCTGGTCAGGTAGGCTATCATGATCAGGCTGGTTACATTTTTACAGGTGTGATTTAATAGGCCTACAATAGCATTAAAAGATGACAGATAAAATATGTTGCTGTTAGCAGCAGAAGCATAAAGCTGCGCATTCCTTGTTCAGCTCCGTAGTTAGTTCTCAACTCACCTCATGTAAGTTTTTTACTTTGTTTTAGTCCTAGTTGTTTAATAAACTCAATGTTTACATGAAACTGCCTGTGCCTGGGTCTTCAACATCCAAGTGACGGTAGGCTACAGACATGATCAGGTAGGTCTAGGCTACAGTCATGATCAGACCGGTTACGTTTTTACAGGTGAGGTATAGTAAGCATTAAAACATGACGGCAAGCTATTTTGCTGCAAGCAGTGTAAAGATTTAACAGATAATCTGCATGAAACGATAGGCGTGGGGGCAAGACCTGTGCCTTGCCAAGTAGCCTACTTATGTTCTTCAGAAACAGATGTATAACATTGGGATGATGTTTTTAACATCCTCTCTGTTTCCTCCAGGCGTTCTGTTTAGATTCTGCAGTATGTAACCCATATGGGAGTAGTGCTAATGTATAGCCATTCCCATCTCTTTGCAGCCCTTGTAACCCCTCTCTCTTATACACCCTTCTCTTAGACATACAACATCATCATTTCACTACATTGTTTTGTATGTGACAATAAAATTCCTTGAATCCTTCGTGCTACTGATTGGCTGTATTTGTTACTGGTAAGCTGATTCACCAACCGGCATAGGCATTAGCTACAGAGATGAGCATGCTGGCGGTTAACATGGAGGCCACCTGCTCTTTGCGCCATGAATCTTAAATTTGAACTGCTTGAACTGCCGAGGATGCGTGTGGGAAAGGAGGGGCAACACTAACTTGTGCTTTCGCACAGCTCACACACACAACATACACTAAATTACCAGCCTTGTCAACTGCCAAGTTAAAACTCTGAGAGCGACAGTGAAAAATTTGCCTTCTAATAATTTTTTTTAAAGATAACAAATAGTTTAGAAACCAAAATAGACATTAGGCTACTGTAGACACTGATTAGTTCAGTACTTTTGCCTTGTCATTAAAGGAAAGGTTTAGCATAAATAAACTCATATTAATTTTATTCACAGAGGCTGTCTTTGCTTGATTGCTTTGACCTTGCTCTTCAATCTGGGATTTCAGGAAGGAGGATTGAAGAGAGACATGGTGCTGGGGGGAGGGGGGCTTTGGGCCGGGGTTGTTGAGAGGTTGCCACTGTGAAAAAAACTCTCAGGCACACGGCCAAAACTTGTCATCTTCTACTGAAACCCAAGCCACCCTGTCACTCTTGTTTTATAATTGTAACATTCTCATGTTCTCTGAGTGGGCAGGATAAAACTTTCCAGTACTCCCTGTGTGTGTGTGTGTGGTTGTTCCTGTGAATGTGCGTCTCTGTGTTGTGTGTGTTCCTGTGGATGGGCGTCTCTGTGTTGTGTGTGTGTTTGTGTTCCTGTGGATGTGTGCCTCCGTGTTGTGTGTGTATGTGTGTTCCTGTGTATGTGCATCTCTGTGGTGTGTGTGTGTTCCTATGTAAATGTGTCTCTGTGTTGAGTGTGTTTGTATGTGTGTGTTTCTGTCTAGGAGCTGGCAGAGGGTAAGGTGGGTTTGAAACACAATCTCTTTGAAGATTAGAAATCTGCAGCATGTCTCACGAACCAGTCGGAATGACAGGGAGAGCTGGGAGGAACACTCTATTTTCTTAGCTGTAGTCTGTGTGCCCTCCCTCCCTCTCTCTTTATTTCTTTCTTCCTCTCTCTCCATTTAGATCATCTTTTTCTCTGCCTGCCGAGCTGGTACAGCCTGGTGCTCCCCTGGTATGGAGAAGAAGGAGGGTGGGGAAAGTATGGAGAGCAGTGGGCTCTGGTTTCTTCTAGTGTGCACCTCTTGACAGTCTGCCCTTGAGGTCTATGGCCAAGGTCATCCTGAGTTTCAGACACCTCTGACCACACACCAACCGTCCGCCCCCCCCCCCCCCCCACACACACACACCCACCCACCCAACCCCACACATACACTTGGTGCTATTCTGTTCTCTTGAGTGTGAGCTAACCAAAACTGAGTCACCAGATTTGCGTGAAAAAGCCAGACGGTGGTAGGTTTTTTTTTTTCATATATTTTCCATGGCATGTTCCACCTTATAGAGTATGCTAGGGGTGGACAACTTGGCTCCTTAAATACAGAAGCACTTAGATGCAAGTCTGTCCCAGTCTAGAGTTCAAGAAAGGGTGTTTTATCAGTGTTACAAGTATGCAAGTCACCATCAGAGCATGCACTGAGCGCTTTATATAATTGTGTAACTCAACATGATTCATCTTGTGCTAGTGTGTGTGTGTGTGGTTGTATATGGGTGTGTGTGTGCAAGCATGCAAGTATGTCTGTAGGGCATGTGTGTTCGAAAACTGGTTCGTTCTCAAACTGAGATCCAGGGACTCCCGGGGCATTTTGCCAGAAGATCCACAAATAGGTTCACTACATAACAGCATCTAGCATTTAACAGAACATATGGACACAAGCCTGTAGGTTAAATTGTGTTTGTGATTATGAGGGGTGCTTGAATGCTTGTTTGCTCCAGAGGAGTGTAACAGGGAGAGGAGAGGAGAAGGGAGAGGAGGGTAGGGTAGGGTAGGGAAAAGAGAGGGAGAGGAGAGGAGAAGAAGGGGGAGGAGGGGAGTGGTGGTATTGCATCAGGCTTCAGCAGTCTGCTCCTTTGTGCTGACACCGCCACACATGCAGCACTTTTCCACTACTCTATCAGTCTTTCTCACCTCATACTGTACAGTACCTACCCGCTGCCTCGTCTCTTTCACGCCCAGCTAATTCCTCTCTGTAATAGCGTAACAGGTTTTTGCCCTGACTTGCCCCTCCCAGCCACTCTCTATGCAAATTCTACACACATACACTGGATTTGAGGGAAGGGATAAAGTTAATGTTCAAGTTTAAAAAGCGATATGTAACAATGTATGTAGCAGTATAATATGTGGTGGGGGGGGGGGGGGATTTGGAGCTACCCTGATAGATTAACATTTTGCACTGCTGTTCAATATAAAAATAAAGTTGTTCTCCAAAGAGGGGATGGTAGTGGTGGGCAAAAAAAAGTGATATGGAGTCTACAGCTGGATTTTCCATTTCAAACTTACTTCCATTTCATGTAAACTGAAAGTTAGCTCTTGCATGTGTATCCGTCAACTGTGTAATGGGAATATAAAATTAAAATTGGGCTTATCGAGTAACGTCGTCCAAACAGCTGTGGGATCAAATAGTAATGCCCCCAGGGCAATGTCTAGGCTCCAAGTAAAATGCCCAGGCTAGAAACTGAATAAATGTATAATGAATATACCTGAATTGTTTTGAAATTGAAATGGTTTCCCTTGATTTTAATCACATTATGCCTCGTTTGCATCAGTTAATCCACACCCTTAAGCAAATGTAAAATGTAATAAATATTTATATTTGGGGCCTAAATGTGATGTGTCTCTTGAAAAGGGGATGTTAGAAATCTTCAGAATTATTGTGTTTCCAGCTGAGGATCTCTGGTTTATATAACTTAATTATGGATAGAAGCCAACTCTTTGCAACTCTTGACTTATTCCTGTCTAGTGTTTGTATGTTTCTAAACAAATGTGTGTCTGTTTTCTTTAATAGTTCACACTCTAAGGGATTTGTAGTTCTTTTAATGGTCCCCAGTGTTGGGGATCTTTACTTCTTTTAATAGTGGTGAGTGTTGATCTTGAACCTGAGATGGCACGTCCAGTACTTATCTGACCTGATCTATTAGCACCCTAAGCTTAAGAAATGGATATTGGTTTGCCAGTGTCCAGTGCCCAGTGCTGTGGTGGAGAGGGTGGAACAGCAGAGGGTGTGTGCCAGAGAAGCGGCTCAGGTTACTTTTCCATCACCCAACAATGGCCAGGGCTAAAAATACCCACCAGACCACACCAAGTGTCCCCCAAAGCGCGCACACACACACACACACCGACACACACACATAGACACACACACATAGGCATGCACGAATGCACGACACACATGCACGTAAATGCACATAGACGCATCATGTGCACATTTCAAAACATGTACAACCATGTTGAGAGAATGTATTTGTCAAAAGTCAGTCGTATGCAGGGACATATATACACACACTAAGAACTGAGAATGCAAAACAAAAACAAAAACAGCTTGTGCACCATCCCCCACAGACAGTCAGGCACACACATGTGCGCGCGCACACACACACACACACACACACTGCTTGGGGTTCCTTATAGATCTTGGCCACACAGGGACTCATAAACAGGCAGTTATTTACAGTAAAATATTTCAAAAGAATAACAGGTGCAGCTGTCTTTACAAACTGACTCTTCATCACTGCAAGGATGGCTCCTCGTTTAATTATTTGACTTTCTTTCTGTCTCTCTCTCGCCACACTCTTTCACTGACTTGACTGTACTTAATACAGTGCTACAGCTGGTTCAATGGGGTATTACAATACAGCAAGGTGGTGATATCTAGATAGCACAGAAGTTTTTTTTTTTTACAGTAATATAATTTCTGAACATTTTATTCTGTAATTAAAGCAACAACAAATAATCACATTTCACATTTAACCAAATGAATTGAAGGATTGTGAAAGCATAAAAATGATTGGTGTGTTGGTGTCTTCATACTGTAATGTCTGGACACCTATAGGCTATGGAGAATAATGTAAAATGTGGCAAGGATGACAAACAGTACAAAGATGACATTCAACCATAGTAATTATGCCAACCATCATTTCCTTCAAAGTCTTACAGATCCATTTCCTATGCATACAGCTTTTTATTGTTTAATGCTAGTTAGCTTTTTTCTTTTAGTGCTATTTAGCTTTTATATCTTTTAGCGCTAGTTAGCTTTTTATCTTTTGACACTAGTTAGCTTTTTATTGTTTGGCACTAGGTAGCTCTATATCTTTTAACACTAGTTAGCTTTTTATCTTCTATCCAAAAAATCATTTTAGCGTTGTTTTCGATTCAATTTAAAGGTTGTATAGTGTTTTGTAAAGTGTTTGAAAGGTTTTGTTTGACTTAGATAGCAGACTCTCCTCTCTGTGTTGCTTTCCCTGCTCTCTTAAGGTTGCTGAAAGTTTGTGCACACGCGCTTCAGGAGGCATGAAAACACGTTTGGTCAGTCAGTCACAAATGCCACTGCGCTTGTTGCTGTAAGCTGCAGCCGTTGTCTTATGCTCCATAGCCTCTGCATAAATGTCAGTCACCAGCAGAATCTACACCCTGACACGAGACTCCCATGACATAGGTAGGTGCAGCAGCTGCAGCCTACTGTGTATAGTGTCAGCTTTAAGGCCTAAGTGTTGCATGACAGGACTTGGGGTCAGAGGTTGGGAGCTTGAGATGCTCTGGCAAGCACATCTCCAGATTTGGACTATTCCAACGAGAAGGAATGGTTTGTGCCGCATAGGGAAAATAGTGGATATGTACACACTTGTATTTTTGGCCTCAGCCTATCGGGGGTTCCTTTCAAGTGAATTGTATTCATTTCATTTTGACTGGTGAATTTATGATGGCAAGAACACACCAGAAGAACATCCTCTTTTCATCACAGCACAGGCTGGTAGGTCACATGTGAAGAACAGGGAGCCAGAGAACACTCATGTTCATCTTCTGGAGAGGAAGGGAGGGTGAGGGCATTGTTGCTTCTTTCTTTCTCAGATCCCAAGGGGTCTGAAGCTTAAAAAAACAACAACCTAGGGGCTGTAATACTCAAACCAGAGTGGTATACTCAAGCAAACACTAGGGACACGGGATCTGAACCAAAACATAACAAACAACGGCCAACCAATCATCAACAAGATGGTTGGGGGTAGGGGTTGGAGTTAATGCACGTCCCTACCATCTTGTTGTCGATTGGTTGGCTGTACAGTAGCTTGGTGTGTTTATGTTTGAGTGTTAGTTTGAGGGTTACAGCCCCTGTGTTATCTTTCAAGGGCGGATTTTTTCACGATGTATTCAGGGGACAAAAAGCAAGCCAATCAAGGATGAAATCATGCTAAAATGAAATCACTCTAAAATCCTGCAGCATCTCACAGAGCGCCTTTAAAGTATAGGCCTTAGTAAAGTGTTAGGTTGATTTAAGTGTTTGGATTGATAGAGAAAGGCAAGGGCTCAAACAGACAATCCTCAAGTACAGTGTTCAGTGTTTAGTGCCATGGCCTGGCCTGCTGAGTTTGTTTAAAGGCTACCTTTCAAAGTTTCATTTTAAATTACAAAAAAAAAGAAGCAAGTCCATATATTTGGGCTCCATCTACAAGACTCAGATTGAGCATTTTGTGCATGCTATTGAAAGATGGGGCCATAGAAGACAACATGGCGGTGCAGTTAGACACAGTGCTTAATAATGGACCCATGTGTGTTTATGTGTCTATAAAAATAGGACTCTCCAGAAATCAGACTGGTGGTTCAGGCTTACTGTAGAGGTTCATGGGTGAGTGTTTTACACTAGAGCTTGCGTGTGTGTGTGTGTGTGTGTTATAGAAGGATAGACGGGTGGTTTAGGCGTACTGTAGAGGTGCATTGGGTGAGTGTTTGACACCAGAGCTTGTGTTAGTGCAGGGGTACTCAACTAGAAACTTGGTCCACAATTTCCAATCTTTCCAGGGTCCGGAACAGTGATGTTTTAAATATTTTGAACCGAACAAAAAATGCAGTAACCTCAAAAGGAACATTTCAACTATGCACAATGTATTGTCAGGAGTCAGTGTGAAAAGTTAGTAGAGGCTTTCAGTGTTGTCTGTAGATTCATCCAAAGGCAATGAAATGCATTTAGCCTTTTTAACAGCAGATTTCATTTGGTCCAATAAATTAGAGGAATTCAGTTCGTCGTGCTGCAGTGGAATCAGAGAGGGATGTTTTTTTAATGATGTTATCTTTTTGAGTTCCTTCAAACATAGCAATTGCTAGGCCTACTTCATTCAATTTCTGCGTCAGAGAACGGTTCTTTGTGCTTGCCTAAAAGGTTTCAGTTGCACGCTCATATGTTGTGTGGCTGACATGCGTGTTGCCAGGTATGATGCTTATGTCTGGCTTATTTTTCCGGTCCTTACCTCGGAGTTTAGTGGATTCTGTCTGTCCACTCGGTCTTGAATTCACGAGAATCCACCTTTCGCTTTTTGCCATGTTTTGAGCGCGCCATGATTTTTGTTTGACTGTTCGCAAATCGCTGTGTGAGGGAAACGTCGGGAAACCTGGACGTCGCAGCTAGTTGTCATAGTGATATACAAACACTGATGGGTGTGTTCGTAAATTCAATCTGCAACTCTGAAGATTGGATAACTCTATGCTGTTCGAAAAAGATTAACGATTTATTTTTTCTGTGAATTAAATTAACCGTTTCTGACAGCTCAAAACGGACATAAACCATAAACATAAAGAGCATAGAAATCGTTATCCCTGTGGTAGTGTAGGCCTATTTATGTGTGTGTGTGTGTGTGTGTGTGTGTTATAGAAGGATAGACTGGTGCTTCATGCGTATTGTAGAGGTTCATGTATGTTTGACACTAGAGCTTGTGTGTGTGTGTGTGTGTGTATGTGTGTGTGTGTGTATTATAGAAGGATAGATGGGTGGTTCAGGCGTACTGCAGAGGTCCATTGGGTGAGTGTTTGACACCAGAGCTTGTCCTCAGAGCTGCACCTGCCTCCATATCAGTTTGCCCTCCTAGCTCAGCCAGAGCTGCTTTGTGTTTATAGCTCTGCTCAGCCAGGCTCAAAAGTCCAGTGCAGTCCAGGTTCCAGTCCAGTTCCAAAACTTCATTCCAGTTCCAAAAGTTCTGCTATCTTTCATTATTTTTTGTCTGATTTGTTACAGAATTCTATTCCCTGAGCATGTAGGCAGGGTGGTGTTGTGATATTGTGGCTTTCATACAAATCACAGCTTTAAATTAATTAAAGAGGAAGCATACAGCAGGAAATGTTAACATTAACAAGAACTATTGCTGTATTAAACATTAACATTAAAGGCCCACTATGCAACATTTTTCATTTAATTAATCCGTTTCATACTGTTTAGGATGCTAAAATTAGTCATTATACGGCGAACGAACGGTGTAGAATGTGCCACCGTGGCCAATAGCGGTAGATACAGCACTTGCAATGTTCAGCAGCGCGGTCCACCTCCAATAGAATGCAGTGCAATACAATGCAATACAGCGTCTTTAGAGGGAGAGAGAGAGAAAAACAGAATGTTACTTAGCCCCTGTTTAACAGGGAAAAGGGATGAATTTGTACTGGTCACTGGGAAATCAGGTAGAATATAGCTCCTTGCAGTGACGAGTATGCAGGGCTTTTGTTGCAGTGCATCTACACCACTAACTGCACTGTAACAAATCGTAATCTAGGTTTAGAAATCTGTTACAGTGCAGCACTCACGTACAGAGAGAGTGACGACAGGTATTGTCCCCATGGACAACTGAATATGAGTTGTTGAATGCAAACACTCCTCCATATGTAACTGAGAGGGTCTGGCTTAGCTGTCTGATTTCATATCGATGCAGCCTCCTCACAAGTTACGCCTAATGTAGTTTGAAGCTGTTTCACACCTACTGTATGGACTTGAAATTACAACTGGGCTCTGATACTGCCAGAGTTAACACATTTGCAGGTTGTAGACATCCAAATAGATTTCGCTTGGTAAACGCCATTCTATCAAGTTTCAATCTGATACAGGATAATGAGCCGCACTGTAAGATAGTATTGTGCTGATTCTCATGAAAAATAGTTCCACCTTCCAAACGTCACCATGTTGCAAAATAAAAAAGCACACAGCCTGTGACTCAGAATACCAGAGGACAGACGGTGCATATTGCTGTGTGCTTGCGTATAGGAAACAGGCTGCCTTCAGTCGGCTCATGTCTCATGCCCAGTGACATCAACCCAAACCAGCAAAATTACAGCACATTCAACCAGTAGTTCACACACTTCCATTTTGTATCAGAATTTTTATATAACATATTGATATAGTATATATTGTATATACTTTTGAATGAAAGAATGGAATTTAGGTTCCAAACAGCAGCTTTGAAACTCAGTTACCAGAGCAGAATCTAAGTAAAAGCGTACTGCCCTGTTAGCCCTGCCCTCTATGAACACTGCATGTTATTTAATAGTATTTAATAGGTTGTTGTTGTTATTACTATTATTATTATGTAAATACATGAGTAAATCCTGCAGTAGTGGATAATAACTATTTGAACCACATGCTGACATAGACAACAGAGCCAACAAGTGTGCTTTAGGATCATTTTAATATTAAATACTCTAAACTCAGAATATAGTATCTGCATATTACACATTACAAAACTCACAAATATAAAGTATCTCTATGTATACAAACATACAAGACAAATGCTTAAAAAAGGCAGCAGGAATATAATCAGATTGGGAACACAAACAAGAGTAATGGAAAAAAAATGTCCATAGCTGCTCATATTATTTTCATATTTTACAGTGAAATCATTTGGGTAACGTTGTCTTATCAACAGTTAAGGTAAAGGAAACAAGATACAACATAATACGACATAATCTGTCTTCTTTACCAAGGCAATTACAGTATTGTAAGGCATACAGAACGGAGTTGATTTAGGTTATTTACATGAAAGTGGGCTATTATCCTGTGCACTGGGACAAGGCCGTTAGAAAAACACTTCATAAAGTACCTTTGAACCAATCATCGTCACTGAAGAAAAACACATGAATCTTTATTCAGACGGCCAAACAGAACAGGATACAGTCGCAATATGTTACAATGTCAAGCACCGGATGAGTGGAATAATTACCATTCTAAAAAATCACTGCCTTAAAGAAATGTGTTGGAAATGGCAAATGATTCTGTACCATGCATGCACCTCGCATGAGTTGTGGTATGAGCTGACTTGTTATAAACCTTCCTAATGTCAAAGGCACTATACACTGGGGAAGAAAGAGAGGTGGTTCACAAAAATGTTCTGTCCAGATTCAAAACAGGTATACATTTTAGGCTTTAGTGCAGTAACGACAGACTCATAGCTGTATAGCTGCCAGGTGAGAGATCTGTACACTCCATTCTATACGGGTAATGCTGGTTCGCTAGCATAGGTTAGCGTAGGTCAAAGGCATCTTGGTGCATGCTGTGATCTCCCACTGGGCTGGGTGACGGCATGCACTGTGTCATGCTCCGACCTGATGTTGTGTGAGGCATCCTGGCACACACTGTACATGTCCTGAATAACATGCTGTGAAATAATGGAGTGATTTCGTGTTTGCTAGGACGGAGGAGACCAATTTTTATTTTTCGGCCTCTACAAATGAAACTCTAATGATGCCTGTACAAGTAGTACAGTTGTACGCCTCTGCTATATTATGTGATTGTAATTCAAAAAACAGCATTTTGTTAGAAAGTCTCTAACCGCTCAAAAAAGAAAAACGTGCAAAACGACATGAGCAAATTTTGCATAGCAATTAAGCCACTCTAAAATGATCAACACACATTCATACAAAACAGACAAACAGGTGTAAATGAAATGCCCTTTTATATCACTCTGTTGTTGCCATCTAGACATCTGACAGGAGGCATCCTCTGCACAAAAAAGGATGAATGACAGACAATTCACTCGTGGCAGACAACAGTATGTGAAGAAAATAATCATTTGTTTAGGGGGTGGGGGCGGGTGGACAGTTTAGTCTCAGTTCACACTTCTTGTTGTACAGAAAGAGGAGGCATGATCAGACAGAGCTGCTGCCAGTTCTTCAGCATTCTGACATCAAACCCAGAAGATCATAATGCACTCCGTGACCTATTTGGCTATTTTTGTTTGCTTTCATTTTGAGAGTTTTCTCTTTTTTTCCCTGGTAAACTAGTCCATGACATGATTCCTTTCCCATCATAGGGAATATACAATAATATCTCTTGTAAAAAAAAACAGTTCAGGGGCGTCTCCCTTTCACGCTTTGAACAACTGACGTTCTATTGTCTGCCTGTCCATCAGAAAGGAAGCGTATCCATGAATATTTTGTCCACTATGGGAGGTGGGGGTACCAAGTCCTCTAGCTTCAAGTAGAAGATGCGCTGCAGGCCTTGTATGCACAGTGTACGCAACTCCGGAAGCTTCCCCAGGAGACGTGACAAAGAGCTAGGCTGGGCCTGGTTAGGGTCGGCGTTGGTGGTGGAGATATGATCTCGGAAGCATGCTATCAGGCGGTTCTGAAACTCTTCCACACGCTTAGGTTCCTTAAGACCATGTCGATCTGGAACAGACAAGTGGATATGTTAGAACCTTAAAACCTCTGTGTTTGTGTACCTCAAAAAAAAGATGCTGTCACAACATGTACCTGTAATTATGACCAGAGCAGCCAGGCAGGAGAAGGAGGAGACATCGAGGCTCATGCGATGAAGGCTCTGGGAGAACTCCATGATAGAGTCAATCCAGTCACCAAAACCTCGCACACACTGCAAACGATGCAGCACAACCCCATTGCAGAAGATCAGCTTGTCTTTCTCAGGGTTCGACCTAGAGGAATACCCTGAAGGTCAGTTTATTAGTCTTACAGGACAAATAACAGGACAGAATATCAAATTAGGTTTCAAGTTCAATGGGGCTCTATGTCACTCTCAGTCTCTTAATGCACTGATGTAAAACTCACCCAAGGGCTATACTGGTTGTGTTACGTTATGTTAAGACAAGTCACATAAAAAAATACCATGCCATGCCATGTCATGCCCTGCCATGTCATGTGTAGCTGAATCAATTGATTAGAGCATTACATCTTTGACTTAATTGTTATGGCAGATTGTCTTCGATATAAGTTAAGATGCAACCGTAACACCATAATGCAACCGTAACGTACCCGGTGTAGCCTCCCCGTTACTTGCCACTTGTCAGACTGAGTCTCATACCTGTATGCCAGACGTAGAATGAAAAGCTCCACAAATGCTGACTCCAGGAGAAGTTCCTGATCTTCTGAGCAGAACGCAGAGAACCCTGGAATGGTGTCTGCCCACTTCCGTATCACATCCATTGTGCTTGTGAGGAGGTCGTAGAACTGCTGGATGTCATTGGCGTCTTCCTTTTCTGACAGGCCATCCACAGTCTCCTTGTACTGTCGAAGAAGGAAATAAAGATTAGATTGGATGAGATTAAATTATACACATCTACTCAAACATTGCACCTGGGGTGATTTACGTTTGGTGCATACCTTTGAGTAATCCAGCTTGCTCAAGGTGGGATTGGAGTCAATATGAGCCCGGACCAATGATGCAATGATATTCGCGGGAGGGCTTGAGGTGTTTGAATCCGGAACATTCTTTGGCTTTGAGGGCAAGCGTCCCCGACGACCTTTAAGACTGTCTGTGCGCACCACTGTGGGGGAAAGAGACAGTGCTCAGCTTACACGAATATCCTAAACCAAGTCTTCTATCATCGCAGTGTTTAAAAGCGTGGCCATCTGTTCATGGGTGCTTATGCGAGGGACTGTAAATGAGACCGCGGCACAGACGAATGTTCTCACCTTCCTTCACCATGCCAACGGCCAGGCACTTCTGGAAACGGCAGAATTGGCATCGGTTCCGTCGCCGCTTGTCCACGGGGCAGTCTTTGTTGGCTAGGCACACATATTTTGCGTTCTTCTGCACTGTCCGCTGCAATGGAAACAGGAAACTATCATTAAGTTGGCTGGCAGAGGGAACCTGACCAATCACTGCTTTACTGATGCCTACCGATAACTGTTGATTTGGATTTAACTGAAATCACTGCTGTCAAAAAAAGGTGATCTAAATACTAAATGTAATCTAAGTATGTATGTAATGCAGAAGAAGCGACAGAGATGCGACAGAGATGGAAGATTTTTGCCAACAGCTCACCTTAAAGAAGCCTTTGCATCCCTCGCATGTCCGCACGCCATAGTGCTGGCAGGAGGCGTTGTCGCCACACACTGCACAGCGTCCTTCGCTGGACGTGGGGCTCCTGGCCTTGGGCGAGGGGTGGGAGCCCTCGATGAGCACTGAGCCGTCCAGGGAACCCTGTTCGAGCGTCAGGTGTCCGAAGGGCTGGGCCGGGGAGCCGGCGTGCTGGTGCTGGTGGTGAGGCGGTGGCTGCTGCTGCTGTGGGGGCTGGGAAAAAGGGTCGTCATCAGCTAGCGACGTCTGCGCCGCATCCAGGGGAGAGGGCTGCTCCACAGGCGCGTTGAAGGTGAAAAAGGAGGCAGCCTGCTGCAGGCCCGGCTTGTCAGACACCCAGCAGCCAGGGCCCGGGGAGTAGGAGGCGAAAGGAGAGTCCCAGGCAGACACCTGCTGCGTCTGGTAGCCCGGAGTCGGGGGCGAAGCTGCGGCCGACAGAGGGCTTCCGTAGTAGTCAGAGCCACAGGAGGAGAGAGTCTCGTCCAGGTAGCTGAGGGCGAACGTTCCCGGGTAGCAGCCGTAGACCTGGAGGTCATCCAGCTTGAGGGGAGACTGGTGGTCGTGGGGACTGGAGCCATCGGTACCACCCTGGGCTGAGCTGGAGGAGGCTGCTGCCGGGGGGATCTGGCAGGCAAAGGCATCGAACTCTCCAGTGTAGTCTCCCACCAGGGTGTTGATACTGGGGAGCGAGGAGGCAGACAGTTGCTCAGTGTGGCTGCTGAGGTCCATGACCAGCTTGGCGGTGAGGTCTGGGTTCAGAAACTCAGAGTTGAAATAGGTGTTTTCATAAGGCAAGGTTCCATACTGAGTTTGGACGCAGGGCATAGCTGTAAGAACATGCAGAATGAGAATGATGTTATCTTTCTTTGTTTTTTTTTCTGTGCGGCTTGTATATGTCCATCAATCTCAGTCTTGTTCAGTACAGGACATTATCATTAATGGCTCAGCCATTTTAAAATCATCTGAAACTGTCAATTTAGTATTTGATGCACACCCTGATTATGTATTGTAGAAACTCACAGAAGCCAGTTAGGAGGCCGAGTAAAGGGTAGCAGCAGTAGTCACCGAACAGCAGATGCTCTGCACATCCACATGCCACATTTTTAATCTCCTGAATAAACAACACGTTGCGAAAATCATCGGCATCACAGAAGTAGCCATTTAGCGCCTATGTCTAGCATCTCTCTCCATTCCACCTGCTGTGCACCCCCTGTGCTCCCTTTCCTCGCCACTAACTGTGGCCCTTTATTTTTCGGCCCCTGCGAGATTCTGAGAAAAGCTTAGAAAGCTGCCGGTCTGAGGGAGGATAGTCTTTCTGAGAGAGATTGCCTTACCCTCCCTTAATGCCATGAAAACCCCTTCAGTTATAAACACGGCGACCCAACCCCCCAAGGACTGACAGTACTAAGGAGTGGAAGGAGTTGGGTTTCACTGGTGGGCGCGGTGCCAACCAAAGTAGGACCAAGGGTGTGAGACAGCACAAGGTGTTTGTGAGTGTGTGTGTGTGTTTGTATGTGTGTGTGTGTGAGAGAGAGAGAGAGTGAGAAAGTCAGAGAGAGAGAGAAGACGTGTGTGTGTGTGCGTGTGCGCGCATGTACTACTGTATGTGTGTGTGTGTGTGTATATATATATAGTACTGTACGTCTGTGTGTGGGATCCTCAGTACAAATCTAGAAACACTCTTTCAAGGATTGCTTTTCTACTCTACTTTAGAGTGTGTGTGTGTGAGAGAGAGTAGAAAGTAACTCTACTTCAGAGTACTTAAATTCTGCTTCCAGCATGAGGTCCTAGTTTTTCAAGAAATACAGATTAGGTATAAGAAAATAAGCAAATATAAATATTATGAAATCATATTCCTTTTTAAAACATGATTTCCATTTTTCACTAAAAGAGAAACAAACATTGTTGTGTCATCCACTCTTCTATAAATAAGAAACAATCATTGCTGTGTCATGACAATGCCTATTATGTTGTCTCTGAACGAAACAACACGTGACTGTCATTTGCTCAGTTGCTCCAGGAGTGTTGATTTGCTTATCTGTGCAAGAATATGGGAACTGTTCTCAGACACCTGTTGCACTCACTAAACTCCAAACTACTGGCCATCCTTGACCTACGAGAAAGGCGCGAACATCATGTGAACACATAATAAGCTGAGGACAAGAAAGACACGCGAGAAGGAAATCCGATGCACCCGCGTCCACCTAGTGAGTAGACACAGAGCCGCCCCCGTGCACCACCTGTCCTCGAGGACGGGAAATATTCTATTGCCTGACTAGGACTGTTTATTTTATGTATAACTACATATTTTCTACCTGCGTTTAAAACAGTTACCTTAGTCTATGACTATGACATAACAATTTAAATGAAACAGGCTTGCATGATGTAGATGCAGATGCTCATGCAGATGAGTAGGCTATTCTCACTTAGAGCAAAATGTTAGTAAAAAATAATAACATGCTATAGCACTAGGTCTAATGGTCAGCAGTAACACATGTTCCAAACATTTATCTGATCAATATATACATGTATTGCTCATGGTATGTGGGCTTCTAATTTGCGCGTACACACACCCCTTTTGTCACAAGCACTGACATAATTTGAAAACAAAATAGACAACGACAAAAAACAAATGCAATCACTAACCTGCTTCATGTATATCCAATAAGGCCTATCAATGTAACTTTCTTTTTAGTTTCTTAAATTCCTCGAAGACAGAGCGCATGAATTGTGCGACACTCTTACTCTCATCTCCAAATACAATTTGAGCACCCCTGACTGAAGTAACCAGTGAAATACGCACCATTTATTTTGCCGTGACGTCTCATGAAGGCGTTTCTTTAACCATATAAAGTGATTGAGGCGGAGACATTTCCGGCCAGAACCTCGCTCTCACGTCCTCGTGTATGACGCACAGGGATTCCATTGACGCACGCTCGGGAGCGGATTGCGTGAACTAAAAATAGCACCGAATGACAACGCTACTCGCGGTGGGCTATTACTGCCTGGAATAGACTAAAAATAGACACAAAATGATGACATTTTATAGCTAAATCTAGGCAAAATCACACACAACAGACTAACACATAATTTTTGCCACCAATAATAGGTGGAACCGAAACACTGAACAAAAATAAATCGGAAATGTACGTTTGTTTTGCCCAGCAATATTTTTATATCACACAAACCTGATTGGCACTAGACTCAAAATGCTTTACAGCAATGTATGTGTGCACGTGTCTGTGTTTGTGTTTGTGTGTGTTTGAGAGAGAGAGAGAGAGAGAGAGAGAGAGAGAGAGAGAGAGAAATAGAAAGGTGAAAAGTGAATGGAAATTAGAATAGTTAAATGTAATTTTCTACATTTCACAGACAAATCCACCAAACGTATAGTCATGAGATGAGGATATTTTGAGTAAGCATTCAGCACCAGTGACATTACCACATCACTGAACCATACACAGAGTTTTGAAATAAGCTTTGCAATGGAAACATTGATTGTTAATTGTGATGCATGAGGGTCATCCCTTATTGCACTTCCAGTTTAAACAAATCCAAGAATGCTGCAAAGTGTGTTTCACTGCTTCAAGCTCAGTACCAGGGATAATCATCTTTGCAGTAAATTACAGTTAGACCTAAAAGAATGTGACATGGGCGAAGATCATTCAGGTACAAATTTTGCCAGAGGGGCACCTGACAAATGGGTTTGTAGCACACCTGTCACCTGTCTTCAAGCAGGCAGCCTACACCCTGACTGAGGGCTAAGACTCATAACCTTTATCAAAACAAAAAAACATTAATTGTTATCACAGACTAACTGAGATTATGTTGAACTGCATGAATAATTGAGTAAATGGAGGAGGGTTTTGACTAATATGTATGTATGAGTGCATCAGCAGTAAAAATGCCTCCTCAAGTCTAAGATTCCGCATTATTACAAGTACACTGAGAGGGCTCCCCTGCCTTCAAGACTGCATTTGTCATAAGGGCAGAGAGCCGAAAAGACTAAGTGACCTTTCACCACCATTACTTAAACAAAGAACTTAACCCATAAGTTGCTCAACTAGAGGCTGGTCCTGATGTAATCAATAGGTGACAAATGTGCGTTGCTTTGGCAAAAAGCATCTTCTAAATGCATAGGCCTACATGTACTATAAGTGTAAGTGTTTCATTAGGTTATCAACTACTTTCTTCATGGAAGCTATTGTCTATCTAAATTATTCATCTAACATAATCTGCTCCTGCATGACCCGTTTAGGGGTTATTTCATGATAATAAGTTAGTTATCTCTTACTAATTAGTTAGTAAGGGTTAGTTAGTCTCTTGCTAGTTAGTTAGGGTTAGTTAATCTCTTGCTAGTTAGTTAGGGTTAGTTATCTCTTACTTGACAGACAATATGCTTTAAAAACAACTATATATAGATAGTATATGAGGTATATATCTATATATAGATAGTATATGAGGTATATATATATATATATATATATATATATATATGAGGTATATAGTTCTGCTGCATCACCTGTTTGGGAGTTATTCCATGATAATGACCACTCCACAGAACGTTATCCCTTACTTGACTGGCAATATACTGGAAAAAAAAATTCTTTTTACAATTTTCTCAATTTCGAAAATAAAACATGCTGTGCTATGTGCATAAAGCATTACATTAATAATGTGTTAAAGGTAAAGACCTAAAGACTGCTGTATTGGCACGTCTGTCTACCATTATTGTATGTAGCGGGGAAATGCCCCTTCCTGTACTTGGGCCATTTTGTTTTTCATTAGTAACACAAAAATGATTAAGAATTTATTCATAGTCATTTGTCAGTTGAACAAAAGCAAATCAACAGCTTTCACTTGATACATAAATCTGAATTTTGACCAAAGTGTCACATACACCCAATGACAAAACCCTCCAATCTACACTTGATAACTTACACGAAATTAAACATCTGTGTCATTTTCAGTTGTGACAGACAAGCGTGACTGATGATATCCGTTACCATAACTGCACAGTTCAAGTGGAACATTATCTCATTCAAAAAGGACTGCATGCTCACTCTTCCCAATGCTGTCACACACTGCATGTGCACTTTACTTCATGTGCAGTGCTATGCATCAGATAACTTTGACAGGGTAGCAAAAACAAAACAGTCACATGACAAACTGCGGAGCAATTGGAGGGGAGCTTCTTCCCATGAGACTGACGACCAAAACAGGACTGTTCTGTTTGCACTGACATCTGACAAGCACAATGCACCTTCTGTTGAGGAGTACGATGACAAAAATGTGATTGGAACGCTCCTCAAACTGAGAGTTCCACTATGATATCACAATGATGTGAAGTGATTTGGAATCATGAGACTATAGAACATTGGGGTAGAATTCTAGAACAATGGGGGAAAATAATTCACTAATTCACACATAACAGGTGAAATACCATTCTATTCTACCTCAATGCACCTTCTGCTGCTCAATAGTACACTACACTAGTATGCTATTTGAATTCGTACTACATTAGTACTACATTAGTACACTAAACTGAATGTACACATGTATTATGTTGTCTAAATACCATTCTACCCTAACTCAACCCTACTGTCTATCCCACAACAATCATTGCTTTGTTTAAAGAGCCCATAGAATGCCTTTTTTGACCATCATAAAATGTTCTGTGAGCCTCAGTAATTGTGTATGCAAATTTGTACGGCTGAAAAAGACGCAGGAGCATTTCTAGGCTGTCTATTCCATGCTCAGAAATGTATACTCATTAAAAATTTTCGTATTTCCCACCCTTTGGCCAGTTTCCCGCCCCCTGGCGCTGATTGGCTAGTTCATTGTGAGGCCTATTGGGTGTTTTTTCGCTGAAGCAGATTGGCTCCCTAGTTTCATTGATAATCTTAACGGTACTGCTAGAAAACAAATTCAACTACGTGTGACCCCAACTGTAGGCTATACAGACTGTATTCACTTCTGAAGTTCAGAGAACCGAGGACACGATAGTGTCCGTAAACGTTTTATCGCTCCCCTTTTTATTTTATCGCGCTACGTTTGCGCCTAGCAAGTAGCAGGTCAATATGCTGCAATGGTAGCCCCAGATGGAGCCTAATGTCAAATTAGAGCTGCTCAATTTGTAGCATAATGACATTTGTTTTTAAGAACTTAACGCAGACTAAAGACGTGAATAGCCACTTGCAAGAACTCTGGCCCAAAGATAAACGATGCTGGCTCAACAACTTCTAACTTCATCAAGGAATCTCAGGACGCACAAGGATAAGTCAGTGAATCTTAGGTGGAGGGGAAATTTAGCTTGAAGGTACTGCTACCGCTACAAAAAAATCCAAGTCTGACCCCAACTGTAGGCTATAGACTGTATGCAGATTACAGTTTTATTGCTCCTCTTTCAACATACCGCGCTGTGTTTGCGCCTACACTACAAGCAAGCAGCAAGTCTGTTTCTCAGCAGAAAATCTGTTAACTATCTGAGCTAAATAAACACGCAATAGGATGTCAGCCTTTATGACAACGTTATGCACAACAATTTACCATTTAATATTATGTAGGCATAGGCTACGTTTTAGTTTCAGCACTAATGTCTGAGGTTATGAAATGCTATAATAGACGACAATATGCATCTTTACCGGGAAATTAACGTAGGCTATTATGTTTGTATAGTAAACATTCCAAGTTTACCTAAAACCCCGGTGTTAAAACTTGGTAATGGAAATGCAACACTGGGGCTATATAAGCACAGAAGCCTGGGGGAAATGCGACATTAGTATCTGTTGTTTGCTAGCCTACCAACACTTTAGTGACCGAGTTTTTTTTGCTTCGCAATAATCTGGATATCCAAGTAGCATCAAGTAGGCAAACTGTTAAGGCCATAGAAATACCAGTCTATAATTCTATGGTTATGGCGACCAAAAAACACTGAATTCTAGCGTGGTTACCTACCGGCAGAATCGGTTGTGTTGGAGAACAGTTGAAATAGATCCTGGTTTCAGGCGTAGTATTCGTGAAAAGCCGGATTGATACAGTCCGAGGTTGACGAAACAATATGGGGTGAATTGACCAGAGCAAACGACCAATCTTGTGGTTGTAGATAAAAATCAACTACTCCCGTTGAATGCGAGGTTCTTGAGGAAAGTAGTGCAAATTCCGGACAACCCCAGCCCAGTACATCGTGGAACGTTACAGGCGTGTGCTGACATTTTTTTGTATGTTCTCCAGTTAAACAGAAATTCAACATGCACTTATTTCAAACAGAAATTCAACATGCACTTATTTTTCTTAGAGCCGTTAGCCGTTCTCAATGTTAGCTAGCTATTACATAGACTACTACAGTGCGTTTATAGCCTACCTCCGAAGCAACAGGGGGCTGGACAAGAGACTGTTACAAACCATTTTGATTGGACCAAAGATTCTAGAGCTAGAGCTTTTTGGATTGGACAATGTAATGGAGGATGTGTAGCTTTGCGCTGTCTACGTACACCGAGCACTAGTTTCAGATTGTTTTTTTTCAGCCCGGCAAATTCTAGCCTGAAATTTACATATAGAAGGAGGCGGAAGATGGTGTAGGGAGTTTCGGTATGGTCTGTTGGATACCTTAAGCTACCTAAATTCAATAATAACAAGGTAAATGTGGTTTTGCATTCTATGGCCTCTTTAAGGTTTTCTATGCCCTGTCTTACTGTCTATTGTCTTGACAAAAAAATTATGTATGTTATATTTATAATGTGGGACCAGTAGATTCGTGGTATACCAAGTAGACTTACATTTAGCCTGTGTGCAGTGCACTGTGCACCATACATAGCCTGACCTAAATTTTATTTATTGTATATTAATGTAGCACCACATGGATCCATGGTAGAACGTTGTCTCATCTAACTTAATACTGTGTATGGGGCTGAAATGACAATTAAAAAAGTGACAATTGAAAAAGTTTTGATGTTTTATTCGGAGCATTTTTGTGAATAACTTATTATGAGAGTCATAATCTGTCAGGTCAGTTTATGTCTTATTCGGACCAAAATCTGTGTGTTCGTGGTGAGTCCACTGAAACTTTTTTCTACAAGAAACTTTTTTTTTCCACACGCGCACTACAAACAGCACACAGCACAGCAACAGTTATTGTTCATGAACGTGCTAGTTGCTATGTGATTGAGGTTTTAACAATGAGGCATGCAGTCATGCAAGAGGTGATGCTGTTTAAAGGTCTCCTTCCAAAATAAACCGTTTAAGACTTGATGTTTTTACATTACCATAGGTCAGCCCAAGTTGTACTTCTATGCTCAACTTCAAAATGCTCTCCTACCCCTGTAGTCTGTATTCGCCTGTGATAGAAAACTGGCGGGAAAAACGAGCGAATCGGAAAAGCTGTACAAATGTACGTCAATTTGAACATTAGCTATGCAGTTAACCCGCCCTCAAGAAAACGTTAGGCTGCCTGCAGACAGACCCACTAGAGGGAGCGTCACAGTGTTAGCCAATCAGAGGTGATACATTTGCATAGCATTAATATTCATAAGAATCCTCTCGAGCTATCCCTGCTCTTGTTTTCACCTAACTAAAATAGCTTGAAACAAGACAACCACAGCATATTTTTTGTCGAAACCAACTCTCATGACATTATTTTAGACAAGAGACCACCACAAAATTAATGAAAATACGATGGAATGAGACCTTTAAAGACTCTGTAGTTAACCACTTACTTTTGATACCTTCGAGGCCTCATTCCCATAGCAATCAGTGCATTCACTGTGAGTAGCTGCAATGTGTTTGCAATGTGTATGTGTGTGTGTGTGTTGGTCTCTTGTCTAATGTATATAGAGACTGCATTTTTGCGTGTGTAGCACATATAAAAGAAATAGAACTCTTTTTCAATTTGCTTAAGAACAACACATAGCCTAGCTTGTGAGCCGCATATAGAACACACAGGCAATGTGCAGAGTCTAATCTGTTAGCGTACTGTACAGTATATTGTCTGTGAATATTCTCATTCATCCAGGTTGTGGTAGTCATAGTGTTCAGTTAAGACAACTGGACTTCTTTTTGAGCTTGAAGACAATTTACTGTCCATCCAGAAAGCTTCTTCAGTTCTGACTAGGGTTGCAAAGGGGTGGAAAATTTCCGGTAAATTTCTGGAAACTTTCCGGAAACTTTCCATGGAAACTTTAGCTTGGGAATTTTAGAAATATTCAAAAATGGAAATTTGTGGAAATTATGTGAATTTATGAGAATTTATGGGAATTAACTGGAAATTTTGGATGATTTTAAGAAACATAGACCATATGAATCATATACCAACAACATATTTTGTAATTTTTGCAAAAAAATATACAATTCAATTAAAAATATAGCATTTTTCTGTTAAATATGTAGATTGTAAACTGAACGAACGGAAAGGGCTATCAAAACATTTAAATGATGTATGAAATCAGGTGTGGTTATGTAAAACTGCTTAGCAGGACGCAGAAGAAACAGCACATTTTGTGCTATCTAGCACCATGATAAGCTAACTTCTTTAATACAAAAGTGCTAGCTAGCTTACCTTTAACATATCTGCCTTACCAGTGAGCTAGCAATCTATATTTTGATTGGGCTAGCTAAAATCTAACATTTTAGAACAAATATTATCTAAGTTATATCATCATAACTTGCTTGACTGTTTGTAGTCCTCAAATGTGTAGCCTCACATGTCTGTATCAGTGACTGTATGTGGCTCATAAAGGTTGCTTTAGCAGTCCATAATTCTAGAAATCAATGAGATGTGATGGGAGGATGCACAATGCGTATAGGAGGTGCGACCTCAATAGCCCTGCACTAAGAAGTGTGTTATGCCCCTGTGATTGAAGAATAGCAAATTATAGGCTACTCAACTTTATGCATATCACATCTCATAGTTTTAGCCAAGACTGCTAAAATATTATTTTCTACCAACTGTCTTTATGTCCCTGACCTTTAGTTGAGATAATTCCCATTTTTTTCCAATTAATTCCCGTTAATTCCCATAAATTCCCATAAATTCCCGTTAATTCCCATGGAAAGTTTCCAACTTTGAAAATTCCCGGAATTTTGCAACCCTAGTTCTGACTGATGTTAGGAATAGCAGGAACTTATATCTTTAGCCTGTGGGTGTGAACTGTAGACCACACCAAGGACCACATCCTTGACCACATCACGGATCAGAAGAATGATCCATTAAAATAATTAGCATAGTCAATGTGTGAGGATCAAAGGATCAATAATTGCATGAATCATCAAGGGCATAGTCAATGTGTGATATGTGTTACTGTATATTCTGAATGAAAACAGTCTAGAACTGTGGCTGTCACGCTTCACACCACAAAAGTAATGATTGTGGTGTAAATGAACCTGCGAATGTTTAACCACCTGCTGGTGCCATAAATATGACTATTACAGTAAGAATTACTTTACTAATGGCAATAATTACAAACATTGCAGTTCCTCTGGGCTACAGTAACACTCATGTGTAGCCTACACACATAGACAACGTTAAAATATGGCCTTAATTAACTTCCACAGCTAAGCAGTTTTGTACCACACTAAATTTTATTGTCCTTCTACTAGATGAATGTATGCATGTAAATTATTTGTGCAGATTGGGAAACCACCTTCCACCCTTCTGTCTCCCTAACCTTTTTTTGTTGTTGTTTTTGTTGGGCTTCTGTAGACAAATTTGAGCACAAACGTTGCAAAGGTGCAAACAATACATACTAAGGAGGCTATACAGTCTATACAGTAGGCTATCATAGTGAAGACATGGAGGAGCAAAGTGAGAGAAAGATGGATGGATGGATAGACAGATAGATAGATGGATAGGTAGATAGATAGGCTCTAATGAATAATAAACTATAACTTAACAATAACAAAATTCCTGTTTTAATTTAATATTTTTCTGATTATTTATTAAGATCTTGCATCTTAGTAACTCTTTTGTTGCCCTGCACTGGTGCAACCTCCACACACACACACACGCACACCCACACTGCCAGCAACACCACCTGTCGCCTAAAGTTTGTCAGCAGGCCAATTCTGTTGCTAGTTACATAAGAGGCCATTTACTACGAAGAGCTTGCCAGGAGGCACTAATTAGTCTTATTTCTGTAGAATGAGGGTCAAGACATCTCAGGCCCAAGGAGACCTCAAATCTATGCCTAGAGATATAAACACGCTCAGGCTCAGAGGTGTGTGGGCTGGTCAGCTGGTTGTTCTCCAGCGGCTGCTGAGGTAAGGCACGGAGATAGCATTGCAGCCGGGGCTCTGGGGTTGATCCCATCCGGCCGTGACCATGGAGACGGACGGCATTGTTTGCACTAGCCTGTCGGCACACTAAGCATAGGCCGACACATAAACACACAGCTGCTATCAAACAACCCTTTGAGGCTCAAGTGAATTTCTCTCCCTCTCTATCGCTCTCTCTCTGTTCTTCTCTTCTGCTCTCTCTCTCTCCCTCTCTCTCACACACATGCACTCACGCAGACACACATGCCCACAAACACCACCTGGCTTAAATTAATTTTTCCTTGTAAATACAGGAATTCATAGACTGGTGCATTTAAAGGCCAGTCATCTTGTCGATCCCCTCTGCCCGTAATGCATCCGGCATATTAATAACCTTAAACGCTGAAAATTTCCAAAGTAAACTGAGAATGGCACACACATCATGTGATTCATTAGGACCTCCATGCCATGAATCTGATTAAAATAACACTCTTTATTGGTGTCATAATCACAGGAGAATTATAGAGAACATAATCGCTGTAAAATTCAACTTATAGTAACCAGAAAGGGTGGCTATTTTTAGCACGGAGTTAGGATGAAGACAAAGCTCTCTCACACATAGAGCCTGCCCCTCCCAACCCCCCCAATAGTATCTTATGTCTGTGCCCCCCGTGGAATCTTTGTTTAATAATGCGCTTTTGCAAACCTTGGAGTATTAAACGTAATGTTAGTCCAGAGGAAGCTGTTAGGGAGTTACCACCAACACTACCCCTGCAGAAAACCTGAGCTGCCCATCGGGCCTGACAGCGGCATGAACTTTCCGAAAGAAATACCCGCGAGGAACAGAGTCTTGGAGCAGCCCTTCACAGTCTATGAGCTCACAGGCCTCCAAAAGCCTTGCCACCCGACTGCATGCACGTGGGTCACAGGATAAGAGAATCCAAGACCAATAATAACCATGACAATAATATGGGCCTAACGACATAGCACTAGACTCAGCACTCTTAGAATAAGTTGGACTGGATTACTGCATATAGGATTACAGTGTATAGCAACACAGTATGTAGCACTACAATGTATAGCATTAGTATTTTACTGATCTTAAAAGCATGTGCCTTGGTGGTAGATGTATCACAGCTTGATCACATATCCTACTGTGATGGCTATTTAGAACCGGAATTGTTTTCAGAGAACCAATTAAGTTATCTGAAGCAAAGTAGTTCTACATTTCTGCCCATGTTACTTGCACATCAATTAGCACAACTCACTGTCAATTAGCACAACTTTCTCACAAGTTTTAAATTAACTGTCACATTAACACATGGTTACAATTTAGGGATCTGGCTTTCACAGCACAGTGGCGCTGGTGCTGTAACTTGCGAACAAGATGGATTTTAAGTTACTCATACTGTATTTGGGACTATTGGAGACTGTGCAGAATTGTTAGTGATCTTGTTTTATGAACAGTCACGTTTTGTTGAGGCATGCGTTAAGGATGGTTCTACTACTTAGTTAGGCTTGGTTATTATGGCGGGTCTTTATGGGAAAACACACAGGAGAGCTTCTGCAGAGCTTCTGCAGAGAGACTGCCAGGAGCCAACTGCGTATTGTTTTGCTTCTTGGCAGGCCACTGAGGGAGATCCCCAGTCTAATGGACCAAACACGCAAAGACTTTGTGCAAAGACTCTGGACATTCTCGCTTGGTGGGCACATGGGTTTAAGTCTGAAATTGAGTATAATTTCAAATAATTTGGGGTGGGTAATTAATCTGAAAATAATTTAAATTGGCATTCATGGTGGTAGATCAATATCTTGCCAATTCATTTCAATGCATCTTTTTAATATTTACTATTAAACAACAACAACAAAGAAAAACACTGTCTATGAATAGGAACCCATTTTTCATTCCAGTTGTGAACTTTGAGGCCAAAAAAAGAGACCATGTCAAGGCAAAATGTTTAATTTGTTGTGATTTTAGGTCCCTATAATCTTCCTAACTGTACTGATAGTTATAATACAGTCAATCAGTGTCCCTATGCACAAGCTGTGCCCATGCCATTTAAAATCTTTAAATTATATTAATATTGAAAGGAACACAAAATTCCATACTTCTTAAAGGCCCACTTGGGGCTCTGGTAATGAAACCCTTGCCGTCAATAGCACATTTTTTCCACTTTATTCTGTACAGTACACACGTAATGGTGTAGTCATAGGAATGTGTTTCTCCTCAGCGGCTCTGCATATAGTCTAATATTAAAGCAGGGCTAAGCAATGTTCTGTTTTTTTCTATCACAAGCTCCCTCTAAAGACCACTGTATTGCATTGTATTGCACTGCATTCTATTGGAGGCGGGCCACTGCTGTTGAACATTGCAAATGCTGTCTATCTACCGTTGTAGGCCACAGTGGCGCATTCTACACTGTTCGTTCGCCGTGTAATGACTCATGTAAGCATCCTAAACAGTATGAAACGGATTAATTCACTGAAAAATGTTGCTTAGCGGGCCTTTAAACATGCCATGCATGCCATGACATTTCAGTTTTGTTTTCACATTATATCTCTGAGTTATATGTTAACTCTGAGCCACTGCATGCCTCTACCAAAAGAGCAGCATTAGAAAGACTTCAGTGAAATCTAATGTGTCACAAAAGCACCTCCACAGTAGTCTATCTGTCTTCAGAGGGAGAGCTGAGAAACCATTAGTGGCACCAGACACCCAGTAGGCCAGCTCTCTGGGGACATCTATGCTCTATAGAGCAAAGCCTAGGGTTTGACTCAGGTTAAAGAAGGCCTTTATCTACGAGGAATTAGTAGGCTTTACCTTTTCTCATTTCAAACCAACTGCCTACCTGCTCAGCACCAAATTAAGTTAAACTGGTACTTGCTGAATACCAAGATGATGAAATACATGTTAAGAAAGGGTTGCAAATCCCCTCATAAATGTGTTAGCCTATATGTGTAAAGAAAGAATTAAATCCTCTCAATTTCTCGCATGCACCTTGTCACAACTTCATGCAACATCATATTTGCACCTGCTTTCATTTTATTTTAACAAAAAGCTGATGATTTTAGTGCATCTGCCTAATACCTGAATGGGGACATGTATCCTGAAACCAGCTCATAATAACAGGCTGTTAGAAACATTCACCTCTGAGTCAATGGATTTTTTTTTATGTCTTATCCATATACGCTCCATAATAATTCCAACTTTATTATATGACTTACCTGCGTTAGAAACACCTGTCGCACGTGCTTTCATCAGGAGACTATCCCGTCACGCTCAGTACTTTGGCTGCGCGCCGCTCGCTCTGAATGGCAGCGTTGTTCATCACCTCACTCCAGCACCATCTCATGCAAGAGAGTTCGACTTTGTGATAATGACCGCGTCTTATATGTCTCTCCTTAAATTTCAAGGCCATAGCGATTGAAATCACGGGGAACCCATCTTACTTACAGAAACAGAGTGGGCTTTTTCTTCCTAGAAGCCCTCTACGCAATGCGATACCCGTTTTCCAGCCAGATCTACTTCCCCCCTTGTTCCACTCGGCTATTCGCTGACCATAGAACAGCCGATGCTTGTCTCGCACAGAACAACGGAGGTAGGTCCCTCCGATGACGTTAATCAGTTGTACCCATTGACGTAGGTGGAATCCCTGCCAGTGACGTCAGTTCAAAACGAGGAAACAAAGGGGAAACGTGGGGTTCTAAAAATAGAAAGCGGACCGATGAATGAGACCTTAAGTTAAAATAAGAAATTAGGCCTACTACAGTTTATAGAACAGCTTTTACAAGACTGGCCCAAGTATAGCCCTACTCGTTTCCGTTAGTTGTATTTGTCTAGAGACTGTTACAAACGTTAACGGTTTTTGAACTTGTTGGATGAGTTTTCTGTCAAATGCAAATTGCGTTGTGGACATATTTCAATGTTTGTCGGTATAAAACTGAAATATTTTGTCCGTCATTTGCATGAACCCATGTCAGGTGAATCCCTGTGCCTGTAGGCCTACTGCAGAAAAGTGATTTCTAGAATTATTTCTGGAGTTTGTCTGTTTCTTATCTGTTTTTTGTTTGTCTTTTATGTCTTTTTCTTGACTTATTTATCTATTCAGATTTTATTTCACCTATTTATTCACTGTAGGCTACTTATTATTAAGGTTTAGCTTTTCTTGTTAGGGTCCTATGAAATTTCTTGTTGGGGCCCTATGATGGCACTTTTCTGCCTCTGCTGTGAAGCTCTTAATTTCCTAAAGGATAAATAAAGTATCTCTACAGTATCTCTCTCTTTGGGTTAACTTCTGATGTTTTCAATTGTGCTGTACAAATAAAGGCACTTGATACGACGATGGAAAGAATTGCATTTCAATACATTGCAAATACAATAGAAGACTATGTTTTCCATGGGATGGCAGAAGGCGTGTGCTCTTAGCGTAGCTGTAGCTAATGCTATTATAACTAGCATGTAAGTAAGTTGTAGCCTATATACTGTGGTAATCAGGCTGCAGTTCTCTCCCTGCTCAGTTAGCTCGCCACAAAGCAGTTTCATAAAGGATGTTGCTGTGGGGGCAAATACTGCTCTTTGAGGAGCTGTGAGAGATTGATAACGTGATGGTGGTCAACAATGGAATAAAGATGCAATCATTATGCCTGTAAACATGTGAGAATATAAGGCTGTGGGATGGTCATGATCGGATTACTGAATTATTTACTTTGATATTTCATTTAAAGGTGTTCCATGAGATTCTGTAAGATTTTAGCACAGTTTAATGTCTTTTTGTCTCAAATTGTAGGCATCTCTCTTTGATCAACTTGTGTTTTGCCCCCCCAAATACATTGTGGGGGAAAAACGATCTCGAAAGACAACACATGGGCTGTAAACACTTGGGGCAAGGAACCAAAACATAACAAACAACAGTCAACCAATTGGCAACAAGATGGCTAGTGGGGGTGGATGGTGATGAGCATCCCCTTCCATTTTGTTGATAATTGGTTGGCCTTGGTTTGGTGTGTTTATGTTTGTTAATTTGAGGAAAGCTAGCCGATCAAGGGGAGATGCCTACAATTTGAGACAAAAATAAAACTACCTTTTATTTCCTTAAGTCCTGCAGAATCGCACAGAACAGTATCTAATTCAAAAATGCCCACAATCCCTCGGTCAGACCCCTGCAGCATCCCTCCAATATCATAACTTGATGCTTCCGACGATTTTGCATCGTTTCGTTTTCTGCAGAGTGTGAACCATATAGCATTGGCACTGTGGAACTTTCTGTTTTAACCTAGCGCTGATGTTTGGTTGTGACGTCAGCCTGTGTCACGCGCAGGAATGCACTGTTTGTGCGCTAGGTGGCGGCACTAGCCTGTATTAGAGCATGGAACCGGGCTTCGGTCGGACTCGGACAAATATTTAGAACTTCGGGCTCGGGTCGGACGCAGACACATCAGCGCGATAAGACATATGAAATGTAAAATGGAAAACAACTTATTACACTTGATGTTCGTTTTAGTCATAGGGTTGTGACAGTTTGTGACTAATTGAAAAAAATAAATAACAGCATAACATATTTCTTCCTGTGCCCGAGATTTTTCTATTGCTGCGACAAAGAAACAGTAAGCGCAGTTGTGAGATGTGCAGCAGCAGCAGTGAGCGCAACTTCAGCGCTGCTGGCAGAACAGTCGAGCAGGAGGACTGCCTTGAAGCCATCCACTGTCGACTCAATCCTTTTTCTCTACAAGAACATGGATTAGCCTACATTTTGAACGGATTATGTGAATAATTCCTTTGTTTCATAGTAGCCTAAAAGTGATTTTGTAAAATTATTTCAATAAACTAGTTAATGTTGTTGCAGCACTGGGAGCGCTCTTGAAGTGTCCATTTCATTTACAGATATAGGCCCATGCAACCTCTTGTTATTTACTTCTGTTTCTATTTTGTTATATGTTCATTTAATTTAAATTGGTTAGCCGACATAACTGTGCCCGGCCTCTTGTTTTAACGTGCACTTCTTGCTCCGTGTGTGCGCTCGTGCTCCGCCTATCTGTGCTGATTCCGAATGCTTGTCAAATTATTAATAAAATCGGACTTTCCACACAAGCAATAACAACGTGTGTCATTAGTATGCCCATGAAAATAGTGTGATTGTAAGTGTGTCGGGCTCGGTCGGACTCGGACACAAATATCTTAATGCCTATCGGGCTCGGGTGGGATTCGATCACGCGGTGTCGGGTGCGGGTCGGTCGCGGACAGAAAAAAATCGGCCCGATCCATACTCTAGCCTCTATGGCTAAAAAAAGTTTGGATGGTCTGGTTTGTGCCCGTAGCAGTTGATTTTTGTATACTCTGAGACTGACAGCTAACAGATAGGCCCAACTAGAATGGAAACAATTACCATAATGTTTGTAAGAATATTGGACATTTATGGATAAATCCTTCCTATACCATTAAGGGCATTGTGTAATTACAGACCTCCTATATTTACACCATTCCAGGTGAATAGATCTTATAGGCCTAGTCGCCTAATTTTGGGCAGGTGTTTTGATTAAGAATAAAAAGAGGATTGTCTGTAGGCTAGTTAAATTTTGGGTAGTTTGTGTTTTATCATCATACATTTCAGTTGGCTATAAGGACTTATTAACTTATTTTCACAGCCTTAAATATTCGATTGTACAGTGTGTTTATAGCCACGCAACAAATCAACAATGTCTTAATGTAAACAATCAACTTGAATATCTTTTTAGAAAATCATTACGACACATCTCCTTAGAGGGTAAGGACCAATCCATCTGGCTTGGTAATGCGCAAATTGCGTGCGTTAAGGCGCATTCGGAAGTCGACCTCAAGATCGGTAGGATTATGTTCCGAGTTTTTGGTCTGAGCCCTGTGAGAAAGTTTTGAATTGGACTCCAAAATTTCCGAGCTAATCTCATGAACACGCTTGATCGACAGTTTGGGACTTTTTAATTCAAACCACTTACGCTGTGAGCCCCCAGACGCAGCATCTCTCTCTCTCTCCCTTGCGTTTATGCTTTTTGTCTGCTTCTGTCTGTCAAAATTAAACAACCAGCGCCGCCGTGAGGACAACCGTAGACGCCCTATGCATTTGCGTAATGGTCGCTTATTTTTCTTATTTTCCTAAAAAAATAAAAGTAAACAAGTTGCCTTTGTAAAATCCAATAGGCTACTGTAGCAGTGTTAATTATTGTTACTCATTAATATATTTAGCCTACACCGCCAAACATTTTTTAAATGAATACGTCCAAAAATGTAAAACGTCATCAAATGAATAGCAATAAAAGGATTTATGCGGAAATAGGATACCATAGTAGTTCCAGAGACGGTTGATGAATGCCAGCCCTCCGCCAGTTGCTTTACCCGGCATGAAATATTGTGTTGGGACTGTAACTTTATAACCGTAGGCCTAGTTCTTTCCACTTTGTAGGGCACGACAATTTTACGATAAAAACAGATGACTGGCCCAGTTGTGGCGGCACTGGAGAGGTGGTGACCTCTAAATAAACGAACTCATTTGATTTAAGCCAGTCTTAGAAAAAAAGGATGCGCAGCTTAACCATCATTTAAGACGCACAATGTAAGTCAACTACTCGTATGTGCATTGTGTGTAATGCAGGCAAGCCGTCAAAGTCCTCCTGTGCAAATGATACATGTGCAAGGCAGGCAATGTGTTCAGGCGGTAGCCTATATGAGTATGAGGCTTCGGTTACACAACCAGGGGCATTTCCCGGTCTGTAGCGCCGCTAAAAACATGCCAGGATTGGGCAGTGTGGGGACGGCGGGGGAGGGGAGCCTAAAGGGTGTTGGTTCCACATAGTGCTGGGCGATACAGCAAAATCTGATATTGATCCGATACCAAGTAAATACATGGTCAGTATCACCGATATCGATACCGATACGATACTTATTACGCTTAAAAATGGAGCACAATTTATTTTATATAAATGAGTAGGCTTGACGAAGATAAGGTGGAGGCCTGTTTTAGTAGTCTATACTTTCTTTCCTTGGGATTTGAACCCTGTGTATAGGGAATAGAGTTATAGAGCTTATGTTCCATTGAGTTTGTGTAAGCTGTCCATTTTTTTTTTTTTTACTGTTCTTGCTATTGACAACACTCACCAAGCTTGTGTAACAGGGCTATGATTAGAATTTTTTTTTATATATTTCATCATTGTCAGGCCCTGAAAAATATGTCCTTTACATTTGTATGTTCTCTGTTCACGTTGGGCTGTTTACTTGTTTACAGTATGTCACGTGACAGAACAACAGCGAATCACAGCGGAGAGCTGAGGCATAGTGTGCGTGTAATAAACTCAGTGGAGTTGGTTGAGCACTGAAGTGGCGGAAAGAAAGTAGATCCTACTAAACATTAAATAGGAAAACTAGAGGTTAAAATTATCAATTTCATCTCACTGGTATAGATACGATACGATATCAACTTTAATATCGATTATATAAATATCTCGAATCGATCCGCCCACCCCTAGTTCCACACCACATGACCCCATAAAAGTAGTCCTTGAGTGTTGGAATTGTTAACCCTTCAGTAAAGTAATGCGTGGCTTCACTCAAGAGTCCTGTCTTGAAGAGAGATTTGTTAGTGACGAGATGGTGAAAAAGTTAGAGAAAAAGTTTTGTGGAAAAATTAGGAAAATTCGACAATCATCTTGTAGTTCATAATTTTGGGTGCCGATTCAGAATGATTATTTGTTTACCAAGCTGGATTGACAAATATACTGTGTTAGACTAGACATAAAAGACGTATATATGTTTTCTGCTGGAACATTATTATGTACATATATCTGTATTTTGAGGAATCGTTTGTGCACAGTTGTTTGTAGCGTATACATACCTTGAAGTTTTTATTCATTACAAGTAATTCACAAAATTCCACAGATATTTCCTGGAGACATCCATTTCCTTCATTTTTCATCCTGTTCTAATGCAGTTAATGGGTGTATCTTAATGCACTATTAGTAGACAATCAATCAGTCAATTGATCATTAGTTCATTCGATACATACATAACACACACACACACATATATAAATATATATATATATATATATAATATTATATTATATACACACAAACATATATATAAAGCTGCTCAAAAAAATAAAGGGAACACTTAAACAGCACAATGTAATCACACTTCTGTTAGAATCAAACTGTCCACTTAAGAATTTCATTCATTCATTCATGTGTTATTTTAGTGTTCCCTTTATTTTTTTGAGCAGTATATATATGTATATGTGTGTGTGTGTGTGTGTGTGTGCGTGCGTGTGTGTGTGTGTGAATTAGGAAACTGCCCGTTTACTGACCTTTCCTAAAATTTGCCATCAGATGTTCACCCCTCTACATGTAGTACCAGCCAAAGACTCACATATAACTTGCCAGAATCTAATGATGAAAATCACTTCAGTATAAGTTTATTATAAATGATGAACACAACTCAAAACTGGAATTTAGGATAAACTGTACCAATGAAACAATAAAAATATGAATGTACAAATACAAACATTAGACATACAGCATATTCATACTGTAACTATATTAATAAATAATTATTGATCACACTGGAAAAAAGCCTATATTAGTAAACACAACCTGTTTTTTTTGCGAATGGCGGTACCACAAACAAAGGCGAAAATGCAGTCTTAAACCATTAAAATGGCCACGTTTCAGGCCTGTTAAATTCAGCCCTATACTTAGCACAGAGAGAAAAACAACAAACAAATATGTGCCAACAAATAATTCACGTATTGTTAAATGAAATCCACCTGGCTAAAAAAACGATATTTCTCCCTCGTTAACACCACAGTAGAACTGAACACAAAGTGGCACAATATAACCTGTTAGTTTCAATTAAATCTTTTGAAATTATTAGAAAATGCTGCACTGCTGAAACACTGGTGTAATCACAAGACAAAAAAGAGACTTGAGTGTGTGTTATACTTATGGATGTTTTCTTTTGAAATAATCCATAGAAGCTAACCCTGTGCTTATCCCTGTCTGACCTATTTCTCTGCATCTATTGGGAGAATAAGGAAATGTGGTCCTTTCTCTGTCTGAAGTCAGTTGGACAGACAGACAGAGAGACAGACATACAGATATACAGACAGACAGACAGACAGACAAACAGAAGTTAGAGAAGAAAAAGACTTGGCAGAGATAAAACACGGCCAGGTTGGAGACTTGACAGAGTGCTGAAGATTTCTTCATTTGAGGTGAAAGAAACCACTTGATTTGGCAGGTGGTGCCATCAGCATGTTTGCCTGGTTCTTGTGTGTGATGTGAATCTTGGTAGGCAGATACAAGGTAGAGACAGAGACACAGAAACATACAGTATGAATAAACACATTTATCAAAAACACAAACCTAAACAATCAGTAGTTTTTTAACAGCTTGAAGTTTGTTTTGCTTGCCCACATGCCTTTAGTGTGGATAGGTCCTGCTTGCTAGTGTGTGTACACCTGAAATCTGATAAGGTAAGACCCATTGATAACAGGACCAGGCACAGAGAATACCCCACATAAACTGCCCACAATCCCTTTAACATACAATCTACTTCCCTTGTGGCATCCCTCTCCTGAACCGTTGATAAACTGAGTCACTCTCATTGTGGTCATTCAGTTACCCTCTTGATAAACACATATCAGCTCCTATGCGTCTTGCACACAATATTTACATATAACATCATTATTTTAGCTGACTACTGAATGTACACTACTATATGTCTATAGCCTATGTTGAATGTAAAGAATTAACATCTCCTGAGTCAAAATATACTTGTCAAATCAATCTGATTTTGATTCTGATGAATGTCCATACTCTAGATCTAAGCAGTTTGTGTGGCTGGACAAATATCACCACACCTCTGCTGGCTTAACATGTTGCCTCAGTAACAGAAGCATTGGCAGAGATAGCTTCCAGTTGGTATCATAGTCAGTTCTGTTTAGTTGGCACTGTGATAGCTTTAATTCTACCCACTCTTTCTTCAACATCAAATTTAATGCTTTTTTCCAGGAATTTAAAGGGCTAACAAGAAATGTTGATTTACGAATGATTAGCATGATAATGGTAAGATGAAATCTTACCGAAGCCCCCAAATAACCTTTATGGCGCTCTAACTAAAGATACTATGCTTATGAAATTTAGCAGTAGTACACACTCCACTTCACTTGAAGTCTAAGCAGATGATGCAGCCTCCACTTCCATTGTCTCTCACTTTAGTTTATTTTTAATGATGCTGATTAACTTGTATGGGAAACAGGGTCATGCCATCTGGGCCATTAGTACTTTCCCCCAGAGTGAACACTCACGCTCTGGGGTACTCACACCCAGTGATGCTGCACAACCTGTAAACTAGGACTGCCAGAACCTTAAGGTTTCTTTTAAATAAATACCATACCATAAATCCGGGGACCCAGCTTCAAGTCCGACCCGAGGTCATTTCCTGATGCTAACCCATCTCTCTCTCCCACTCATTTCCTGTCGTTCTCTTCACTGTCCTATAATGGAACAGTCTAGTCCACTGGTCTTTGACGGTTTCATTTCAGACAGTAAACTCTCAGAATTAATATTCAAGATTTTGTTGGTATAGATACAAGGTAGTATGCTTGGTCATGGCGCCTAGATCTGCTCAAGCTGGCGCTTGCCAGCTGCTGCTGTTGCAAACTTCTAGCTGCATGATTAAAGCTGCTGCAAAAATATGAATGTATACGTGACTACTGTCACACGCAAAACAAGCAATAAATAAACAGATCCCCAAACAAAGCAGATCAAGACGCCAGACATGTACGCTGCGCTGATGCAATTCTGTCAGTTTCAGTGACCTACCATGTAGCCCGCCATATGTGAGGAAAATATGGGCCAGCTAAGTGAATTAAATTGTGAAGTGAATACGACTAATGACAATGTGTGTACCTCTGATCGCAAGACCAAGGTGATCTAATGGCCTGAAGACAAGTGCGGTGAATCCTTAATACTAAACAGTGAGTGCATGCAAATTCCAGGTGACGCCCAAAATAAGCAACTTGAAGCAGTAGACTGACGTTACGTTAGACGAATTTAAGAACATAATTGGGAACCCAGCACCACCTGAGCAAATACGGTCAGTTTTGAGCACAGACTTATCTTTAGCATTGGGGTCTTGGATCTCTGGATGATGTATCGCAACGATAATCCAGCAATTCAAAAATAAGTCAGCAGTCAACTGAGCTTCGACAGCGTCTCTGCCGCCATAGTACGTTTAAATAAGCGCAGGATTTGGGAGCAGACTTGATTGGTCTGCGTCATGAACTAATTACGGCGCCACCCGAGTTTCCTGTATGAACTGGTAATATATCAGATCTTGCTCTTTTTTTTTTAAAGATATTTTTTGGGGCTTTTTGCCTTTTATTTGGATAGTGAAGAGACAGACAGGAAATGAATGGGAGAGAGAGATGGGGAAGGATCGGCAAAGGTCCACAAGTCAGAATCGAACCCGGGTCCGCTGAGCCACAGCGCCTCCCAAATCTTGCTCTTTTGATAATTTAGTAGGTTGACAAACCAGTTAGACTAGCTGGTTTTATCATCTCATCTTAGCTAGATAGGCTAAATTCAAGATTGGGTCAGTTCCATGACTGATGGCATCCTAGCATCATAGCAGGTTATTTATGAAGTTACATGCTTTTTGGAAGGTAATTTTGAGCAGACCACTAGATTTCAACGCTTCCTCATCAACACTTCAGCAAGACACAACTCACTGTGCAAGGTGGCTGCATCCATGGTTCTCCATCTATCTGCATCGGCAGAGCCTTCAGTGTCCTATTTGGGAAATCAGAGACAAACGTGGAGTTAAAAGAGGGCTTCGGAGAATCCTAAAAGGCAGAGTAATGCTCCAACTGTGAAAAGTGCACGTGCACATGCTAGCCTACATGGGCACCTGATTGTGATTTGGGCCGTCTGGGCCAGTCTGCGGCCCATGCTCTTTAGGCCAGAGTAGATCTGTCCCATCTCCAGAGCTCCCTCCAGACCCACCACCTCCAGCCGTTTATCACTCAGATCTGAAATAAAAAAAGATAAGAAAAACACTGCATGCATACTCAATCAAGGGGGTACATTTTAGCCTTCCTCAGACTAGGCTAAAAGTGAGCAGGAGATACAGGAAATGAGGTGGGAGAAATGCATTAGTGAGTTGGTGAAATGACCTCTGTTCTGACCTGATTAATATCTTTTATTGGATCTATATTTAAGAAAATAATCAACCCAGAAACTCAGTTTCCATGCCCCCATTAATGCTAATGCAATTTGCCTGCCCTCATTAGTGTTAACTGCTATTTTGCTATTCTGTTATTTTTGTTTACTTTTCCTATCAAATGGAACACATTTTAGCTCACCTTTACTTTAAAAGGAGTGTTAGGCCTCGGGTACTGAGTGTTAGGTCGCAATTTTTTTTAAAGGTCTCCTTCCAAAATAAACCGTTTAATACTTAATTTTTTTACATTACCATAGGTCAGCCCAAGTTGCACTTGTATGCTCAACTTCAAAATGCTCTCCTACCCCTATAGTCTGTATTTGCCTGTGATAGAAAACATCCGGGAAAAACGAGCAAATCGGAAAAGCCGTACAAGCCTACGTCACATTAAACATTAGCTATGCAGTTAGCCCGCCCTCAAGAAAACATTATTAGGCTGCCTGCAGACAGACCCACTAGAGGGAGCGTCACAGTGCTGTTAGCCAATCAGAGGAGATACGTTTGCATATCATTAATATTGATAAGAATCCTCTCACGCTATCCCTGCTCTCGTTTTCACCTAACTAAAATAGCAACCACAGCATATTTTTGTCGAAACCAACTCTCATGACATTATTTTAGACAAGAGACCACCACAAAATTAATGAAAATACGATGGAATGAGACCTTTAAAGAAATGTGAAAATATAAAAAAACACTACTGTCCAGCTATAAATACACAAAATACTCTTAACCACCCAGACTCTATCTAAACAGTCTCTTATCTTGGTGTGCTTAATGTTGAGCGGAACAATAAATTGTAAGAACCTGGCTGCTTGTTTTTAGTGTATTCTCAGACCTGAAAGGCCAAAGTACAAAATGTTATTCAATGGTTTTAATGTTAATAAAGGTCACTGGATATGCTGTGTACTGTTCTACAAATATACAAAAATGTAATAATCCAATCATGATGATGTGAAATGAGGTCTCAGTTGTGCTATATTGGAAGTATATACAACAACACTGATAAATTTGTGTGGCTCTTGCGTGGCATTTTGTTTGCAATTTCTAGGTAATTTGAAAAGTTTTAAGAAATAAAAAAGGCACCCTTAAAGCATATTTAGTGTATACCTTGGCATCTATATTTCAGAGTCTCATGATCTGTGATGACATCTGGTAAGGCTTCCTCACTGTCCACTTCAGCCTTCCGGGATTCTCCCCACAGGTTGGAGCCACCGTGCATGCTGGGAATGTTTAGGACAGCAACACCTTGTAGGTCCAAACTGCTCAAGTCCAGAGGAACCCCACAGCACTATTTAGAAGCCAACAGGCAGTGAAGACGAAAAACAACAGACAAGAAAGCACTCATTAAATTCTGGGTGCAAGACAAAAAATAGATAAATTAAAAAGTTCAAAGTCTGCAAAAGACAGAAACAGTCTTACTGATCTAGTAGAAGGTCTGTGGTGACATTGGTTCAACAAGAGTAGACTAAAGCTAGTTTCACACCAAGAGTGTTGTGTGATGGATTCATCAGGATAAAAAATGAGGATAGCTTGACGCTAAAACGCGTTTGTGGTTAGGGCATAGTGCAACATGCATCAGGCAGATGTATCAGTTTTGTGTATCTTGTGTTTGTCAATATCAGTTTTGTAAATACTAATATTTGTAAATGTAATCCAGGCTGCCTGGTCTGGGTTTAAAGTAAACAGCAAAGAACTTTAAAGGCCACATTTATAGGGAAAGTGTTAAGTGGTGGCTACAGTAAACTATTTGTCTCTCAAGCGTAGTTCAGGCTAAAGTCATTAAAGCAGAACTACTCCATGCTTCTTTACCTCAATAGACAGAAATTCGGACAATTTCTTGCAAGAGGCAGACATGGTCTCAGACGTGGCTAACTCGAAATAATACAATTTGTTTTTTGCTCTGAAAGACAAAAAACAAATCCACACATCAGCATCCTAAAATGAGCCCTTAAATTTATATATTTATGTTATATATATATTTACATTAAACATGTTTAACACATTCAACTGCTGCAAAAACTCATGGTGTATAATTTCCACCCAATCTCCACCTACAGTAATTCAATCTCAACCATAACTTAATCCTCCATTTTAGAAATAAACAATTAAGGGGTGCCGTGGCTTAGTTGGCTAAGGTGCCATACTATGAATGCTATGGGACCCGGATTTGAGTCTGACTCGAGTTCATTTCCCAATCCTACCCCATCTCTATCTCCCATTTGATTCCTGTCTTCACTCTACTACCCAAAAACTATATTAAAAAAAAGAGAAATGAACAGATCAGTGTGCTGAAGACTTACCTACTATTGAACTTCTGAGGGTTCTTCTCCCTTAGCGTATGGAACCGATGAGCAATGGATGCATCCTGCGTATAACAATAGAGTTTTATTCCATAAACCAAATGTACTTTCTGCACATCTATAAGGATAATGTATGCATTTAGTAGACACATTCATTCAAAGCAACCTACATGTTGCCATGTATAAATTACTTCAGGGCCAGTTTCTCTTAGAGCAACATAGGATTAAGTGCCTTGCTCAAGGGCACAACAGTGGTAGCTGGGATTTGAACCCACAATTTCTAAGGTTCTAACCAAGCTCTAATCTAACTACTGCACCACCAATTAAAGCTGCAATACAGAAATAAAAGTAAAATGACACAACACTAAAAATATTGTTTACAGCATTTTTCAAATTTTAACAGTGAAGGAATGCTCTGCCTTTAGGCATATTCTTTTCACATTCTTTTTTTAGAACTGTTTCCTACTGAGGGCCACAGGGGTCTGGCACAGCTCACTGGAGCTGCTGTGACAGCAACGACAGGCCCAATCGGGTAACCTTCCTTTTAAAGGTGCTCTATGAGATTCTGCAGCATTTTAGCGTTGTAGGCATCTCCCCTTGATTGGCTAGCTTTCTGCCTCCTGAATACATTGTGAACAAAATCCAGTTTCAAAAGACAGCAAAGGGGCTGTAATGCTCAAACCTGAGCGGTATACTCACACAAACCCTAGGGACACGGGGATCTGAACCATAACATAACAACGGCCAACCAATCAGTAACAAGATGGTTGGGGGAAGGGGTAGGAGTTAATGCACGAGGCAGTTTTTCACAATGTATTCAGGGGGCAAAAAGCAAGCCGATCAAAAAGAGTGATGCCTACAATGAGACAAAAAAATGAAATCATGCTAAAATCCTGCAGCATCTCAGAGCGCCTTTACCTCAACTTCTTGGGTTTCTCGCAGAACTCACCACGCCAATGGAGAAGTAGTTGTTGATGATCTCATAGGGAACGGGGTCACCCTCCTCCTGGGGGTTGTTTGGGGTGACCTGGACACTCCAGCGGTCCATGGGGGTCACCACTCCCCCCTCCACCTCCTTTAGTATGTCACGGAGGTCAGAGCCCTCATAGCCTTTACACACACACACACACACAAAGAGAAAGAACGAGGGGCCAATAAGGTTAACTGAATGACTACTACATGTCACCTAATATGCACCACACACACACACAGATGGAGAAAAAAATGAGTGAGAGAAAAAAAAGAGAGACAGAGAGAGAGACGTATGAAGGCCGGTGTATACGTCTTCCTTACCCCCTCCCCAGCGGAGACATCGGGCAAGATCGTTCCCTGTACCGAGGGGCAATATAGCCACAGGTGGGCTCACTGGGAGGTCTGCTCGATCTGCAGCAAAACACATAACAATTCAGCAAGTTGCCAGCTGGAACATTTTAGTTGTTGTTAACTGTGTTGCGTTTAGAAACATTCATGTAGATGTTCTTTATGTAACCATCATCTGCTCACTTTCAAAGCATATTAAATTCAATTGTATTTATATGAGGCTTTTTACAATAGTACTGTCTCATTGTGGTTCACAGCAAAGAGCATACAAATAACCATCATCTGCACTGTTTCAAAGCAAATTCAATTCAAGTGTATTTATACAAGGCCTTTTACAAATAGTACAGTCAGTACACGCCAAAGAGCCTACAAATCAAGAATACCGTTTCTGCACTTGATAGCTGTCAGCAAGTTTTTACAGGGATCGTGGCTTTGTATTCAGTTATGCTCAAGGCAAAATTCCTTACCAATAGCATCAAGTATCCAGCCAACCGTTCCATCACCACCACATACCAAGACTCTGTACTGATGAAGGTTCCGGAAGAAGTGAAGCCTGATATTCCAGAACATGACAAAACACAACAATTTTATTTGCCAATTAAATTCTGCAACAACAACAACAACAATAATAATCATCAAAAAATATAATAATAATAATAATAATAATAATAATAATAATAATAATGAATAAACATTATAATAATAGTAGTAAAAATAACAATACACAGAAAAAAATATATCATTATAAGATGTGAATGATGGGTAAATCCTCATATGCAAATTGGTCTTGATTCCACATGGGCTTAACACGTGAAGCAGCATAATCAAAGGTATGAGTCACCCTAAGATGCAACTAGTCTCTGTGTTTTTCACAAAAACAGGAAACCCATCAGACACCACATTGCGAGTGCTCTGCTTCAGCTGAGGCTCATGTAATTCTGCAAAGTGAAGTGACACTAAGCCTTCATATACAGCAAATGGATGAAGTGGACTAATAAAGGTCAGAACAAACAGCAAAGCGTCTCCCACATGAACACATAATGTATGTAGGCACTCAGCTGGGCCACCCACGCCTGCTCTTAAGATCTTGCTCATGGTAATGGACACAGCGACTGAATTGATCTAGCTGAGCTTTAGTTCATTCTGTCTGTCTAGAGCTGTGGTGTAATGAGTACCCAGTGGATGCCTTCTTGCCTCACCCAGGGTTTGGTCCTCCATTGTTGAGGTTGAAGACTTGCCTTGGATTCAAGAAATACTGCAACTTCCTCATCACCCTAATTTAAAAGCAAGAAATAAAAAGCAGAACCAGCGACATAGGTGGTTATGTAAATCTGCTAGTTCTGTAATGTAATGAGTCTTAGTGAACATATCCAGCAACATCAATGATAAAACAAGGAGGGTCTTAACTACAGAATCTCCAAGTCAATGTTATACACGGCACAAGTTTCTAAGATTCTGATCAGATACTTGATTACATTAAATCAGTTTTCTAAAAATATCTAAATCGTATTTTACATTTCTTAAAAATATATTGTATTTTTATCAATTTAACATGACTAATGTCGATAATTAGATGGAAATCTGATCATCTGTCTACATGCTCTGAATGCCATGCTTACTTGTAAGTACACACTAATGTGGACATTTTTTTTATGATCAATCCCCACCTTTCTCCTTGTTTTCCCCCACTTTTTGGATTGACGAAGACCAGAAGAGGATGTGTGTCTGGTGGTGAAGTAATCTGAAAGAGATAGGTCAGCTTATCTAACACTTGAAAGTCAGAAATCAGTAAGTAAGATACAATGACAATGACAAGGAAATTTAAGAAACAAAGAGTTTCAGAGCATGAAACAGACAAACATAACAGTGATGGGTTAGTTTTTCCTGGCACTTGAAAGTCAGAAATCAGTAACATAACATACAATGACATGTCATCAATGTAACAAAAGGAAATGCAAGTGCTCAAACTAAGGGCAAGAAACAACAAGAAGAACTTTCAGGGCAAGAAACAGAAAAATAAAGAATCAAATAATTAATGATCTACATAGCCAGCAAACAAACAGCTGGGCAAAGATGTAGCTGCTTCAGTAAAGCAGGTAAAAAGGATCCCAAGTTAAACATAACCACATCAGGGGGGTGTGGTAATGTTTAAAGTCTGGAAAAGCCTGGGAAAATCAGAGAAAAGCCTGATGGGTGAAGGATGGGATGAAGGATGATGAGTGTAGTGTAGTAGTGTACTACAGTGTAAAGTGTAGTAATGGAAAAGCTATCAAGGAAAAGCATAGGAAGGGGTGACAGGTGACGAGATCTCTTACATGTAAACGGGTTCCCTCTGATGTCATGTTCCTCAGTGCATTCTCGCCGCATGAGCTGTGGCCCTCGTCCTCCTGGCGCACACACACACACACACATGCGCACAGACACACACACATGCACACACATAAATATGTGCAAACACATACACACACACAGCCATTACACAGAGTAACTTTAGTACGCATAGCAATACAATAAAATGTACATACTGTATACCAACGAAAGACCAAAAAAAAAAAAAAAAAAACCCAGTCACAAACACAGGCAGTCACATATACAACACTGTTACGGCCAAGACTTGGGGCAAATTACCTTAAGGCAAATTACCTTGAGAAGGGGACTAATGCTCCATGGTGGCAGGATATGATCTCGCAGTGGTCCACAGTCACACTCGGAAGACCCTAGAGTCAAACACTCATCGTGCCGCTGAAAGAGGTTTTAAGCATAGCCATAAATACCTAAAATACCTAAATACCTGTTAATAGCCCTACTATTTGTCTTGATTTAACATTTATATTAAACATAGCACATTAGTACAACACAATGAATTTTCTTTTGTGTATGAAATGCCACTGAAAGAGGCTTTAAGCATAGAAATGAATTAAATACCCACTCTCGCATGCTAATAGCCCTCCTATTTGTCTTAATTTACTATTTATATTAAACATAGCACATTTTGTACAAGAAAATTAATTTCCTTTGTGTATAAAATGTGCTCTATAAATACAATTAAACAACAAGTATAGACTACAAAGTAGCATTAGCATCAGCATCCTGTTGCCTCACCTTGCGGTGGCAGAACGCACAGCGTTTGCCTGTCAGAGTTTTAATCTTCTTGGGGCAGTGGTCACATTTACTGGAGTCACTCTCAGTCCTGATCCAGTCATGCCGAGGGACCTGTAGGTCATGAACACACCGTAGGGACAAGGGTCAGGGGTCATCATGACCTTCCAAACGCAAAGCAATACTATTTTGTCCCCTTTGCCAGACACAAAGCTCTTGCAGCCTGTCTCACCCCGATCTCTGCCTTGTTCTTGACGTAAGTGCGCACGCAAGGGGCGGTGTTCTTGTTGGCACAGCGACTGTGGACCGTGTACCTGCAAACTTTTGGCACGAGAAACACACTCAGTAAGACGTTTTGGTTCTTTTATCTTCATCCAATGAAAACGTCATGACAAAAACCTATGGTTAAATGTATGCAAATCAAGTATTTAGTATTTTTATTTTATGTGTCTGCGAAGCTGTGTGTATAATCTGCTGAATGTATGCTAGACTCTCTGTGAGATCTCTCTCTGTGGGTCTCTGAGCATCTGATGCTGCCCTCTGGAAATAATCGATGTGTGAAAATTATTATCCCTCTGGGACAAGAATCAATCAATCAATCTACCTATCTTTAATTTGTTGAAATTAGCCTGTCCTCTTGTAAGGTGTGGCAATTTGGCCTGGCATTGACTGTTGGAGACTGCGCCTCCTGCAAGTGGGAACTCACCGCTGCAGCAGAGGCCCTGTTTGCGGAGGCCCATGAGCATCCCCTCACACACGCAGCAGTAGGTGGGTTTGGTGAAGTTCTTCATCCGCCACGTATGCTGGCTGTCCAGCTCCGCGATCTGCCTCAGAGCCAAAAAACATGCGGACACATCAGACCCCACCTCACTAGGCCATGAATGCCAGCTGTGAATGCCGTGACTAATGGCACATTAAAGAGACGAGCTGACTCGAGCAAATGTCTTCCAGAAAAACGCTAAGCTAGAGCTTCTGGATGTCAGCTCAATTAGAGTTGTGTCAGAAAGCACTGCATGTGAAAGTTGCTTGTCTGGGTAAACTACAGGCTTCTTGATGTCATTTTAGCACAGTTGAAGGTGCAGGATTTTAGCACGTTCATTATTAACTCAAATCGTGGGCATCTCCCCTTGATTGGCTAAATGTCTGCCCCTTGAATACACTATGAAAAAACTTGGTCTAGAAAGACAACACAGGGGCTGCAATACTCAAACCTGAGCAGTGAATTCAAACAAAGACTATTGACAGGGGGATCTGAACATAACAAACAATGGCCAATCAATTGTCAACAAGATGGGGTGTCCTTGTCAATGCGCATCCTCAACCGTCTTTTTGCTGATTGGTTGGCCGTGGTTTTTGTGTGTTTAGGTTTGAGTGTTCGTTGGAGGATTACAGCCCCTGTGTTGTCTTTTGAGTTTTTTTCACAATGTATTCAGGGGGCAAAAAGCAAGCCGATCAAAGAGAGAGGCCTACAATTTGAGACAAAAATGAAATTGCGCTAAAATCCTGCAGCATCTTATAGACTAGAGCACTTTTGAACCAGAGTTGTGCCACAGACACGTCACTTGTGTGAGTAAACTTGCCTTCAACCCCAGAAGCACCAGCAGAGGCACGTTATTCATCCCTCCCAGAATCCACTCCTGCTGTGTCACGGTCCCACTGCTGTCTGCGTCAATGGCCGTCATTGTGTCTTCCAGGAGCTGAGTCAAAAACAGTCAACCGTCAGCAACCAAGCATATGCATCACCACTACAAACAAAGAGGTACTTTTGATGAAAGTGCAAATCTATGAAAAAAAACTTGTTGTACAATATGTAAACAATATTGTAAACACATTAAAATTTTCTAAAATGTTTACTGATAACTTCATTAAAAGGCCACATCAACTGTGAGGACAGGTTGAAATTTAAAGACTCAATAAAGTAAAAGTGTCTGGCTTTGTACCATGTTAAATATGTATATCACAAAGCCATTGCTAAAAATGTCAAAACTTTACCACAATGTAAAATTTCACCATTTTGTTGGTGTAGGGCGCGACTAAAAACCCATCTATGTCCACGTAAAGGACAGGAGGCAGTGTTAGGGATGGTTTCTAAGCGGCGTTTGGCTGTGCATTAGGCCTATGCACCAGTGCATAGATAGACAGTGCACTGTAGATATTGATCTGGCTACTGTTGGGCTGTGGCCTGACATCTTCACGTTCCCCTCCTGTAATTGGTCAGAGGCAGTCAGAGCAAACGTTGATGCCTACAGTATCCGAACATTGCAGATAGTGCCTGTTTTTTTCACGACTTTTTCACATTTAGAAATACTCACATGGGCTCAAAATATATGTGATTTGTAGCGACATTTCCTTTAGGATGATGAAGCTCGATCAAGGACAACATCCAGGACAACACTATTGTTTCCGTGCTAGCAGTAATGAATTTATTAGCTGTAGCAGCTTATGGTTGGTTCTGAGCCACTACAATTCCCGCTCAATGTTTTTACCACTAAGTGGCTTTTAAGAACCATGGGAGACTTTAACCTCAAACAGGAGTTAAAGGAAATGATACAATCCATTACCGGTCTCAGCTCCGTCACATCCCAACCAAGATAATCTGCCGCACGCATCATCTGGGTTATTATTGTGTCCACTTCCTGGAATGAATTCACAGGTATTTCAAATCGGTCAAATCAAACATCAGATGGGATTTGAATAGCATTTGCAAAGGTAAATGTACAATCAAAACATTAGCTTTAAACCACCTGACCTCCTTAAGAGTCTTCAATGACAGTAAAGGGCTTTAACCAGTGAGTTACTATGGCTTTAAAATATTACCAGTATGTGAAGCATGTGTGAAACATAATAAAGGGAATTAATCATTTATCACTTACGGATTTGTCCAGATAGCCATTGCCATCTTTGTCATATAATTTGAAGGTAACTATATAAATGTAACAAAAAGATAAAAGATAAAAGACATGCCTGTCATAAGTTGCTACTGGTGCTAAGACCACACTGCATTTATTGCAACTCGACATTGTATGACATTTTTGATACAGTGTCAACAGCACTCACATTCCAGTTTCTCCCTGGGCTTGCCCTCCTCCAGAACCGAGAAGTAACATGACATTGCCTTGATGCAGATGCCATCTGAAAAGAGACGCAGAATGAACATGCCTGAAAAGCAATCAGTAGCCACTTAACAGACTAATAATGCTGTTTAATAAGATCCATGAACCACAACCAACACATGTATTACTGTAAATAAAGATAGCTTAATAACTCAAAAACAACCATAACTGATGACTAGAGATGAACCTCACATAAGAAAAGGATTCTAAGGAAGTTAAGTTCACAAGTGACAGTTTTTGACATGTTGTTCAAGGATTCAAGGAATTTATCATCACATACTTTTTTTGAAAGGTGTAATGAAGGTAACACAATGGTATGAAGAGAGGCAACAGTTATACCATCAGCACTACTCCCATACATTAACAAGGGGCACCCAAGAGCAACAGGGGCAAGGAAAAACTGACATTATAGACATTATACCTTCTTTGTGCTTTTCTTTGCATATGTCAGAGTCGTGGAAATACTGGAAGAGGTGTTGGCAGAGCTCATTGGGCAGGTTGTCTGCCTCCAGGTAGTTCTTGAGAAAGAGCGAAAAACCAGTCCGGTTGATGCGCTGCCGTTGCACATGAGTATTTGGAAAGGGTGGAGTAGGAGAAGAAGAGATGGAGGAGGAGGAAGCATGACAAGTGTGTAAAGAAGTGATAAAGAAGGGAGCACAGGAAAGAGAAAAAGCAAAAGAAGAAAGAGAGAAGAGGAGAGAGGGGGAGTTCAGAGTGTGGTGAGAAGGGGAACAAAAGGGCATGTTGTGATGAAAACACATCACTACAAATTGATCAGTGTATTAGACAGTAAAAGCCGCTCAACGCAGCCATGACAGCAATTACATTAACCTAACCGACTGATAAAATAATGACCGAGACAGAACACCGCGAGCTACACCTAATCTGATGATTCTACCATGTAAAGCCCATTAGTACACAATGAACACAAGGTTGTTTCTTGACAAACATGGGAGACCAGACTGGGGGACTATTTTTGTCCAAAAATCAGTAAACAATGCCGTCTGATGTACTCACATCTCCGGACCGGTGCTGGACCAGTTTGCCGCCGGCATTGAATTCCTTCACCACTTCTTTCACCCTCATACTGCTGTCTGTGTAGCAGAGCATAGATGGCTTTGCATACGCTACTGCACTCACATTGTATACTGCACTCTCATTGCATTTCACTGTATGTTACTGCATACTGCATTTGCATTGCATGTCACTGTATGTTATTGCATTCTGCGCTTGCATTGCATTTCATGGTACTGTATGTTTTTACACTTCTTATCAATTATTCAAGCTCTATACATCTCAAATCACTTTACTGTTGCACTTGCTGGTTGGATGTGAAACTGCATTTCACTGCACTAGTATCTTTTAACTCATGCAGAGACAATAAAGTTGAACTAATACAATTCATTCATTGGACAGTGGTTTCAAGAGTAACACAAACCATCCCATGCTGCAAATTAGCTCCATGTTGAAATCAAATGCCCTGACAAGCTGGTCGGCGCTGCACTTTAAGTTAGCTTACATTCCACCAAAATGAATCAACACACAGAGAGGCTGAGCACATCAGCACGCAGGTGTGAAGTGGCACCTGGATGAGAGGTTCCGCACCCGCAGCCCACACAGAAGCGACATTATTATCACCATAGCGACTACGGCAGCAGGGAGAACAGCGACTGTACTCACACTCCATGTATTGCTGAAGCTGGATGAAATCGACAGGACTCAGCTCGGCCCCGCCGCATGACTCCGCTGCCAAAGAGGTCATCTCGGATGTCCTCGAGCACCTACCGATAGGGATTGGAGAAGAAGAAGAAAGTGAGACTGAGAATGAGGGATTGATGGATGGATAGAGATAGAAAGGCAGAGAGATATGAAAATCACAGTGTATGAGAGAGAGTGAGAGAGGTTTTTAACTTATTTTCATGGATAATGGAAACACGGAGATAGACACACCATCCAGTGCACTACTAACTCACAACCCAATATGGCAAAGGAGAACAAATATGTGACGAACCTCAGCTGTGGTTAAACACTACACTCTTGTTTGGGAATGGCATTGAACCATTCAGCCAAGACCATTGTCGCATGAATGACACAATAGCTTGGACCAAGTTCATCCCCATTCCAGAGCAGAGATAACAATCATTTGACTACAGCATTATTTCACATGATGTCAGACGTTATAGATAACTAGGCTATAGTTCTACACCTCATCATCAGGAAACTCTGTTTACATTTTAAAAATCAAAATAATGATAGACTATAATATTATAATAGGCTAATTACATACTCTATACAATAGATTCTATCTTAATTTAGTTCTACTTTAGCCTATTTGATTGAACGTAATTTTATTTAATTTTCATGTTGGGAACCCGAAAATATTCTAAAAATCAGCAGGGCTACAGTAGGCGTTGGTTTCCCATTGATGGAATTTGGTTTACAGTATTCAATTGTTCTTAATCTGTGCAGGCTATTGCATATCCGGGACAAATCCTTTCTCCAGTGAAAATGGGTGACTTTTTGAGCCAAAGGCAGTGGATTCCAAGATAAGCCGCCAGTGCCTGCCTGGGCCTATTAGTCATTGGATTATTGACAGCAATTGATAGTTATTCTCCGACTACATAGGCAACATGTCAATTAGACAACTAATTACACTCTTCTAGCCTATATGACAGTATACATTCGTATTTTGGATCAGGTTACAAAACTAAGAATGAACTTCTCTCGCAACCCCCGCGATCTTATCATACAAAAGTATGACACCCGACACCTTCCGTGAGCTCTTTGCCAGTGCCCTTTGAAAATGTTATCCATGGACACTGGCCTTACCTCATTAGAATGAACGTATAAGCCCCAAAATCAATGTGCCGAGACGCGCACGATCCACTTGCCAGACTAAGTGAAACCAACCGATTCACAAGTAACGTCAGATGGACACAACTTCACGATGCCGAGAAACACGTTTAAGCCTTTCAGAAACCGTTGTTTTCATCCAACCTTCCTAAAAACTCGATTTTATTAGTCCAGTGGTCCATTTAAACTACCACAGGGTAAAACTGGATCTTAAATGACAACAAAATAAACTTGCAAACGTGTCAAGGGATTGCGCATGATCAAACTGAACAACCGGGCCTAAGAGATCGTCTATATTTTCAATTACACGAGTTGCAGGATATTCGAAAAAATATAAATCGGCCCAACTTACTGAGGCAGTTGTGTTCCGACGTCCAGCGCTGACGGCACTGCCTAGCTCGAGTGTAGGAGGGTAGGCTATAGGTGGATTAACCAAGCATTAAATGGGCGGGGAGAAATAGCAGCAGAGGATCGTCACAGCACGGAGAAGCCCTCCTTCACATTAATCCAATTCATTTTAGGCCTAGCCTACTTCCTATCTGATACTGTAATGGATAAACACTGTATTTTCTATGAAATACGGTTTAGAAAAACGGCTTAATGTGATTGGTTAAGTCAGAAGTAATGACATGAACATTATGTCCCCAACCGGCGCATTGGCACGGAATAATCGATGCAGAATGTCAGTCAGCGGTCCATTAACCCACTTCCATATTGAAACCACTGTTTTCTCTTTACGCGTCAGATGCATCACAGAACACAATATTTGGATAAGCCTACGTTAAAAATTATATTTGGACTTTAATTTTAAAATGAGGTCAAACGGGGAGAACGCAATGTTTGGGTCATAGGCTATGCGATAGGCTCATTACACAAATCAGGGACACTCAATTATGTCTGAGTGAAGAATAATTTTTACACAGATCAGTTACTTTACAAAAAGTTATGTCAAATTTTAAACATATCTGTAAATTCTACTCAGCAGTAGCCTATGCCAAAACCTCTTAGAAGCAAAGGTTAAATTTTCCTCATTTGGTCTTCCATACTTTAAAGCCATTATGAGAGTAAAGTCCTCAGGGCACGGCTCATATTTACACACTGAAGACAGGTTGCGAAAATAAGCTGTCTCCCCTTATCTGTTGAGCTTTTTACTATGGCGACTGCAAAACATACGGAATGTGAAGTTCACTAGCAGCCCACACCCAACATTATTTTAGTTTTAGCTGAGGTCACACAGGTTAATCCAATAGCCTGGATGCATCAACTGCTGTACAGATAAACATAGTGATTACTCAGGGCTGCCATTGTGACAGGTGTACACTGATATACATACAAAGAGATCAAAGACCACAAATATACTTCATATATTGGAGTGATATCTCTTCAACAGGTACACAGACATCAGAATATTCTGTATACAATTTGCAACACGGTCACAAAGAAAAATACTGAATGCTATTTACAACACTCACTGACAAAAATAATAAAACTAATAAAAACAAGAAAATAAGTAAACAAAATGTTGGATGAATGACTCATCACTTCCTGAGAGCCATTTTAAAAACCCACATTCATGAATCATGCATTAAACATTTACGATTAAGCTCTTTAGTACACTTCAAGAGAAACAATGCATTTTCAAATTCATTAACGAATAAGCCATAAAGAAACAAGACCACAACAGCCCTGAACATTCTACTGTTCTTCAGAGAAGTCAATACTTCTTAAATCTGTATAATGGTATGCACGTTTGTATAGTAATATTGCTTAGTCATTTTGGTTGTGTTGGCTCTTACCATGATTGCGTAGAATTACTTCAAAATGATTACAGTACATTGGGTTTGAGAGAAAACAAAGAATTGTATCAAGAAAAAAAATGCTGAAAAAAAAGCAGATCTAATGATAGATGTGGGTGGGAATCAAGAACCGGTCATCAAGTAGAACCTAGAACCGAGAACCAAAGGCCTCAATCATTTGCAACTGTATGCCTCCGTCCTTATCAAGTCCTCATATCAATGGCCAGATATTTTGTAAATCATCGGCAACTGGTCTTTTTCGAAAGTAGACATGATAGGGACACAGGTTGACATAATTATCTCATTCTAATGTCCCTTTTGGCCACCATAGTATTTTAGGCTACATTATAGGTTCATGTTTTGTTAATAAAAACCTGTGCAGACTACTTTCCTTACTCTACAGAGTTGGTCAGAGAAGTTATTTGGAATTGAACCAATGAGGATGGACAATGGCAATCATATTTCTACAATTTTGCTAATTAAATTCCCACCCCTTATATTGGACAATGCTGATAAGTAATTAGTGTTCAGAGTTAAAATTTCTGGGAAAATGCACCCCTCCTCCCCCCATATTGAAAGACAATGCTAAAATGTACAGTGCCATCAGCTTCTACTCCTATACTTTTGATACACGGTCCAACAATAACCAAAACTCTACTGGAAAAAAACAAACCCTTGGACTGTCCAAATAAACAGCACAATATTTTGACAGGCCACACAAAAATAGAGTGAAACATATGTGAGGTATTCTTAAGCTTGCAGTGCCCTACTTGCTGCTGGTAGACTATTTGAGACATGTACGATGGCCATGGCCACAGCAGTCCCACATTGTCTAACGGTCTTGCGTTTTACAGCACAGCAAAAATCTCTCAGCATTGGTTACTGTATGTCAAGGAATCTTACCCAAATACATAAAAGCTGCTTCTTTTGTATGCTTTAAATATCTGCCTGAACGTGTGAATGTGTAAACGTGTTAATGATATGCAAACTTAAGTTCAGTCACTTAAACCACAGCACTTCCGTATTCCATGTTAGCCAGTTCTACCACGTCGTCCTCCCATGCAATGCTAACGGTCTTCTATACGTCTCCTGGCTACAAGAGGTAAAATAAAAGGATAATTTTCTGTGAGTCAGTCATTCCTTCAGGTGCCGAAAATGGAGTAACAGAATAAACTGCAAATGCCTACACGCCAGTCAAGTCAAGGCAAAAGCACATACATAGATGTAATCAACAAAGTGACTACAAGGTCAGAGTGTCCTCCAACATCTACCAGCACAAGTTGAACTAATACACGATATGATTGCCCAAGAGCTGGCTTAAGTCCCTATTGCACATAAGACTATAAAATGTCCTCCACTCCATGGGCAAAGATCATGACAAGGCCGGGCTCCAGAATCATGTCTTCAGCCATGTGTTGGTTCTCACAGGCAAGCACCACAACCGCCTGTTTGCCAGGGATGCGCTTGGCCACGTAGAGTTCGTAGTAGCGTCGGTTCATCTGCCGCGTTTCCAGCGTGGCCAGGCCGCCGGGCCAGTTGCGCTCGTGGGCGTTTTCGATCAGCTCACCCACGATGGACAGAGGGCAGCCGCTGTCGACCAGCGAGCGACGGATGACCGCCTGGAGAACGGCGTCCGGCGTGGAGATCATGCCTCCCCAGCGGGTGACGCGTGCTGGCTGCAGTGATCCTACCCACCTGTAGGGGGGGGGAATGTTGAGGGAGAACACAGCACACTCACTACAGGTGGAATCACACAAGCATTGCAATTACGTCTCTACACCAGGGACAAAGAGAACTAGATCAATATCGAGACTAAGGAAAGAGAAAGGAAGTCAGTCAACCCATGGGCCGGTTGTTCGAGTGATGCCGGTAGGGAGAGGGGAAAGACGGCTTGAAACAACATAGACCAGGGGTCAGCAACCACTACCACTCATAGAGCAATTTGGACCAATTTCCCACAGTGAACAAAGAAAAAAAACACCTTCTTTTAACTGTCCTTCATTCAAATAGGACAGTAGAAAAAGACCGGAAACAATTTTGGGAAAAAAAAAAAAAAAAA
>JAGFZM010000079.1:764015-777309 GCA_017657215.1 Limnothrissa miodon | reverse complement strand
CCCCCCCCCCCCCCCCCCAATGCAGTCAGTCCAAATTTATCTGGCTACCGGCACTGCTTTGCAGCCTCAGAGCTCAGGATTAGGGGTTGACAAATAAGGCCGCGTTCAGACTGCCAGCCAAAATCCGATTTTTAGCCCATCCAGATTGGAACTGGATGGCGTTTTTGTAGTCTGAACAGTGACATACCACATGAAATCCGATTTTTGCTAAACAGATCCCAACCACCTCCGGGAGGTAGTTTCATATCGCATTCGCATTTGGGCAGATGCGTTGCAGTCTGAACAGCTCCCAAGAAATACAAATTTCCCCTTAACAGGAATTCACATGAGCAGCCACTAACAAACATTCAGTCAGTCTAAATGTAACCGGCTACTAGCAGTGTTTGGGGCCCTCAAACAACAGGACTAGGGGTTGAGTGAAGTAATGCAAAATACAAATTTTGCCTAAAGTAAATAATAATGATAATAAAACATTGATGGAAAAAAACATTGATGGATAACACTCACTCTAGGATCTCATTGTACTCAATGGTTTCCTCCAGGTTCTGTAGGCTGGGGTTAGTCGTGCGGAGGGCTCGCATGTAGGCCTTCAGCAGCTGGATATCACGTTTCTGAAACATAACAGTGAACGTGTTGATTTGGGTGAAAAGGGGACAAACAGCCTGTTTCCAACTGGGCTACTTGCATCCTGGGAACTAAATGCCCTTCACTAAAAATTTAGCGTGAAGATGAGTGAGCGACTGATTTCGGACACATTAAATTTTAAAGTCAACTTCTCTCTGTCTTCTCATCTCTTCAAAATGTATGGCAAATGCACTGTCCAGGTAAATCAATGGCTTGGTTAATTACAGCTGCCAATTACTAAATTTGAAGAAAAATCCAATGGCAATAGTTTAACAGGCAGTTATTCATTGGTTGTAAATCATATTATGCCCTACTGGCATGATGGACCAGATACTTTGCATGACTTTGTGCAAAGGCATTCTGGATACTCCTAACAACAGACTTGCCAACCTTGAAGATTTTTTTTTTTAAATAGCACTTTGTCTCCAGAAAAAAAAAAAACACCAGCCCAAAAACACCACTAAATAGATCATCTGTGTTCAAGTGATTTTGGATAGGATGTCCATTATTTGAGTGTGTGTAAGTAGTTTTGGGTAGTATGTCAGCGACTTCCCATTTTCCTCCCACACTGGGCAGCTTTGCAGAGCAGCTCATTACCTGACACAAGGAATAGTGGGGTGGGTTTTTGGACAAACTACTTTCAATTAAGACATCCAATTAATCAATGCTATTGTTGCCATTTGTGGTTAACAAACAACCCAATACAACTGTTCTACCTCCAACTCCAACCAACAACAAGCAAGTTAAATTAGTTTAATCTCCCATTTACATTGCATTGCTTCTGCTCTCCTTGCCTGTTCAGGCCTTCGCTGGAACACATTCACATTCTATAGACTTTAATTGCTCAGCGAGTAGCGACGTGTGTGGACCGTGTGGACGTGTGTGAACACAGAGCTATTAAACAGACCTGTTCAGCCAGTTGGTGCTTGTGTTCTGAGGCCATTTTCTCCAGCTCTGTGATCTTGCCCTGCTGCTGCTGAACCAGAGAGCGGAGGTGTCCCACACAGTTGTGCTGGGCCATCTCATCCTTGGGAATCTCCAACCTGCAGGAAAAAGGGGAGGGAAGGAGAGGGGAGAGAGGCAAGGAAGACTGTGCATGAGAACTACAGGTCACTTGCAGGTCTTCAGTAAGTTTTTCCTTGCCCCTGTTGCTCATTGATACTCTTTGTGACATGCGTGACATGACTTTTACAGTACATAAGGCACTGTATAAATAAAGTTAAATTGAACAGAATTGAATTAGCCAACAAATACTTCCAGGGGCAGACATTATGACACCAGCTAAACACTTTATTTTGGACAAGCTAGCTGGATAGCCAATTCAAACACTTTTTTTCTTATTTAATTGGTTAGGCACTGTTGCTATGATACTGACAGATGACTTGGACGTTGTTGGAAGACTAAAAGATCTAGGCCTTCTTCAAAATTGGACAAAAGAAAAGGTGCCTTCAAAGAAAGAATGATGCATTTATCTGATCTGGTCACTAAACGCTCCCTTTGAAGGCAGCATTTTTTCAGACACTGCCAATGGCATCATAATTGGGGTCGGCTCAATCTTTTTGGATGCCCTATGCCATATTACATTTCTCTAGAAAAACAAGTGGGGAAAAACTGTGGGGAAAAATAAAGAAAACCCTTGTGGTAACCCCCTGAAATCTGGACCCCATTGATGAATGGGCTAGAATGCCTTATCCCAGAAGCGGTTCTAATAATTTAAAACTGTGTGTTGTTTTGACGAGTCAGACCTTTTAAATAAACATGGCAGGTAAAGCTCCATAACATTAGAAGCAGCTAGTCCACTAGTTTTACATAAAAAAAAAAAAAAAACACAATGTGGCTTTAAATGTTGACACCTTCACACAGACTGATGTGTGAAGGCAATTGAGAGAGAAAACTATTTAAAGATCTGTTCACTTTTGTGCATCATCAAAACAGACCAAAAACAAACAAACAAACAAAAACCACCCAAGTCCAAGCTCACAGGATGCCAACAGGATTTCATCATTTTGAATGGGTAACGACATTTGATTTGACCAATAGGTGGTACACTCACCCGCAACCCCGCTCGCACATGACAGGCTTCTTGGGGTTGTGCTCACACTCCCTGAGGTGCGACTGCAGCTGGCTAAGGCGCAGCACAGCGGTGCAGCCGAAGGCACTGTTGTCACAGCTCAGCAGCAGCTTGGACAGCATGTTGCGCATGATGCGGGGCACGGGCTGCAGCTGGGCCAGCGTGAGCTGCGAGCGGTCCACAGGACACGTGCTCTGCTGGGAGATCCATTGAGTGATGCAGGCATTGCAGAAGGCGTGCTCACAGTCCGTGGCCTGCAGGGGGCGACACTGAGGTCAGCTATTTTGGAGGCGTTTCAGCAACATGAACAGCTTTTTTTGTTGTTGGTGGAAAACCAAAAGAAACTCTCTACAGAAAAGAAAATACCTGCAACCCACAGATTACTACGCAGGCCCTGTGCGACCCAAGTCAGGCCGGGACGGATAACTTAATATTACATCTGTCAACATGTTAACCCTTCACAAAGAACAGAAGGATGGATGAATACATGCACACATACACGTGCTCATTCACAAATACACAGCAAAAAATGCACACGAGGCGATCATATAGCAACACAAGGTCAGTCGAAGTGCAAAGGAGCCGTTAGCAGTCTGCATGCAAGTCTCCATTTCAGCCCGTTTCTGCACAGTGCTCCTCTGTCCGTCTCTGGAGGATAACATTATCGATCACAATTGCTGGCTGATGCCAGAACAGTACATTACGCTCAGCCTAAATGCATTTGCTCATAAAAACACTCTCTCCCCTCTTTATTAACTTGAGTGTGCTATAAAGTGGCCAAATGGCCTGCTGCTTTCTCGCAAGAATCTGCTCCTGGACTCCTGTATGGCTGCCAACTCACTGCGTAAGTTCTCACACAGACTGGACCGTGGGGAGGTCCGTGTACACACATTGATAATACTGCTGAAATAAGCACTGATGGGACTTTTTCACTTGTGCTTAGTTAACATATCAGTTCTCACACACACACACACGTGCGCACGCACGCAATCATGCAAGCACACAACTTGAAAATAAATGCAAACACTCACCTTTCTCTAACTTACTCGCTCATACCTCTCACTCATACCTATCCATCAGCAGTTGTTCTTATTGATGAGGAAAACTACGCCAGCAAACATTCCTATTATCCGGATAACCATTGTCTCGTTGCGCTGCTCAAGGATGACTTAGCTTCGCAATGAAATCCCTTGGCCACTTTTCCTCCTCCTCTTCCTTTCCTCTGCAAGTCTCCTCTCCTATCCTTGCCACCTCCAGTGTTACTGCATCCCTACGAAAGCCAATCTGTCTTACCTTTCTGTCCCCACTCCCTGTGTGGAATCAACTCATCTGTCGGATGACTCGGTTATGCTGTTCAAAGCTTTGCAAAGCAGACTTCTACACATTGTGACCTGACTAACGTTGAGCATCTATGTGACGGGGGGACAGAGACACCGACAGCTGGCATCGGTCTCCAGAAATGCTGACTCACACTACCACCCCCCCCCCACCCCCCCCCCCCCCCGCTTCATCCCAAGCAGGTGTCTGTGTTTAAAGGGGCATTCATTTCTATCTGATTTTGTTACACTCATTACACAACACACATATCACACAACACAAAAGGAAACAGATAAAAGGTTTAGATACAATAAATGTCTGAACTTCTCCAGTTCTGCACTCATTCCACACCTTTCCCACTGTCTGGAACTTTGGGATCTCATGTACTAACTGAACATAGTACTGTAGTTACATTATCAGGAATTACCAACCATCTAGTACAAAGTTTAACTCTTTTAATAATGTTCTAGATCACCTATATCGGAACATATGTGTCTGTATACCATGGCATAAACGTATGAGCAGTTAAGATGTACAAAAATGTTGTTCTCTTCTGTGAGCTGTGGAAATGAACATGATAGTGAAGGACAGGCCAGGAGACATGGGGTACATACCTGTACAGGTTCCTCCAGCACACCACTACATATGGGACACAACAAGTCTTCATCTACGTGCCCCTGGAAGCGGACAGTGTCGTAACCCATGGCACATCACTTGGGCTGCCACTGCCTATGAGGACAGTTTTATTATTTACAACATATTTTTTTGATTAAACTTACACTTTACATCTTACTCAAGAGTGCATTCTCATTAGTAGCAGTCCTGGGATCACCATTTACGCTTTGTGAGTGTTTATGCAGTCTGATACCTTTCAGGCAGATAGGGCAACATCAACGTTATCAGATTGAATCAAGTAGGCTATAGTACATCTAAAAAAGGATGTTATCTCTGCATGGCATCCTCAATATAACGTTAGCTGTTCAGTCACTCTAGTCAACTCAAAACCTAAAAAGGTTTACAGGTTACAGTATACTGTCGGGAGTTTTCTGATCGGGTGTCAATGTGATCAGCTATCGTTTCATCTGCAATGATGACTGATTTAGCTCACTGATGTCCAAATCTGATTTAATCGTTTCATAGACTGGCTGGTTAATCTTTGACAGGCCTAACGTAACAACCTCCACAGGACTTCCCGTAATTAAAATAACTGTCAGTTCGACATCATTGCAAATGTGAAGTTGATTAAAGACAAATCCTTCAATAACGGTCCTGAAATGTTGACGATAAAAATCAGAGTAGGCTACGGATCATGGTTAGCCATTTCATGTTACACTAACGTGTCGTGTGTTATATTAAGCACTAGATTCAGTGGCCTAAAGTTAAGGTCTGAATGAACAGTTTCTTAGTAAAGTTCTTACCTTGCCACATGCAGAAGGTCTTTTGAGTTTGCTACAGACTGTATTGAAAATGCTCGCATCTGCATACTTAGAGGAGACTATTTTTGATATTTTAACGTTGAACAAAGAAGTAAGGTAGCGGCCCTATAAAGACATAATTACGGGGCACGGTTTCTTTGTTTACATTGCCCGCATTTCAAGCTAATCGCAAATACAAGCTTTGTGTGCTCAACCCCTATTTAAATGTTACTCGCTCGTCTGTTTCCAAAGTTATCCTGATATCCGTGTATCCTTCCTGTTTGCTGAGTACTTGTGCACACGTCCACGAACACATGGTCAAATCCTGGCATTTTGAATGGCTAACTACATTGATAGACATTTCGTTTGACCAATAGAGATATACGCTTCTTGACGTAGTGGTGCAGCATCGTCACGTAATTAAATGCACAGAGTATGCACATCTGTACAGAATGCACATCTTTATGTTGCCTACGTTGATCATCGTGTGGTATATAAGCTTTTGCCCGAAGCTATGGAATACAGAAACAAAGATAAAAGAAAATAAAATCTAAAAGGCCGAATTTAAGTAATGATAGAAGTAGGCCTACATATGGCAAACATAATAATACAAGATAACAGTAACAATGGTTAGTGTTAGGCAACTGTTAATCTGTACTGTTTCATTGATCTTCATTGTTATAGCTATTTGAAAATTAAAAGCTCAGTAAGGATTTCATACAGTCTATGATTTCAACCCGAGATAAACAGCACAAGTCTGCCAGTCTGATTTCTTTCAAAGTACCGCAAGAGGGCAGCATTGCACCATTTAAAGCAATGTAATCAAGCGATTTTCAGTCAAGAAAATTGTGAAAGTGTGCAGACAAAGCTCTCCTTTTAAAAGTCTCTGATGAACTTGTTAGACAGCCTTTAGGCAAGGCCTATGTGCCTTGGTAGCAGCAGGCATATCACTTTATTACTTAGCTTACCTAGGTAACGTTTGCTAGCTATTTGTCTTACATTTCCTATCAGAAATAATGTGGTTCCAATGAGCATTCTGGAACATAAACAAGAACCGTCTCTCTATATCTAGAATGACCTTTAATAGCCCAAACATGTACAGATTAATAAACTTTGTAAGTATTACATATAAACTACATTATCTTTCAAAACATTAAACCTACTAAATGTTTACGAACTAGACTTTTTCCATTCCCCCATGTTTCTTTCATCTTTCTTTCATACTTTCTCCATTTTCGCGGGTTCTGAGTCCGCTCGTGCCAACTGGTTTTGTTCGATGGGAATGTCGAGAGCATCAGGGGTAAGAGACGGTACTTGCAAAACAAATGACCGCTGTCTCCAGCAACTTGCTTTGGAAATTATGTTAATATTCATTCGGTGAGATATCTTTTGTTGTCAGTAAGGAAGCTTTTTGTGTATTAGTTAAGCTTATCTATGTATAATTGTTTGCTACTGTACATGTTGTGCCTTGTGGATACTACTCAAGCTAGCTGGACACTCACTTAAAATCGACTCACCAACTGAACTGAAATGCTTTGATGCATTTCGAATGTGAATATGCAAGGTTTATGGTCATTATTTCGCTTTTATCACAGTAATTCGTAACAAGGTGCACTCGATTAAGTTACTGGTTAATTTCCACTTGTTTTTATGCAGTTATGTTATGATGACGCCTTTATCATAACATAAATCTTGACATTCTTTCTGAAGAATGGTGTCTCTACCATGCATGCTATGCATGGCGTATGTTAGCTCATGAGTCATGATAGCAATTGCCCTCTTCAGATAGATTGTCAAGCTAGAACACCAAACGTCATATTTTTTATACAAATGATTAATTTGTTGATTTGTTGATACACTTAATCTGTGCTTATTTTTCCCCCCAGAAAATGCTTTTAAACAGAGTCCTTCCAATTTTCAGCCTAGTATCTCTTGCTGCAAAGGTGGACTCATGTAGTTGGTTCGTGCAGTTGTGTGAACTTGGGGATCCACTGAAGTCTTTGTATGTGTGCAATATGAACTTGAATTATCAGCACATGTCTGGTGGCATGGAGAAACAGCAACTTAACACCAAAGTGAACCCAGTCATTAAGTCCCTTACTGACCAGCCTGTTGACACAGAACACACTGTGAGAATGTGATGAAATACAGTATGAACTGATAAGTGAAGTATATTATTTTATTATCAATTTAAAATGGTTGAATTGCATTTAATAATATGTATTCTCTACAGACTTACTATGGATTTCCTTACTATCTAAGAATAGACCTTGACTGTGGGAATGAGGTAAGAAAAAAAAACAATTTAGAGGCTTTAATGAATTTTCACATGTTATCGATAGAGATGTACCAGTTTTGGATTCAGACACACGTTTTAATGGAGTTCAGTTTCTGTTCAACCAAATCGAATCATAGTGTGACAGCACTAACACACAAAATGATTTGAAGGGATGATGGAGCACGCTTAAAACATTTAGTGGCTTAGATAATGATGGTAGATCTTTAGCTAAATGATCTTACAGCAGTCAGGGATGGGCTATATGGGATACATTACTGGTGCAGAAGGAAATGAATCTGAAAGTGAATTGGCTCCTGACAAAACAAACACCCACACCCACCCACACACACACACACAGATTTGGCTTTGATCAGTAAATTCTTGTTAGACTCTTTGGCCAGAGTGCTGTTATTACAGAATTTTGTGAGCACATTCTACAGATAAACCAGCCACATCTTTCTATAATTTTTTAATTTCCCCAATGATCAGTTCTGTCATATTTTGTAATGCAACATGAAACAACATTGCTATGGGTGTATTCACCCTGGGTAATCCCTTTAGGATCCTACAGAATTATGTTACTTGCTTTAGCCCAGGTAGGGATGGACGAGGCCCTACCTTGGGTGAAATGTTTGCCGCTTTTTTGTGGTCCTCCAAAAGAGGGAAGATGTCGCAGCGTCGGTCTCCATTCTGCAAAGTACAAACTTTTTGTTTTGGGTGACCCACGTTTGCGTGATGATTAGTCTACGCCAAAATATGACGTCAACGATATTTTGAAGTCGATTTGTCGACGCCATCAACACATCGCTACAGGCCTAGTTTATGATTTCTTGTGTTTGTGTGTATCAAGGAAAAATCCATAAAGGCCATGCAGGAGGCTTTGTACACAGGTCTAAATCCGACTGTGATTTTGACTGTTGTGGAGCCAGTGCATCCGACCCTGCTGAAACCACAGAGGCTTGACATCATCATGACCTCAGCACCACTCCAAGACGAGGGTATGTGGGATTACAATACAAACTCTCTTTTGATGATGATTTAGAATACAAACTCTCTCTTGATGATGATGATTTAGCTGCAAGAATTTTTAAGAGGCTCTTTTGTATTGCACTTTGCAAGGCATTTGTATGGTACTTCTCATTAGGATCTTGGCAAAAGCATTCAAAGACTGCGATACATCCAGAACAGCGCTGCCAGGATCCTGATTAAGGTGCGCAAGTACGACTGTACCACCCCCATCCTAAAAACTCTTAACTGGCATCCCATTACACCCAGCATAGAAAAACAAGGCCTCTCACCCACCCGTGCATGCATGGACATGCCCAACTTTAGCAGTTAGGGGCCGTTCACACGGCCACGTTTTTTAACCTTCAGGCGCTCGTTTTCAATTGTTTCCCTATGGAACGGTGCGTCTTTGAAAAAGTTCCACTGCTGCTACGCGTTCAGCTTTTTTGTCGCTTGAGTCTCCTTCAAAAAAACACGAGGCTTCTAAAAACGTGAGGCGCTCAGAGTTGAAAATGATTGAACTTTTGAGGTCGCGTTTTTATTAACAATGGGCGTTGCGTAGCAATGTTTACGTTCTTAACCGCTTTGCAAACGCTGAGTTTTTGAAAGGTTGCGACACAGTAGGCTTTTTTGGAGGTGAAAAGCGCATTCCGTGTGAATGGCCCCTTGTGGCACATTTCCACTAGGGTCCCGGGCCGGCCCCAGGCTTTACCCGTCCCCAGTCTTCAACACCAGTGTTTAGCCCCAGTGTTGTATTTCCATTACCGCGATAAACACCGGGGTTTTAGGTGAACTTGGAATGTTTACTATATAAACTTAATAGCCTATACGTTATAATTCCCGGTAAAGATGCATATCGCCGTCTATCATGGCAGGATTAACCTCATTAGACATTAGTGCTGAAACTAAAACATAGCCTTTGCCTACATAGTATTAAATTGTAAATGGTTCTGCTTAACATTGTCATATGGCTAACAATCCTATAATAACATTCTGTAGAAATACGTTAGCATGGGCTACTGAAAGCTGGACGTGGAAAACTTTGTTTGCGTTTATATACAACTTTATTTGTTTTCTCCGAAAAAATGAGGAGAGACAGACCAAACGTGCCAGGCGGTACTACCAAATAATGTTGGCCTCTCGCAGGCAAGTTAGGAGGATGCGGGTCGCAACAAATATGCTGAAAAAAACGGTGGCTGGCTAGGCTAATTTTTAAGTTATTATTAAGTTTGATTCCATTCCCACTCCCGTTCGAAGTCCTCGGTCTGGCCTCGGTTCGGCCCTGCCCAACTCCGGGGCCGGCCTGAGGCCGTTTAAGACCTGGCCCTGGGCCAGCCCCGATAATGGAAAGACGTCAAGTCCGAGACTTTACCCCAAACACCGGTGTTTTACCCTGTAGTGGAAATGCGCCAGTAGAGTGGAGAGGGGCATTGTCACATCATCACTTCAAAGTTCTCCTCGCTCTCCTCACCTTATGCACTGATCTGCAACTACAAACACCAGAAGTTTCCAGAACCAAGCTGGGTGATTAGGCCTTTTCAGTTGCCCCAAGACTGTGGAATGTCCTACCTGACCATCTGACAGGCCTTTAGAAGTTTTTAAATGTAAATCTGAAAGCTTTTCGCTAAATTAATTTACAAAAGAATATTTTGAAAATTCTTGCTGCTAAATCGTAATGTCATTTCAGACAGTTTGTAGTCTACTGTTTGATTATCAAAAACACTATCCAGCATTGTTTAATCAGTGTGATCATACTCCACATCATGAGGGAAAGACAAAACAAGCCTGCTGTTAGGAAAAGGAGAACTCAGAAATATTGGTCATACTTTAATGGATAAATGTGTTTGTGTGTGACCACTTCCCACTTGTCTGTTTGTGTTTTTACAGTGCCATGTGAAAGTGAGGTTTGCCAATTTGGTTGGTATGTTCCCATGCCCATCTTAAACGGCTCGGTAGTCTACAAGATAAAAGTCATGTCCAATGGCCAAGGTCGTGATGTTCCAGAGAAAAGGTCATTTGTTTTTCCCCAGTATAATTTTGTACTGAAGTTACTGCAGAGGCGCTTTACCGGCGCTTAGTGCTTTGGGATATGGAAGAGTGCAGGCACAAGCTGCTTGTTTCATCAGCAGGAGCAAGCAGCAGCCCAGTCCTCGAAATATAAAATTCAAATGTACATCACATGGTTATTTTATTAAAATATATAATATTTGCAGACCTTGATTGCAGTAAGCACTGAGAATTAATAACAAGTAACCGAAGGGCTATTTGACCAGTGGCGGACACAGGGATGTAAATACACCTTTCAAGCAAGGTTGTCAAAGTACATATTAGGCTACACCACCAGAACATCATTTAAGTTAATAAGTTAATAATTTTGGTTATATATACTGTAAACCTCGCGCACATTTTCTTCACACATACAAAACATTTCGCCAAGTATAATCCGCCATCATGATGCATAATACACCATGGAACATGAAATGCGCCGTGCACCGGACTTTTAAAGGGAATGAGAGTATGAACTCTTATTGGTTTGTAACATGCTACGCCCCAAACACACCCATGACTAATTTTACTCATTTAAGACAACCCATTTAAACTATGCGCCTGGCGCTACGTTCACTTTTCCTAAAGGCAATATAGCGTTCTGCGCTGGCCCCTCCCCCCAAAAAACTGTGTTTAAGACTTCAGACTATGCACGACTGAACTTGAAAATCGGGCCCAAAGAGTCCGATAACCTCTGCAGGCTAGCTGAAATTATATGATTTATACTGTAGGTAGTTTAGCATGCTGATGTGTGTGCAACAATAGTCATGCATGTGACTACTTCCCCTGATAGATGGCTCAAAAAACTGATGTTAAAAGCGATGTTTATTACAAAAAATGGAGCCTGTAAACATAAACCGTAAACTTAATACACATTCGTAACACTGTAAAACACAGGTACACACTTCAAACACTATAAGAGCTTGGTGACCCTATCAGGAAGGCTCGCTAACATTGAAACACTGAACGGTAATGAGCTGCTTTGCCCTAACAAGTCCCATAGTTTTTCCTCTAAAGTGAATATATCAAAATAAGAGTCTGTGTTGTTGTGCATATTAAATCAATAAAAGTCAATCTTCAAATGCATTAATAGTCCATGAATAAATGAAGTCCTTTTCTGTATATTAAACATTTAAATGGACAAATTCAAAATATAGTTATAGGGTTATCTACAATGCACACATGCATTGGACCAGCAAAAAATTTGATATATTTTTGTCACCAGTCATGGCTGTTCACGTTAAAACAAGCCAGTCATTTAGCCGGTCGATCAGTGGATTCCTAGATTACTAATAATTTGTATAATTGAGTCATTATACCCAGTTGCCTTGAATGTATCAATGATTTGCTGCCTAACACCTGATAACTGACTGATTTGTGCTTGAACAGCTTTGCTATAAGTGTTAATGGCCTCATGAAAACAGAGATTGTGGAGGAAGATCAAGAGGTTTCTTTTGGCACTCAGGTAAATGGTGCACCTAGTCAAGATGATGTGTGCCTACTTTGCGTTTGGTTGAATTTAGGGATGTGACAGTGCATTTCGATAGGACTGTCTGAGGATTTGTTTCGGTTCAGATGAAAATGAATCTTAATATATTTTGTTATTATTTAGAAACAAATGAATTGACTAAATTAACTTAATTTACTAAAACAAAAAAAAACAATATGCACTCCATATGCACACAATGTACCTTTTTTGCACAGTACTGTATAATGTTAGTATAATATTACATAAATTATGCCTGTGCTTCAAAGCGGCAAGCCCTCCTGAAGCCTCACCTTTCTGGACCCTTGTGGGCGACAGCTGAGCAAGCTCCAGTTATGGTACTTCCTGGATTCCCAGACCACAAGGCTGTCCTCTTATCGTCATCAGAGTTTGATTTTAGCACTCTCATTGAGGTAAACATTCATTTGAGATGGGGGGGGGGAGTTTAAATTGTAAAAATGATATGCATTATACATTTTGTACAGGTTTTTATTTAAATTAGTATGTATTCATTTAATACAGTCCTATACATACTAGCCTGGCTTCCGCGACAAAGTTCATAGGAGCTTAGTCTGGCCATCCTACATTACTAAACGTCTTCTGGGAGGCGGGCTTAACCTGCGTCCATCAGATGCCTCTGTATACTACTTGACGAATCTACAACCAATCAGACCACTCATTCTGATGACGTACGCGTAAGCTCGTTTCTCATTGGTGCCCACAGATTTGGGAAAAATAATTCCGTTAAATCGGCACGATGGCCATACTGACTTGCTCGCGAAATTGAATGTAGCGTCACAGGAAGTATGGGCGGGCCCAGGCTAATACTTACTGTATTGTTATCAGAGTTTGATTTCAGCACTCTCATTGAGGTAAATACAGTCATCTGGCATAGGGGATGGTAGTTTAAACTGTATAAATAATATGCAGTATAAATTTGGTAGAGGTTTTTGCTACACTGGCTTGCTACCTCAGAATGGGGTTTATTTTGTATTAGTATATATTTGTAGCACCCCTTTACTTTACTTTTAGAAAAGACTAAGAGGAGATGC
>JAGFZM010000079.1:752651-764005 GCA_017657215.1 Limnothrissa miodon | reverse complement strand
TTATCTATTTATTAAACTCTGACCATTCTAATACTTTATATTAAGGTATGTTCTTTAGTAACCACACTCTAAGGTGGGTTACATATTCATTCAATGCAGTCCTACACTTTCAAACAAAAACGAACTAGCAAAAATACAAGACAGATACTTTTGATTGCATACAGAGACTGTATTCACTATTATGTAGTGGTAACCATGATGCGCATTTACTTTTCTGATTTGCATGGTCACGCAGAAAAATACATGATTTGCATGAGGGTTAATTTAGGCAAGCTTTGTAATTTGCAAGTAATTTGCAAATTGTAGTTTTTGTCTCTGCCTTTTCGGCTTTGCTAGGATTCTGGAACAAAAAGGTACCGGTACATAAAATTTTCACAAATATCTTCAAATTGACTTTAAGATGTACTGAGTGATGAGAGATCTATCTAGGTTGCGTCGTTAAGTGGACCTTAAGTAAAATTTCATATTTATTATTTTTTCAAGAAGGGTCCACAAGTTATACATGCTTAATAGATTACTAATATTCCCTAGCTGCATTGCTACTTTTATCAAGGGGTTGAATGTAGGATGCAGGAACATTTTGGGACATCTAACTTTTGCCTTTATTTCTAAATTGCTGTGTAATTTGAAGTACCAAAACACCATATTCTCCTTTTTTGTAAATGCTAAATGGAGGACATTTTAAACTCGTAATCGCATATTTACACAAAAATACTGAACTGCTAAGTTGTGTTTAATTTGTTGTGTCTTTTGAAGTAATTTGAAGTACCAAAACACCATATTTTCCTTTTTTGTAAATGCTAAATGGAGGACATTTTAAACTCGTAATCGCATATTTACACAAAAATACTGAACTGCTAAGTTGTGTTTAATTGTTGTCTTTTTGAAGAATGCAACAGTATTTAAAATGGGCTAGTATGATCTGCATTTTTCCATCATTGTGTTTCAGCTGGGCATTGAAAGTTGCTGGGTTGGGTCGGACAGCTGCCCTCAGATGCAGTTTGAGGTAAAGATTCAGGAAGCCATCTCCTTAGAAAGCACAGTCTTTATCAGACAAAATCAGCTGATCCATCAGTTCATAGGAAACTACTCTCTGCTTGCACTTCAAGCCAGCTCTTCAGGTAATTGCCAAAACTGACTTAAAAAAAAAAACTTGAAAGAGGGTGAATAGTTAAATATTCAGATTTTTAATATCTTTGGTAGTTATACTGCTAGAAGAACAGTATTGCTTATTTGTTTCATATTTTTTCTTCTGTAATGGATGTTCGAAGCAGCCTAAACAACCATTAAAAGTTTTGAAATTTACGCTGGTACAAATTTACCTCTGGTGCAAGTGTCACCCATTAATGTCGCTTTTGAACTTTATGTTCAATGTGGAGATTATGTGGACAATAAGAATAACAGTAATGTATGACTGAAGAACACTTGGGAGCCCTTTGCTGTTGACGCTGTGATAAGCAAAAGGTACTCTATGGTTACTGTGCCGATGGCAAAGGGCTCCCAAGACTTCACGTAGATTTTTCATCTACGTGAATGGTGCCTTCTTTTTTTTCAAATGGGTGCTATAATTGCTCAAATTATATTTAAGCTTTGATATTTAAAGTCCAAAGTTGGTGGATAGTTTAGAGGGTAGCTACCTATCCCAAAATAGCTTTCTGCAATTACCAGTTATATTTATTTTTGTTGTTGTATAATGCAGATTCTTGGAAGCAAGTGATGCGCTCCGTGTGCGTTGAAAGGTTGGTGCCCGCGCCTATATCCAAAGGGGGAAAAGAATTCTTCTATGTTCTTGGTGGAGGTGGTCACATGCGGATGCTATGGCGAGCTAACGTTGAGGGTCAGATCAGAAGCTGAATTCACACATTCACACCCACAAACAGCTCCAAAGGTAAAGATTTTACCCACAATATAATTGTGTTTTCCACTATTTAGATGGTGAAGTTACATTTACAGAGTTACAAGACTCCAAACATCAAACAATCTGTGAATTTTTGGACAGCACTTCTAATGAGAGTGAGTATGTACTTAGATCACTGCAATATTTCTGATTGTTATTACAGTGAAGTTTATTGAGAGGTGTTTGAAGGTAAGGTTAGAGAGGTGTATAGGTGTGTAATAATTTCCACTTGATTCAGTTTCAGTTCAGGCTTTGTTCACCTTACGATACCTTACCATACAAGTATATTCCCCTTCCCTGCATTACAAAATATTTTTTATGTATACAATGCTCAAAATCAGCCAAGGTGTTGCTGTTATAAACATGTTAAGCCAACTAGAGATCTGAAAACAGATGACGGACGGACACGTCACAATGCTATAACTCGACACTACACATAGTGAAGTTTTCCCGACACTGCATAGTGGTGTTTTCAGAAATGTCCGTTAAGAAGCTCTTAACGCTAAGATCTTCTTTCCAAAGAAGATCTTAGCGTGAAGAGCTTCTTAACGAATCTGGGAAACCCGGCCCTTTTTGGTAAAGTTATCTGTTTTCAGGGACTGAAACCTTTATTTACATGTAACTGCTAGCTGCAACCGCCTAAATAAACTATTTATATCCAGCTACTGTATGTGTAAATGGAGTGTAAATCCAGTGCCTTCATGTGAATTTAGTAGTAATGTCCAGTGGTTTGGAACAGCGAGAGGCTCAGTGTCAAAAGATGGTTCACTAGTTTACGATCCAAAATTTGAGGAATGCATGAATAGTATTAAAAAAAGGCCTCAAGATCTGCGTGTCTCTGCGCAGGCAGAGTGACCCAGCGTGACAAGGTCCAGATCACAAAGAGTAACGCCGAATCCCAAGAGATACACTGTGCAGGTAGTAGTAGTCTGGCGGAATTCCAACGAGCACCCAAGAGGCTTCACGGATATCAAGGCTTACCCTGCGCTGGCAGGGAAACGGCCTGATATCGCGCAGCCATGCATGCGGAACAATTTTTAGACGCGCCTCTCTTGATCTGGCGGTGGTGATCCACTAGCACGCGACGCCCATGTACTAACGGAAAGCATCTCCCTAGAAGGTAGCGGCGTGATTGAGAGGAGGTCGCATCTCGTCGTATTGCGTGCTAGTGGATCACCACCGAGTAGCTCTGCGCTGCGCTGGCACTGACTGGTTGCTAGGCTATTACAGTTAACATTGGTCAAAAGATTTATATATGTAAGATCATTTGGCATTAATGTTAATGTTAATGTCATAAAATGTTGAAAATATTGCTGATATAATTTGATATACACTTGAACTACAGTGGCTTTGCACTGTTTGACATTACATGTAACCCTTATTCTAATTCTACCATGTTCTAGTAGTTTTTAACCAGGTGATGTCACTTTTTAAAACAATGGCTGTTTAAGGCTTTTATTAACTTTTTGTAAAACCAAAAACTTCTTGAGTGTTAAATCATGTTTATGTAGCTGGCAATAATGTCAATATTATAAATATAGCTGTCAAAATACTTAACGCATGTGCAGATAGCCCGCTCCCATAATTTCACTTGCTCAATTTAGCCCGCCACTGACAATGGAGCTGCAAGAACAGGTTGGCCCTCTGGATGGGGAATTACATTATAAGAAGAATAAAGATGGGAAAATAAATAAACACATTGTAATTTGCACGCACTGCAGTAAGGAGTTTCAGTTTCACCGGAGCTGCTTGAGCTTAAAGTAGGCTACAGGGATGGGACGATACACTTAAACTCACGATACGATGCATCTCGATATGCCAGGGTCACGATATGATGAGTCACGATACGATATCAAAAAAGAAAAAAAAAGAAAAATATTACTTAAGCATTATCGATACTTAAGCAAAATATTACTCAAGCATTATCGATTCTCAAAGTGTAAATTGCAGTTTAACCACCACCATCAATTAATGTGTACATAAAGCGTTCAATGTGTATATATTTAAACATTTTTGTCTTGAAATGCGTTAAAATAACATTTATTGTGGCTTGAAAAAAGGAAGCGAGTTTGTTGTTATTTCCGCGTCCCGCGTCCCGCGTCACGTTAAACCTACGTCATGAAAGGAACTCATAGTAATCGGGACAACCTAAAATGCTTAACATGTAAACGCAAAACGTAGCTTAATGTACCTAAACAGCGATCAATCATCACCAAATTTCTCATGGACGTCTCTTTTTAGGCCTACTTTCAGCTCTCTAAATATCAAAACTGAAATCCCAAAACTATGGATGATACCTAGCCTATGCTTTTTCCTCTACATAGGCGCCCATTGTAGCCTACAGACAAAGCTTAACGTAGCTTAATGTACTAAAACAGTGATCAATCAAAACCAAATTTCTCATGAACATTTATAGACATGGTTACTTTCACCTCTCCAAATATCAAAACCAAAATTCTAATATTATAGATTTTTGGGTTTAGCAATACTCTTCCATAGGCCACTCTCGCGAAGCCACTCTCGCGCTAACGCAATGCAATGGAGAACGAGAACGACTGGGAGACAGCGGTGGAAACTCAACAAATCCTTCATGGACCGTAGCCCTACAGTGTTGAGCCTGTCAAGCGTGAGAGAGGAAATTGTCAGAAATCATGGCCCTGAAAGAGTTATTGAAGCTTGGTGTGAGGAGAATGAATGGAGTGTTGGTCAGCTGTCCTGGTGAGTAGCTAGCTGGAGTGCTAATATAAGATAGAATCTAGAATAGCAATGAGGGACAATGACTGAATACATTACTTACATGGTGTTGGTAGTCTTAATCAGAGTCATAGTGATGCACATTGTAACGTTACAGGCAAGCCATCATGTCAAGATGCATCAAATGTCAAGTAAATGTTTCCTTATGTGGTAGCCTATATTCCTCGTGATTTAATTAGCAATGCCCATCATCAGGAAGAAAAGAAATGTACTGATATCGCCCTCACGTTATGTTTGACAGGCGTTTGTGTGGGCTGTGCCGTGAGGTAAACGTATTTTGGAGCTAAAGCGGTAGCGGTTAAAAGTAAAATGTTTTCATATTATATTAAAAAATGACCATACAAAACTAGGCTTAGTAATTCTAATATTTATGTTTAATAACCACATTGCATTAAAGGGATAGTTCGGTTTTTAACACATTGAGCCCCTTTCACAGGTTGTCTAAAATGAAATAAAGTGGTTGACACCAAAATCTTGATGATTGCTCCTGTCTCGGCTATTTGGGAAATATAGAATCGCCTCTGCCTGCATTTAAAATGGCTAGCAATGGGCATTTGTTGTTTCTATCCTTTAAACACTGGTTTTAAAAAAGTGCTACGCATGGAGTGATTAGTGGCGTTTGCTGATGTTCCAAAGCAAGTATCGTAGAAAAATATAGTTTCTGTCATGTTGTTATTTGCCATTTTGTAAGTAACATAGGGATCTATTTGCTCCTTCATATAAACAAAGTGCCAAATAAAACATGACGGAAGCTTTATTTCGCTATGATACATGTTTTGGAACATCATCGAGCACCACTAACCACTTGGTGAGTAGCATTTTTTTAAAACCAGTGTTTTAAGGATAGAAACAACACATGCCCATTGCTAGCCATTAAAGACAGTCAAATACATTATTGATTTTATTTATTTATTATATTTGATCTTACCCAAAGTGGGACAGTAGAAATGGAGATAACCAACAAACAACGAAGAAACGTCCAGAAGCATAGGCTACTCATAATCATGTCAAGATTTTGGTTACCACATTTCTGCAGTCCCATCTTTAAAAAGTCTGATACTGCATCTTCCCGTCCCAAGACTTTGTATTCATTCTCAGATTCCTGTGAGATCATCCTAAAATTTGTAACGAAAACTACACATTCAATGGGCTCAAAGGAGCTCTCCTTAGTGTGCATAGCATAATGTGATATTTTTAATCGTGTTATGAAAACAGGTCGGAATTGATTGAGAGTGTGGTTGGCTATGGTTTAGGCTACATTTAAAATGTTTAAGTTGTTTCTCTGAGAAGGAGAAGGGCAAATAAGTGGTCAAATGTTGCCATGTGCAGTTGTTGCAAACAGGCTACTTCACAACAAAAATTGGCAGGGGAAGAGTTGCCTCCCTTGTGTGTTGTCCACCGTGGCTTCCAGTCGCCATACTATGCTGCTGCAACACGGCTCACTTTGAATGAACTGCACGTGACGCGTGTTTATCTGACAGAGGAAGAGAGACAGAGGTCGGGGTGTGTGTGCGGAGGAGGCACACATATCAAGCCATTATTTTCATACTCTTTTAATCGCGCAGCTTTCCTAACATATCATGCAAACCGTAAAAACTTTCAAAAGGGCACTTTTCTGGACATTAGGCGGAGGGCCAAATGCTTAAGCACCACCTGTCTCTAGCTATGCACGCCAGTGACTGTAGACCTATAAGCATTGTGGAGTTAAAGCACTATAAGCATTGTGAAGTTGCGTCTTAGTAACAATTGATTAACAGTTTCAAACCATCACACAATTAATTGATGCCCTGTTCTGCTTGTAGCCTACTGTCCAACCACAATTAATAAATAAAACAAACAATTGTGTTAAAACCTGCTATTTGTCCCTATTGTTAAACACATTTTGGACATATTTCGAGTTGTGATTAGATAGATAGATAGATAGATACTTTATTGATCCCCAAGGGGAAATTCAAGGTCCCAGCAGCTTAGAAAAATCACACACAACATATACTACAGCGTACACAGGATGATAAGAAGCAGATCAACAAAACAACATGACTAGATCAACATTACTAAAAATAAGAATTAATCATGATTCATTAATGTTTATGCTCTGATTAATCTGATTAAAATTGTATAATTTGACAGCCCTAATTATAAAGCTTACATGTCTTAAAGGGGTGCTATGTGCTAAAGTGCTTTGTGTTGCATGGTAAATGTGCTAAATAAAAAAATACTAAAAGATATACTGATTTTCCTCTCTGCAGAAATAAAGCCACAGTGTATGACTGTATGGGTGACGCATCGAGCAGATGACGTTGGGACCAGCATTATTCTGCAGAAATTATTATACAACACAAGTTACTGGACGTACCATGTCATCACACATGGTAATAATACACTCTACAGAGAAATAGCACATTAAGAACAGTTAGACCCCACTGACAAAAGTGTATGCTCTTGGAAGAACAGGCCTCATTCAGTTACTCTTTGTTCACTATTCAGTCTATGTATTATTAAGCTCGTAGTAGCGTAATAATTGTAGTGTTTGCTTTGTTGTATGTTTTTTTTATAAAAGATATTTTGGGGCTTTTTTTTGCCTTTAATCGGTGTGTTGACAGTAAAGAGAATGACAGGCAACGAGTGGGAGAGAGAGATGGAGTAGAATCGGGAAATTACTTCAGGTCGGTGCCTTAGCCAACTGAGTTACGGCGCCCCCTACTAACAGTACCTACTTGCCCCCTAAACCTAAACCCAACCCTATGTGTGTTGTTAAGGAACTATAAATTGAAGTTCCCTAAACTCCTGGACCCCACCCCCAAGCCCCAGGTCCCCCCTCCCCCAATCCTCCCAAACCTTTAACCCTAAAACCTAACCTTAAAATCTTCATGATTTATTTATTTATTTATCTATTTATTTATTGTTTGGTTCATTTCTTTGTCTTCTTTTCTTTGAAAAATTTGCACGTGACCTTTCCTAGAAGCATTTATTTTGCATTTGCAGATACAGATTTCCATAAACATGGCTCATTACCAAGATATATCCCTAATGGTAAGGACCAAATCAATGGATTTGGAGAGCTAATTAAAAAATTATATTTTCTGTTGCTTCACTTCATGAGAAAAGTCACTTGAGTGTGTGCTTATTTGTGTTTGTGTGTGTGTGTAGACTCCGGGACTTCATTTATGGTAGCCAATGGCATGACACCAGATACCAATATGCTGATCATCATGTTTGGAATAGCGTACAACCCCAAGAGTGGTATTTTGTACCTCTGGGGAAACTGCCTCATTTGCTCGTAAGTGTCATGTTTACATACTTATTTTAATTGCATAGTAAAATGTTACCAGAGGACTGTAGTGTAGTGTACTGATGTGTAGTACCCCGTAGGAGGTTAAACGGCAATGAAGTTGCGTAGTTGTTACTGCATAACTAAAGAATTGCGAAATAATTTTTACAAACTTGGACAGGTATTCACTAAACCCATATTTCCAAATGTATTAATGATCCATCCTATTGAACGCATTGATGCATCCAGGGAGACTATTGTTTTGTGACCTTTTCTCTTAGCGTAAATGATATTCAATCATCTTTGTATGGTATGGAAAGCTCAATGACTCTCAATGAGACTGTTAGTTGGTGAGGCATTTTTCAAAGCATTTTTGTGTTGGACCATATAATCCACATATGTTGGATCAAATAGCAGTGGTACAAGCATCTCCTTAAAACAAGAGTTTAATGAAATTTCAATCAGTCCTGTATGATCTTGAATTTATATAATTAGGAGATAGAGTATGACAGCCATAAATCAAATGAACAGAGTTAGAATCTACACATAATGTCATTTTGTATTTGTTTAGTACTTTAGTACTTCTCTTTTTCTGAGAATTACTAAAACTTTGGATACTTTGAATTGTTTTCTAGTTCTAGATTTTTCATTTCAAGAAATGTGATGAATATGAACTTTTCACTCATTCACTCTTTATTTCCATCATTTTGAACTATCATCAGCTTGAACTAACTATTTTCTTTATTTTATCTTCAGCTTTGATGAAGGACTAACTTTCCTGTTTGTCCGAGGCTTCCCACTTATGAAGACAATCAAGTACTTCAGTCTGTCTTATCATGGAGAGTTTGCCTTTGTCACACATGATGAAGAGGTCTTGTTTGGATATCTTAATGTTTTAATCCACTAAAGATCAGAACATATGATTTAGTGTGTGCATATGTGTTTCTGTGAGTGTGTGTGTGTGTGTGTGTGTGTGTGTGTGATCCTTTTTTCACTTCCACGAGTGAGAGGCACTCCTCATTTTTAAGGTTAAATCTACTAACGAGTGTTTGTGGACTGCCTCTCATTTGTGGAAGTGAAAATGTGAACATGTTGTTTTGTCTGTAGGCACCCTGTACTCCTTACCAGAAGAGTGAAATGTTTTAAGCGTTTGGTCGCAGTGCTAGCATGCACCATAGACACTGACATTTCAGTGTGTTTGTTTAAAATCAATCCAGATTTTTCTTTTGTGTAGTTAAATATTAGTTTTTAAATATTTGACATGTTAGGACATTCCCCCGGTACATTTAGCAACGTTTGGTTAATGGATTAGCAGATTATTTCATTACATTAAGTTCTGACGTTTTAGAACATTATTCTAAGTTATTTATTTTGTGTACTGATTTTTTATGTTGCCATTATGCTGTTTTCGATAGGTCTTAATGTATTTCTGAATGTGTTTGTACATGAGTGTTATTTTTGCTTTTGTTTGTGTATGTGTGTGTTTGTACATCAGCGTTATTTTGCTTTTGTTTGTGTGTGTGTGTGTGTGTGTGTGTGTGTGTGTGTGTGTGTATGTGTACGTTTTAGGTGTGGTGGGGACAAGAGGGGGTGGATACCGTAGCAAAGGTGGTACCATCTTTTGGATGGGTTATTTACACCATGCTGCTGTTACTAAAGGATGTCAAGATAAGGGAACCTCACTTGCTAACATTGTTTTGGGACTCGAAAAACCATCTGCAAATGGTATGCATATTATTATTATTGTTGTTGTTGTTGTTGTTGTTAGTGTTGTTGTTATTGTTATTATTATTAGTTTAGAACGTTTAGAATGTTTAAAAACTTTAGGCTACTTTAGGCTGCCTACCTGTGTTTGAGACGGAATGGACAAAAATGTATCATTGAAGTTCATAATCATGAATGTATATTCAATCCAAGAGATAAACTCTAGAAAAATAATTTGAGAAGACAAAACAGATGCTATGACGTCCGCATCTGTAGTGCATCGCCGGTTTGTAGAGGAAAATAAAATTGTCAAATTGTCAAAGAGCCCATAGAACATGTTTTTTGACCATCATAAAATGTTCTTTGAGCCTCAATAATTGCGATTTGTGCGGCTGAAAAAGACCCAGGAGCATCACTAGGCCGTCTATTCCATGCTCAGAAATACATGCTCATTACAAAATGTTTGTATTTCCCGCCCCCTGGCCAGTTTCCCGCCTCCTGGTGCTGATTGGCTAGTTCACTGAGAGGCCTAGCTGAAGCGGATTGGCTCCCTACTGTCACTATACTCTTTCGGTGAACTATCTGAGTAAACAGTAAATCGCGTTAACTATCTGAGCTATTAAACACGCAATGGACTTGTCAGGAATTCAACCATACAACAGCCAGATCCACAGCGTTTGGAAATGAATGTGTCAGACTGGTAAGTTTTATTAGAATTCCCAGTAACTAACGTTATGTAGCTACTATGTAATTAAAACAGCTTCACACATTCAGACACGGCATTGGGAAGTTAAACAGAGTTGGCATTTTACATGAAGGACTATTTTAGTAAATCGGTAAATCGATGAACTATCTGAGTAAACAGTAAATGGTTAAGCTATCAAAATCGCATACCTCCGTCTCCGTCATTTTACTCCGGAATGACATGTCACAGCGGGATGAAACGCATATCACCGGAAAGAGGACAACCAGGGCTTTCCAACTATATGCAGCACTTGTGTGTACACTGATGTGGCGTTGAGATAAGAATTTTTTAATTTACCTTAATTTTAAAAATAGTACAGTTGACAATCAGTGCTGTCATCACACTATTCTAAGTTCAATAACTTACAAACCCGACATCGCACAGACACGACACACATATCAAACGAAAGTACAGAAACGGGGCTTTCAAATGATACCAAATACTCTAAGCAATCGTAGTATAAATGTAGAATAAATTTATTGAAATTATGACTATTGCTGTCAAACCCGAATTTGCACTTCTGAACTTATGAATAGCAAAGTTGCAGGATATAAGTGGAAATGCAACATTAGTATCTGTTATAAGGGTTAGCTTGCTAGCCTACCAACACTTTAGTGACCGAGTGTTTTTTTTGCTTCGCAATAACCTGGATATCGAAGTAGCATCAAGTAGGCAAACTGTTAAGGCCATAGAAATACCAGTACTAGTCTATAATTCTATGGTTATGGCGACCAAAAAACACTGATTCCTAGCGTGGTTACCTACCGGCAGAATTGGTTGTGCTTGGAGAATAGTTGGAATAGATCCTGGTTTCAGGTGTAGTGTTCGTGAAAAGCCGGATTGATACAGCACAAGGTTGGCGAAACAATCTGGGGTGAAATGGCCAATTTCGGATTGAAGTTTAGTGGAACGTGGTTGTAGATAAACATCAACTACTCCCAATGCGAGGTTCTTGAGGAAGGTAGTGTAAATTCCGGACAACC
>JAGFZM010000079.1:696581-752641 GCA_017657215.1 Limnothrissa miodon | reverse complement strand
GCACGTGGTCATGTGAGGGCAACCTAAAAACAACTTGAAACAATGTGATTGGATGGTTTTCCTCTTTTATCATAATATTTTACAAATTTACTGACATACACACTGCAATACTATAAAACATTTTATAATAGTAATAACATAATAGTAGTACCAGTTTTACAGTTTACCAGTTTTTACTTTGGGACCTTTGAGAAAATCCTTTTCTCCAATAAGCTCTCTGAGATTATGTGATTAAATTTGAGTATGCTATTGAAATTGTGTGTACACGTGTGTGGGTCCAAACAGTTTAATATCCCTGTATTCATATGATGCAAAGATGACGTGAAACAGATCCAGCACGAGATAGTCAGAATTGACCAGGAGGCAGGCCTTCAGAGCTGAGTGAAAGAATGGATACATTCACAGAGAGACGGGTGTGGTTATCCATGTTGTAACCAACAAGACCAGTGTTTCACACAGATCTAGAGTGTACTTGTGGTGGTAGCTGGCAATGCTAGCACCTAGCATCTGGGTAGCCTGCCCATGCAAAGACAGAATGCACGGTAGGGAGGCCTGACGGCAAAAACAGACCCGGGCTAAACGTTACATAGCTTTAATAAAGTGCCTGGTGGTAGTGCTTGCCAAATGACAATTTCTTCAATAAAATGCCTGGTGGTAGGTGCTTGGCTGTTGACTATTTAAATGCGTAAACCACATTTACGTTGTTCGTTGAATTTAGGTAGCTTAAGGTATCCAAAGGACCATACCAAAACTTCAACACTGTCTTCTGCCTCCTTCTACATGTAAATTTCAAACTAGAAATGGCCGGGTGAAATGGGCCAATCTGAAAAGAGGTGAGAGGATACGTCACCCCGCTAAGGGGGGGGGGGGGGCTAGCCATTTCATTATTCATTTCATTAACCTACATACTAGTCAGGGAACTAACGATAAGCTTTGGTTTTCTCCGACAAGAAATCGTGTCAGCGAATCAGCAAACAGATCGGGAGCTAAAAGCGATGACATTGAACTCTAGCGCCCAATCTGAAATAGCATACGTCACGACCAAGCAGTAGCCATTGGTTGAAGCAGAAAGTATCCCTCCCACCGTCATGAAAACGAATGCCTATGGCTGGTTCTCAGACGCTTTGCACGAAGTGAAACAAAGTGAAAGCGGCTGATCATATCAGGCTGGCTGGGGGGGAAATACGAATAATTTCGTAACAATTTAATGCAGATACAGATGACAGTAAATCTTCCTTATGTCATGCCGTTTCAGAACTACTTATCCTTGAAATGGTAACTTTATAAGTACAAAATGTACCAGATACACATGGACTAAAATTACCTTCTACAGGGTCATTTTACACTATGCACAAGTGTGTTTAAATGTCTTCGTATAGGTCCACCCAAATACAAACAAAATCTTCATCTGAAGGAAGGTACTGTCTGGTCAGTGACCTGTGAACAGAACCTAGTTTGGCTTGGACATTGTAGGCAGGTTCACTAAAAAGAAATAGAAGCAGTGGTGTGTTTGTTTGTATAAAGCGCAATAGTCTTTTTTATATTTTTATTTTACTGTCATGTTAATATCTCCTGACTCAAGCCAAGCCAGAGATGATTCAATCTGCGCCATCCGCATCAGGTGCAGCCTGCATCCACATAAGTAGGGCCTATCCTTACAGGCAACAGTGACGTTTAACAAAAAACTCAATCAAGCTCAATCAAAACTCAATCAAGCTAATCCATAAGTAAGGAGTAGCATCAACAGGTGCAAAATGTATGAAAGTGTACTTGATGCACCCATTTACACAATTTTAGCCTTTGTTAGAATTTTTATATTAATAAATACCATCCATCTCCCCCAACCCACCCCCCCAATACCTTCAGCTTGCTGGCATGAAAGTCCTCTGATAAAGCCTATGCATTCACTGATCCCATACTTTAATCAGACAAGCCATGGTCATGTTTAAGATGCTCAAAACAAGGCCTTTAAGCTAAAAGCCTAATTGACAATCCAGCTTACCAAAACAACCAGGCACAACAGCATCTTTTCCACTGTCATCACTCTCATGATCTGCTGATACACTGTGCACACTGTGGCCATTTTGAATGCCCACTCACACACAAGCACACTTCTTACACTCTATAATTCTGTATACATCTATATTTACATATACATACGATACTACACACATGCATACTATATAGTACCAAATGCATTTTGCACACAACAATACTTACAGTTGGCACTTTACACCCACTCCATGTGTTTATGTTAATTATATTTTATCTGCATAGTATATGGACAGTGTTAGTGACAATGGGTATATTGTCTTTATTGTGTGACCATGTGTCTGAACTTATATTTAACTAATGAATGAACACAACAACATGTCATGTTGAATGTATAGAGAGTTAACATCAACTGAAGTCAAATTCCTTCTGTATGTGAATACACTTGGCCAATGAATCGGATTCTGATTCTGATGCTACTACCAGCAGTCGCACCCTATGTACCAGATGTTCTTTTCTACCATTTGGTCCAAAAGCAGAACAAATACACAGCATAACAAAACATTAAACTGGGGAAAAACACACTTAATTCAAAAGGCTTGATAAATTCCACTGCAAACAATGCAGGTTGGACTGTATCAAGTCCTAAGAGGATTCAACCAAGACATTGGAGAAATAACTTTCACAAGAGGAATCAGAATCAAAATGTAAGTGATGTACAACCTGAACATAAAAACCACTAAAGCAAATATGTGTGTTCATTCAGCTAATTTACAACGTTTCAAATTAGGATTTCTTTGTCAATGATTACGGCCATTTAAGGTATTGGGAATTTAAGTCATTTCAGAGGGCAACGACGACAACGTATTATTTTCAAGCAGTCCATCACCAGACTAACGTAATTAATGAAAAATTTCTTTTAAAGCATACATGACGGGTAAACATGACTACGCTTCATCGTAATCAGATAAGAACAATAAAACGATTCATCCGCATCCAGCTGACAGGTAATAAAGAGGTTTAAGACAAGCACATAAGCACAGATATTGTCGAACTACCTTAACGTTAGTAGTAATCCCAACTACCAAGGTGTGTACAGTAGGTATCGGTAGACAGTTATTTAATTATGCAGGCTAGCAAAGGATAGGATACAATAGCACAACTAAATCGTGATTACATGTAGACTCGCAATGTTACAACTATGGTCATATGCTAAACACTTCATCATTAAAGGTGGTCGCATGCTTAAATAATAACGTCACTGTGCGTAAACTAGCTGGTTCACTTAACAGCAAATTAACGAAACCAAAACAGTTAACTAACGTTATCTCGCTGGTCACCACAGCTAGACAGATAACGTTGCGTTAGCGTTAAAATGCACCGAATTCTCACTAGCAGGCAATTTGCACACCGTCACATAATCCGTTTAACGCTATGCGTTCTTGTGGTTGCAAAGGCCAGGGTTACGGAAATCTACGTTTATCGCTCTAGCTATAAAAACATTCAAACAAATTAGTGGTCTGTGATTGATTTTATACATTCTGTGTTAGCAGTAGGTTAGCTGGCCATCTTCTGGCAAAAACCGAAACTGGCGCTAACGTTAGCTGACGTTGTTGCGCGTCGCAGATTAATTGACTCGGCAATCCAAACACAAAAACGCAATCATAACCTATCATTACAATTAAAACCTTCTGCAGAAATTAACTATCGATGATACCTATGGGTTTATTAGTTAGAGTGATAGTAAATGTCAAAATTCTCTGCAGTTTAGCAAGATGGCAAGCTCATCGGGGCGTGCTACAAAGCACGATAATGTTAGCACCATGTCGTAGTTAGCCAGTTAACGTTAGTTCAAAACACCACAATGCAAATTATGACTGCCTAGTGATATCTGAAATACAAAGTTGTCCAGCAATATACCCTATCTACACCACCAGAAAAGCATAGTAGACTGATGCAATGCTTAACTAATACGCAAAACATAAAGCCAGATAGCTAGAGTAGGCCCTAAATCCTGTAACGCTGTGGTAGCTAGCAATCAAACCCGCCCTCATTTGGAAAACGGGATAAAGAAAGCAGCGAAATGTAACCTTAGCTTGCTAACATTAGCGGTTTGACCTACCTGGTCGGTTATATTTAGTATTCCCATCTCCCTTAGTCAGTCAGGTCGAAGCTCCTTCATTAGGATTGGGTAGAGAGGTAACAGGGATATTTTTGTTTGATTATGATAATTTTAGGGGAAGGGATAGCTCTGTGTCCGTGTGTGTTTATTGCTCTGATAGACAGGCAGCGCGTTGAGCTGTATCCACCTACAGGAACGGCGGCTGTACGGCATTGCAAAGACTAGGAAACAGCGACACGTGATGGTTGTTACAGGGTGATGCCCCTATGGTGGTTCCATAGTATTTATCGGGAAACGGCCAACAAAGACGTTATCATTTTACACGACCAACAGTGTAAGGAAAGTTAAGCCAAATAATCTTTTGAGTCTCAAGTCAAGTCAGTTTTATTTGTCAATTTCTTCACATGTACTTGACATATAAAGGAATCGAAATTGCGTTTCACACTTGTCCCATGCGTAGACGTTGATGACCATAAAGTGCAGATGCACAACAAAAAAACAATTCTAAACAATAAGGTAATGTTAAGTAAAAAAAAGTGCAAGTAGGCTTAAGGCATTATACTTAGGTAAACATACAGTATATATAAGACAGGACATAACATACATACAGTATATATAAGACAAGACATAACATAAAGTAAGTGTTCCAGCAGCGATGGTATGTTGTCTTAGTGCAACACAAGATTGTAGCAGCCGTAGTAGTATATCAATAGTAGTAAAGAGAATACTTGAATATATAGCAGCAGCTGTGTGCAATTGCAATGCAGAGATAGTTATTTTTCAGTCCAGAGTGTTGTTTTGGTTCTTGGTTCAAAGTGTTCCCTTGTTGGGGAGTGTGTGTGGTGAGGGGGGGGGGGGGGGCAGGGGGGTTGTTGCTTGTTGGGGGGGGGGTGGGGGGTGGGGGGGGGGAGGGGGGGGTGGGGGGGGGGTAGAGTTCAATCTGTCTTCCTATACTCCTGCCAGTCTGGTGGTTCCGCTGGCTGGGAGCCGGGAGGGGAGAGAGTTCAGCAGTCTCACAGCCTGGTGGATAAAGCTGTTGGTGAGCCTGGTGGTGCGGGAGCAGAGACTTCTGTATCTCTTACCAGAGGGCAGTAGGCTGAACAGACCGTGTGCGGGGTGGGTTGCATCGCTGACGATTGTGTTGGCTTTGCGGGTGAGGCGGGTGGTGTAGATGTCTTGCAGGGAGGGGAGTGGTCCGCCAACTATCCTCTCAGCTGTTCTCACGATGCGTTGTAGAGCTTTTCTGTTGTAGTCAGTGCAGCTACCGCCCCACACAGTGATGCAGCTGGAGAGGATGCTTTCAATGGTTCCTCTGTAGAATGTGGTCAGGATGTGTGGTGGGGCGCTTGCCCGCTTGAGTTTGCGCAGGAAGTAGAGGCGCTGGTGTGCTTTCTTGGTCAGTGATGTGGTGTTGGTAGTCCAGGAGAGGTCCTCACTGATGTGCACCCCCAGGAACTTGGTGCTGCTCACCCTCTCTACCGCAGCGCCGTCGATGGTCAGCGGGTGGTGACCGGTGTGACCTCTCTGGAAGTTGACAATAACCTCCTTGGTCTTGCTAACATTTAGCAGGAGGTTGTTGTCTCTGCACCACGTGGTCAGGAGCTCAATCTCTTTCCTGTAGTGGGTCTCATCGCCCTTGGTGATGAGCCCCACCAGCGTTGTGTCGTCTGCAAACTTCACAAGGTGGTTGGAGCTGTAGGTTGGTGTGCAGTCATGTGTCAGCAGGGTGAAGAGCAGCGGACTGAGCACACAGCCTTGTGGAGCCCCTGTCCTCAGGGTGATGCTGTTAGAGATATTGTTGCCCACACGCACTGCTTGAGGCCTCTGGCTGAGGAAATCCAGTAGCCAGTTGCAGATGGAGGTGCTGAGGCCCAGTTTGTCCAGTTTGCAGATGAGTTGTTGTGGTATTATGGTGTTGAATGCTAAACTGAAGTCTATGAACAGCATTCTCACATATGAGTCTTTCTTGTCCAGGTGAGTTAGGGCTGGGTGGAGGGCAGAGCAGATTGCATCCTCTGTAGAACGTTTTGCTCTGTATGCAAACTGGAATGGGTCCAGGGTGGTAGGCAGGGTGGATTTGATGTGTGACATGACTAGTCGTTCAAAGCACTTCATGAGGGTGTCAGTGCCACAGGGCGGTAGTCATTGAAGCAGGCTGGGGATGATTTCTTTGGCACAGGTATGATGGTGGCAGTCTTGAAGCATGATGGGACAATGGCTTGCCTCAGAGAGGTGTTAAAGATGTCTGTGAAGACATCCTTCAGCTCCTCTGCGCAGTCTTTCAGCACACTACCAGGGATGTTGTCTGGACCCGCTGCTTTCCGGGCGTTGATGGCGGAGAGTGTCCTCTTCATGCTGGCAGCAGACAGGCACAGAGGCTGGTCGTGTGGAGGTGGTGGTGTTTTTTGTGGGCTTGTGTTGTTCTGTGCTTCAAATCGTGCAAAGAAGCTGTTCAGGTTGTTGAGCAGAGTGGTGTCGCTCTCACAGCTGCGTGCTGCAGGCTTGTAGTCTGTGATAGCCTGGATGCCTTGCCATAGGCTCTGTGCGTCCTTGCTATCATTGAAGTGGGAGGTTATCTTGTGTGTGTAGTCCTGTTTCGCTTTCCTGATGCCGCGGGACAGGTTGGCTCTTGCTGTTCTCAGGCCTGCTTCCTCCCCAGCTCTGAAGGCCTTGTCTCTGGCCTTCAGCAGCCTGTGGACATCTCCTGTCAGCCATGGCTTCCGGTTGGCTCGAGTTGTGATGCTTTTTACTTGTGTAACATCCTCAATGCATTTGATGATGTATGAGCTCACAGTGTCTGTGTACTCCTCAAGAGTCTCGACTGCGAGTGTCAAGCGCGTGGGAGTGTGGAGATAAATAACTTCAAGAGTTTCCTGCCTGACAAATTTGCATCGCAAGTAATTGGTGAGATTTGATTTCTAAAGAATTACCGTGAATGATAAAATAAACAAGTCTAATGCAAAGCTTATTCTCTCGCGATAGTTCGTTCGATATGACGTATGGCACTCTCACAGACAAGTCGACCCTGGTATCTGCTAAGCTAAGCTACGTTCCCTGCAATGACAGCTGAATAGCAAGACAGAAACACTGACTAAACACATCGCAACTAGCACTAGACATTTTGCGTTTTGCACAATACAACTTTGCTTGCAAATCCTTTAGAATAGCGGACTCTGATGTTTGGATTACAAAACCGTACGGCGAAAAATGCTGTCGGATAACCTCTTTCCTTTAGTGTTAAACCTTCAAATGAGCTAACGTCAAAACATGGCAGCTAACTAGCTGGTTAGTTAATCGAACCTGTTTATATTGCGAATGTTACTTGGCAGACTTTAACAAGACTTTAGTAGGTACGAATAGAACAAATGCATTCGTCAAAAATGTGGATAGTTTCCTTGACTTGACGAATCGCAGTGTAGTAGTTAGGTAGGTAACAGTTGCCTGTTAACCACCACCCTTTGACCCCGACGGTAGCAAGGTTAGCAACGTCTTGCTAGCAAGTTAAGGGATTCCCAGAGCTGGGCGAGCTGTCAAGGTAGCTGTAACGATACAGATAGGTAATTATACTTGAACCATTAGTAGACGGTATCGTTGGACCAAGTCTGATAGATGGCTGTTTCTTTGGCCCCTCGTCGGTTACCGATGGGAGTACGAACACTGAGTGATTTTATCGAAGTTGTGACACTTGGCTCCACTCATTCCAAATCTACAAGTTCAAGATTCTTACGAAAACAACCAATCAGGTAAGCAACATCTGTTTTCTACGGTAATGTCAGAAAACACAATAGTCATGATGATCAAACCATTGTGTTAACCGTGATGCTAAAGTTCAGGTATAACGTTAACTTGCTCACGGTATCTTGAGGGGTAACGTTACTGTCGACAGATGTATATCTACGGCCTATAAGTAAAATAATTTTCTCTTTAACTCCCTTAGAGAGGAACTGTGAAAATAGTTCGTTAGTTGGTGCAAACCTACTTGTTCCTATTTGTTGTTTAATATGAACTTTTTTAGATAGATTTAGCAGTTTTAGTTAACACGGAGGATTACTAAATAGCATTGTCTGAGAAATCCTTTTGTTTGTCTGTTCACAAAGACAACTTTCAACAAAGGGATGATCAGGGGGCATAGGCATGAGGGCTTAATACAGTGAATTGACATGTCTGTCAATAAACTCTAGCTACAACACTTCAATTAGTTAATTTTGGATGTCTTAATTTATCAATTCAGTTCAATATGGACAGGATATGTAGGACATGTCACTGTGTCCACAGTGGTGCGTACCGGTTTAAGGTAAAACTTCCTGTCTCTTTGTTTCACAGGTACTTGGCATCATGTGGCATCCTTATGACAAGACACCCTAGGTTTCTGTACCATTTTGACAGGAATGTAACACCCATAACTCCAAGCCGAACCTTTATCAGTCTGACCAATAAAAGGAAACAGTACTCAGAGCGCAGAATTATTGGGTAAGTAGGCAACTGCTTAAATTAAAGAAAGCGTCTATTCAAGACGCTTCTATTCAAGGCAAGGACTTGCCTCCAAAGGACCTCCTCCAAAAACAATTAAATAATAATAGGCCTAACACACTATACAACATTGTTGACCAAAGTATTTCCCTTTTCTTCTCCTTGCTTTTTGTGTCTTTGTTATGGGTCAAACTTTATGGATTAACTTGCATCCACAAACTGGGTTTTAACTTATTGAGCTTTTACTGTAAAGAAAAAACAAACAAAACAAAAGCCGTCCCAATAATAATAACAAAAAAACATTATGGCCAAACTGCCCTGAATCCTTTAAAAATCTTTTAAATCAAACCGGTTTATATGTGTCATACAAGTCAGATTTGTGACCTTAGAAGCATATCAGGCAGACCTGTGTTTTTGTTTTTAAAACTAACTTCAGTTAATTTACAATATAATAAACAATATATAACTTTCATACTGTTTTTGTCAAATCTGACAGTTTACAAGGGCAGTTACTCCATGAGTATGTGTTAGAGGTTGCCGATAGAGCCTATATTTACCCCAAACTAAGCAATTTAATCATCCAAGAGACTATTCAGCTGGTAAATTAATCTGAAAATATTTCCTGGTCTGCTTTAAGAGAATCTGACTATCTACCTTTCTACCCACCCACCTCCCTCCCTCTCTCCCTCACTCCCTTACTTCCTCAGCTACTCTATGCAGGAGATGTATGAGGTGGTGTCCAATGTGGATGACTATAAGCACTTTGTCCCTTGGTGCAAGAAGTCCCAGACCGTTATGAAGAGGGCCAGTCATGCCAAGGCCCAGCTGGAGGTGGGCTTCCCTCCTGTAGTGGAGAGATACACATCCATGATCACCAATGTCCGGCCTCATCTGGTCAAGGTACACTGCAAATAATGAGATGATTTCCTGCAACAACCATGTTTCAATATTCAAGATTTGACACATTAACTTGACTGAACAATACCTTAATTGACTTTTAATGTTAAACGTATGTATTGTATACTTTTATGTTTTTTTTTATTTTTATTCTAGGCTGTATGTACAGATGGAAAACTCTTTAACCACCTAGAAACTATATGGAGATTTAGTCCAGGAATTCCAGGGTATCCTCGAACCTGCACAGTTGACTTTTCTGTAAGTACAGGCCTGACATTTATAACATGTTCTTGAAAGAGAACAGGTTCTTGAACAGGTTCCTCACGGTGTGTTGCAAAGTTCAATGAGTAGTGAGTTTGCGCTACTTTCTTGTTGGTAATAAAGATTTAAACAGTTATCCATTGTTTTTAACGATGATGGGTATCACAAAACTGTACATTTTTTGAAAAAGTGGGTGTTTTTTAACTGCAATTTTTGATGATTCTAATTTCCAACCAATGTTCCATTACGTAACGTTGGGTAGAGACAGACCAAAGCTGACCACCGCGGCCATTGAAACTAATGAGTTTGACACAAGTGACAAGGGAAGTTTCACAGTAATATAGCACAGGCAATAGGTACATATATATACATCTACATATCTATCCACATATAGCGGGGTTGATGACAGTCAATCACGAAACGTAGTTATCAATATCACGCTGATAACAAATTTTGAAGACATTGCTAGCCTCGGGGTCAACGTTTGCAATGCATAAGCATACTGTAGCGTACAGTCTCTGGACAGGACTCGGCAGATTTTACAGCTAAGCTACCATCAAAACGTAGAAGCACTAGTTACCAAAACTGATCAAAATTACATTGTGAAAACATTGTCAGCCACCGTTTAGCCTACATCAATGCTGTAGTTACCAGATTAGTAATAACAACATTATACCAAACGGCAAATGATAAAACGATAACGGTGTCTGAAGCATCTCATTAAATACGAACACTCCGCTTGCACAAAACTCTTGCACAAAAATTCATGACTTTGTAATAAAAATTGTTATTCAACTATTTAGGTGGAGCTCATTGTAGGCTACTTCAATTTACCACAGGCTACTGTAGACTGGTAGCCTGGGCCCGCCCATATTTCCTGTGACTCTAAATTCAATTTCGCGAGCAAGTCAGTCTGGCCAGGCCGCCGTTTTAGAGGAATTATTTTTCCCAAATCTGTGGGCACCAATGAGAAACGATCTTACGCATACATCATTGGAATGAGTGGTATGATGGTCTGGCATCTGATGGACTTAAGCTGGATTTATACTTCTGCGTCGCGCCAACGCAGACACCTTCGCCGACATTTTTGATTTATACTTCCGTGGTTGATTTATACCTCTGCGTCCGCGCAATTGCTACGCGTGGCAGTTACCCACAACAACGCTAGGGGGTTGTCGAGTTTAGAAAGGGTCTTTTGTGTGTGTGCTGTGGTATGCCGGTCGCGGTCTGTGGAGACTGCAGTGAGTGAACAATGGCAACCGAGCGAGAGAGAATACTTTTGGAGTTGGAGCTGATCGATATTGAAAAGCAAATGATCCTGATACAGATGATGAAGCGGAACAAGAAGATTAATGGAAAAAAAAGACATTTGGTCAAGATTTCACGTAGTATCAGCAGCCCAACACATGAAGAGGCACTGGGGTGACAGCCCATCTCGAAAGCAAATTCCATCTCGAAAGCACAGCTTCTTATCTCTTACACTTTTACCACAAATTCAGAAATAAACAACGCATTGGCGTAATCTATGACAAATACGAATCTATGCAATGTACATTGTAGTTAACATTGTAAGAACGGTCTTGTACACCCAACGCAATGGAAAGGCGGAGAAACAGAAATGATGTAAAGCGGACCAATCACAATCCATGACGTCTGCGTCGGTCTGCGTACCGTGTCGGCGACACTTTGACGCGTAGTCAGGATTTCTTTCATGCGCATAAAAGGCGAAGGTCTGCGTAGTGTCGGCGAAGGTCTGCGTCGGCGCAACGCAGAAGTATAAATCCAGCTTCAGGTTAAGCCCGCCTCCCAGAAGACGTTTAGTAGGATAGTAATGTAGGATGGCCAGACTAAGCTCCTATGAGCTTTGTCGCGCAAGCCAGGCTAGTAGACTGGTTCATATCAGAGAAAATGTTCATAATATGTTCACTACTAGTCAGTAGTGGACGTAGCCTACACTGAACAAATAAATAAGCCTCCATATAACTAATGGCAAGTGGAATATTTAACCCATTACAACAGTTTACTCAGCAGAAAACATTTGAGTAAGAAGTGAACATTTTGGAGCTAGTAGGCTACCTTCAATGCTTGTCACAACTCTCCACTAGTTCTCATCTGTCCCCGCATTTAACTGGCTTTGACGGCAACCAATTCTTGCCAATTCCTCATTTAGACGCTCATGTCGGACTGTTGTATGGCTGTGGGCCATCATATGAGATGTTGGAGTTTCTTGAATCCTCTTCCCCATCCCAGTTGCTTACCACTATTTTAGTGCCAATTTCCTCCAAGTATTCTCAATGTTACGTCATCACCAAATTTGTTATCACCAAAAACGTTAAAAAAAATTATCTTTTCAACTAATTTACAGACATTTCAAAATTTAAATATATATATTGAGTGCTTTATGTCCCTATTTATCCACAGTAGTGGTCAACCTTGAGTAGCACTTTAACCCGCATTTCAATCAGTGTTGAACAGAACTAAGAATGTGGAATTAACTGTGTGTACCCTAATGATTCCCATCTTCTTGTTGCCTAGATCTCCTTTGAGTTTCGTTCCCTGCTCCACTCTCAGCTGGCGACCATGTTCTTCGACGAGGTCGTCAAGCAGATGGTGGTCGCCTTTGAGCGTCGCTGCAGCAAGCTGTATGGCCCTGAGACACGCATCCCCCGAGAACTCATGTTCCACGAGGTGCACCAAACATGAACTCCACCCCGGCACCCACTAAAGTGTGTGTGTGTTTGTGTGTGTGTGTGTGTGTGTGTGTGGATGTTTTGGGCGTGGAGTTCTGAAAAATGGTTCTTGCCTCTCAGCATCACGTCACCAGTCAACAGCATCTGCCCCCATTAACACAAGAGAAGCGGCTGGATTCTGTTTTTGGCTTTGGAGACACTGCAATCCTGGTGCTGACTAGCTGGGACTACCTGGGTCCATCACCTTCCAGGAACGGCTTACTGTGGCTTCCATGCATGCTTGTAATTTAGCTACTCTATTTATTGAAGCTAAGTTTTAAAACACATCTAAAGAGGTGAAATATATTATAGATTTTTTTTAGTTAGATACACAGTTTTTGGACGTTTGCTGGGGTTTCATTTTGGACATTTGAACATTCTGTGTTCAGTTTGGACTTTTAATGTTTTAATTTAAACTTCATGTCATAGGTAACGTGCCTATCTCTACTTGGACTTGAGGGAAGTAGAGGGGAGGGGGTTGTGTTAAGATAAAAGTGCAATAACTTCAAATGACCTGAAACACTCTACTCCACACGTTTGTGTTTTGTTTTTACCTTGTGGCCTGATTCTCTGTTGCACATTTCAGTGTAAGCTCTGAAGGATTCATTGTGAAGCGTTTCACTTTGAGTAAGGATCCATTACATTACAGGTTCAGTATACAGAACATTTCACAATCATTCACTGTTTTGCATCTACACTGTGTTTATTTTTAAAGTCTTCATTTTAAACTAGACAACGACTATATTATTTAAAGGAAATATAACACTGTAAAAAGTGAAAGATTGTGTTGGGAGTAAAGCAAATTTATGCTAGATTTGTCAAAATGTCAAATGTGTCGCTGTTTAAAAGGTCACACCATTTTTCTTCTGTATGTTATCAAGCAATGACAGGTAGAAGAGAAACATCTGAAAATGTGTGTGTTGGGGAGTGCCTGCATCTTTTGCAGGTGCTTGTGCACGTGCATTTATTAATTTGTTGTTTTGCATGGCCAAAGAGTGTTGAGACGAATTATAAAGGTTGCTTCTTCTTGTGCTTGTTGCAAAGAAGGTGTGTGTGTGTGTGTGTGTGTGAGAGTGAGAGTGAGAGTGAGAGTGAGAGTGTGAGTGAGTGGGGCAGAGAGAGAGAGAAAGACACTGCTGTTTGTGTGTCATCCTGTGGTCCTTATGTGTGCTGAATGAGTCGCGGATGTTTTGTTTTTGGGATTGAAAGATGACCTGTTATCAGGTTTGAGTAATTTGTTGTGACAGGTGCCATGAATGGTGGTGATGTGCTGCTAATAAAGATGATCTTGTTCCCTGACTTGGTCATAGCAGGTCAATGGAGGTCGAAGGTCAAGGTCGAGTCAATCAAACAAATAGTTCTCATGTTCCAGCTCAGCGAGTGCAGTCGGGAGGAAAAGCAGTGGGACAATGTATCTCTGCCATTGGGTGTATGTCAAAACCTCTGACATTGTTGCACAACAACAGGTAGCTGAACCTGCACACTGTGCTGCAAAACTCAATGTCAAAATGGAAAGATTACGTGACATGACGTTTGATGCCTTGTTTGTATCGAGCATTTGAGGCTTTGAGAAATGAACCATTTTGCAACACATTTGCTGAAAAGCTTCAAAGTTTCAACAAAATCTCATCTTGCCATCATTCCTATTAGAGCATTGCTATCATTACTATTTGAGAATTTACCTAATTTACAGGTCTACAGCACTTGGGGTTGTGGGTTGATTGACACTGGATGATCCCTTTAAGAATGCTGGAGTAAGACTCATGGCATGAGTCGTACAGTATGCTGCAATTTAAGAGGGCTATTGACAGGTTAACTCCGGAGCCCTTGTCCTATGCATGTTCAGTGCACTCCTGGCTCCCACATATTCGGCTCATATTTTGCTGACTTAATGGTTTTGTTAATAAGTTATTTGACCAATGTTGGACAAGGTGTCAGGTTTAACATCACCTGTTCTGTTGAGAGGCTCTTATCTTTTTAGTTTGTGTGCACGTGATATACAGATTACATATTTTCTTTATTTAATCATTCTGCCTCGCTATGTTTTAGAAACCAATTATTCAATCTGTGTTGTTCTTAATTGAACTGACGACATGTCAGAAAGAACTTCTCAGCTCTTTTCTCTTGTTGTGTGTTTCCATTCTTTCATATTGAAGGGACACAGTGGAATATCATGTAGCACCCAAACTACGCTTAAACCTATTTAAAGGGTTTGAAAGTATCTAGATTCCACTGGAGGGATGACTAGACTTATTTATAGCTGTGGGAGAAAAAGAGAGAGAGTAAAAGTCTTCATACTTTACAGTTGAGTTCAGGTTTAACCATGTCTGTTGATCTTTGTACATAAGGCATGGTGAATTTTGTATATTTAGTTCAACAGGGGTGTTAAGTGTTGAACAGTCCCTGCCACATCACGCTATCATGCTCTTAATTGCAGCACAGTGTGCAGGGTCAGCTGCCTGCTGCTGTGTAACAATGTCTGAGGTGCTGACATGAAACACTTGAGGCTTCTGGTGTGTTTCATGAATGTAGCCCTTCAACAGAATAGTATTACGGGTAGGAAAGTATCTGTGCATGCTTGCCCCAAGCATCATGCATTGCATGTCTTCAGACCATGAAGTGATGAAGACTTGAGGTCCTGCAGAAACACGATGAATTGAAAAACTTGAGGGGCTTGGTCTGATGCATAGCAGTCTGATGATGAACATGATTTTTTTGGACATATCCAATGTGAGTTTGGTATGAAAAAGAGACCTGAAAATGTTACATTTAAAACAATCATGCAATTTTACTTGATTGCTAAGAAACTAGGATCTACTTTTTTCATCCTCACTTTCTTAACAGAATTAATCCAATTCAAACAGCAAAGTTATACTTAACTGAGAAGCACAATAAAAAGACACAATATAAAAAAATGTTGTGGAGATGCAGAATTTTGGAGATGAGCTCAGTGAGGTCAGATAGTGGAGATGGATGTAGATAATGAGGACAGTGGAGATAGTGGAGTAAAGACTCAGCCTGACTCTGGCCTGGAGACATCATACAGACACATCTGGAAGAATCCAGAAAAGTGGATAAAAAAAAGTCCTACATCACCAGTACCACATCACAGGCTACTGTACGACTATCTTTATCATCGGTCTCAATAACACTTCAAGTGTGGGTGCTTGGGTTAAGGGAACAGGAAATAAAGTCAAGGCTAGGGGCAAGGGTCCTGTAAGATCATAATAACGGGGTGGGCAGCTGGCTAGGTTTCAATGCCATAAACTCAGGGGCCTTGGTTTAATTCTGACCTAAAGCTAATTTCCCAACCCTTTCTTCTGTTTCCCCTGCCCACTGGTTTACTGTCACAAAATGGCAGGAATCACATGGCCAAGAAATATGAACCATGAGGCTTAGGCTACTGAATGACATAAAAATAAAAGGGATTCCAAAAATCTTTTCTACATGCTTATGAATATATTTACAAAAGTAATGTATTTTTATGCTGTGTGGCATTAGTAGAGGTTGAGAGATTACTTAAAATATTTGATGTGAATTTTCTGACATGCATTTCCTACTAACGGCCAGCAGAGGGAGGCACTAATCTATACAGATGAGTAGTGGTGTCAAATTGAAGTTTGAATAATCCCAGCTGGCATCGAAGACACTGTAGACTACTTTATATTAAATTCCAAAAGATTTTCATATAGACTTTATTTAATTTTGTCTATTTGATATAATATCCCAGTTAGATTAGATTACTAGAATTTCATTTTCAAGTAAAACAAATCATGCCAAACAATCTAATTGGATTTGAACTGATAATGAAGTTTATCAAAACGTATACAAGCTGCCTTGTAATGTTATCTGTAATGTTATATACATAAATAAATACATTTCTGTAAATTCATCACAAAAAATGTAGTGCCACAACATGTGAAAAAGGTAATCCAGGCTGTAGAGATCTTCCCTATGGACATCATAAATGCAGCCTCGTAGGGATGCACAAAAAGCTTGTAGATGCCTGTGATTGAAGAGTTTCTCACCCACCCTTGCTTGTGTCACAGAATCAGCTCTCAGTCGCTAGTGGCATGGCATGAAAGTCTTGCACTTTTATGGGCAGTGAGGATTGGTTTGAATTCATTTTCATTGTGACAGTGTATTTCCCAATCACACCCTCTAGAGACTCGATGTACTGAGTTATGTATTCATTTTTGTACAGATGTAAGTTTTAAGGGGTTCAAAAGGTTAAGTAAAAAAACCTAGAGATGGCAAAGGAATGTTGCTTATTTCCCAAAATGAAATGAATCAGGAGACTACTTTATTGAGAAAATAAAGACAACCACATTCAGTGTGCTAATTAATCTAATAAAGATTAGTATTTTTTATGTTTAAGTACATTCCCAGGTACAGTATAATTAAGAAAATGTGTTTGAAAATGAGGGTTGTTTGGGAAGAAAAATATGAAAAGCGCAAATGCACAACACAGGACACATGCAAGGCCACAGGGCTGTAGTCTAGAGGCTGTTAATCCTACAAATTTGTTTACTTCATAACTTTCACATACTGAACATGTTACACTCACAGAGACAGCTGGGAGAAAATTAGATGTAAAGTAAAACAAATAGACACGTAATCACTGCACATGACAAAACAGCTGTTCCAGTTATAGACAGCTATGCTGTGAGGAAGGAAGGCATTAATCAGTAACCATGGTGACAGCTGCTTCATGCTTGCATTGAGAACTGTAAAGATGTCCAACAGTCTGGCTCTGCTCCATAAACTGTACCCCACCGGGCCTCTGTAGGCTTACTTCCCCTCTGGATAAGGAGTGACCCAAACCCAGGGAGACAGCGTGGTGTCCATCATCAAGATTTCAAACCAGGGTCCAGGCTGTTTAGGCCAGCGTGTAAACACTACAGTAGCCCTAAAAGAATGAACTGGAATGGTGTTTGGTCAGGTCAGAAGAGAGTTTGAAATTCAGCTATAGTGGAATTTATTTCAGCATTGTTCTGTAAAAAAAACAAAAAACAAACAAACAAACAAAAAATACACTAAAGCAAATGAACATTTTTATATTTCTAAATGACAAAAATGTTTAATAAAAATGTTTAATAGTTGTAGAGGATAATAGTTCAATTAAAGGCCTAATGTTGTAAACTGTAAGGCAGATGTTTACCATGCCTACAGCTTTAATAAGAATGTTGTGAGACATACACCTTAAAGTAAAATAAATAAACATCAATTAATTAGCATTTAATGAAACTGAAAGGGATTGGAGTTTTCTTTCCCTCATGACTTTATTTCTTTTCTTGAAGCTACTTATGTTACACATCTATGAGATGGGTCGTGATATTTACATTCAGTATTGCCTTTGGACAATTAGACACAGTGGAACATTAAAGTGTGAGTCCCAGGCCTCTCCTGAGACATTATAATACTCAATTTACCTTTGAATTATTGTTTTTCTCTCTCTCTCTCTGAACTTGGAATGGAAACCAGCTGTAACATCTGGTCCCTAACGTGTCACTGTGTTTCTGTGTACTCTGTGTGCGCCACGGCCAGTTTATTGGCTGTGTTGAACCAGGTTTGACCCACGCTTGGTACCTCCTCATTATTATTACCATCTCCGGTCCTGAGCACTTCGGAAGGAAGGAGGCCGTTTTCAATCTAACCATTAACAGAGGGTCCCCCAGTGCAAGCTAAGCTAGGTTAGTACCTCACCTCCACCACCTTTGGCAGCCTTCTGCCATACCCATTGAAATAAATCTTAAATTGAATGGAACTGGGTTGATGGATTGCATTGAATCAAAAGTCACGCTCTTGTGGAGACCCAGTGGTTAACCTATGGTTTCATGACTTATTTAAATACCGATTTCTGGTGGCCGTGATCCGCCTTCTAGGCTTGCTCTACACGTCATGCAGGTGGGGTGGAGAGCCATGGATTCTTTGGGTCTCCAGCAAGTCTACAGTTATGCCTAGGCAGGCAGAAACATACAGGTCAGTGAATTAACAAAATTCACAGAAACAAGCCCAGATCGAAATGGCAGAGAGGATGAAAAATAACAATCTATTTTCTCAGTGCTTTGACATACATAATAATCTTTTTTTTTCAAACCACAAAAGCTCTAATTCATTTAAATATATTTGAAATGAATGAATATTAAATGGAATTTACAATAATTAATGCAATATTTTTCAATATTTTTTACTGTTCCCATTGAAAGCACCAGGACTTAAATATTTATTTCACAATCAATTATGAACTCAACTATTCCTTCACTATCTTTTCACTGGAATAGTCTTTCTCATGTGTGTAAATGCTCTGCTGAATAAAAAAGTGCGATACATGTATGTGCTTTTATTGCTATCCTGTTTTTATTCAGAAATACAGTGCTTGCCACAGAGTGCGGAGAGAACATAGCAGTGGCATGCACTAATGTCACAAGGGGCTGATTCATTGACTCCCAGCATTTTTTACAATGCATTTTTTGGCCTCATTCAACCATGAGAATAGGCAAAAAAAAAGTTACAAAAAGTTTAAAACAAAAAAAAAAGAAAATGCACGTGGGCGCTCACACACACACACACACACACACACACACATAAAATAAAACTTTAAGAACATTTATGTATCCTTTTCATGTTTGGACAGTTATAAACAGTTTAAAAACTTTCCTAAAGCTTATGAAATAATAATGATACAGTTGCCTCTCTATGTCTGTAATGTAAAGAATGTGTGCGTTGATGGGTCAGTACATTCTGAATTGTCAAATGGAAATAAATACACAAGCAAATAGTGGTCTGTACTAAAAATCACTTCAGCCTGAAATTCACTTTTGGGATTTTGTTATATGGAGTTCCATATCTAGGGGGTTGCCTGTTCAAATCTGTTCAAGAACAGTTCAGTTTAAAGAGTGTTTCTGTACGCTATCTATCCAGTTAATTTCATTAAACCGTCATTTATGGTATTCAACCACGTCAGGCCAAGAATTAATCTATTTCAGATGTTATTTACATACATACATGAATTAAATAGCATTTTCAAAAACAAAATAAGAATTCAGGAGGATCATGCAAAAGCAATTTACAGGATGAATTCACTTGTCATAAGTTGCCCATATGGTCTCAGTGCTTTTGCAAGTGTATATGTAGGACATTAGAGTAGCTCTTTGCTACACCTACTCTGCATCAACCATATCTCATAGATTTATTCCATGGCAGCACATTCCATTCACATATCTCACAATGTCTATTTTCAGATGGATCATAACGTCTTATATATGGACTCTTATAAATGGAGCTTTCTTGACTAAAAAGGCTGCAAAAAAGATAATAAATTAAATTATGATAACATCTATATTTGTGCAGGGAAATAAAGTCTCTGTTATCATGTGCAATGCTTTTTTGTGAATAAAAAAGCCACTTTAAATCTTTCAATCCTTTTATCCTTTAATCCATGACTCCAATGAATTCCAAGCAGGCGTTCCTGTCGTGTGTATGTTGTACAACCGCACAGTCTGCGTTTTCCTGAAGCTCTCGAGTTTCCGCTCGACTGCTCGAGCTCCGTTCAGCAGCCAGGGTAACCCATGCGACAGTAGCAGACGGTCTTGAAGATGCGACAGTGACAGTGGGCGCAGTACTCACAGCAGACGGCATTCGGCGTCTTGCAGCTCCCCCACAACGGCACGCAGTTAGCCGGCGGAGTGGGGCGCTTGCTCTTCGTGCCAAATTTGTTCTGTACAAAGGAAACAATGAAAACACTTTGAAACTGTGTCTGAGGTTTGTCCAGCAACAAATAGCCCAGGTCACATACTTTCAAAAGGTGTGCACTATAAAACAAGACATAACTGCTCATTTTTTTAGGGATAAGGTTGAATTACTGAATAAAGACACGTCACTGCTTTCAAAGGTGTACGCTATAAGGCATAACTTCTTTTTTTTCAGGGATAAGGTTGAATTTTATAGACTAAATAAAGAAACGTGAAATACTTTCAAAGTTGTACACTATAAAACAAGGAATAACATCTAATTTTTTCAGAAACATTTGCTCATGACAAAGATTAACAACCAATTTTAGTATAGTTTAGTATAGTTCCAGATGCTACAATTCAAGATTTAAAGTTCATTTCAAAACTAACAACATAAGAATGCAGTGCTGGTACATTACCTTCTTCTGTTTCTTCTCTGTTTTTGTCTTGTTTTTCTTTGTATTTTTTGGTAGTTCTGAAAAAGAAAGACAAATGTCTTTATCCCAAGTGCATGGCCTGGCCATAAGACAGCAGTACTGAGGTCACGTTTGGACGTAGGCGCAAACATAATGCGAAGAATATGAGCGTTGACCTGATAGGTCGCTGTGAGCTCACTAATAAGAAAAACTCCTCTCTTGGTGTGCTTCCTGAGCGTGCCCACTAAAGCTACAGTGGCAGACTCTGTTGCTGCAGCAAAGGAACAATTCTGTGCTTTTTATTTAACCCAACATGGTTAAATATATTCAACCCTAAATATATGTATGTATATATATATACATATTTATATATATATGTGTGTGTGTGTGTGTGTATATATAAACATATATATTTTAGTGAATTTACATACATTTTAGTGACAATTTCAACATATTTGAGGAAAATAAAAAAAGTGTGGAGCTGGAGCTAAAGTCTGATTGGCCAATAGCCAGGCTTACCGACAATGAGGACGGGGGGAGTGCGGGCGTGCGTGTGCTCCTGCAGGGTGTCTGTGGGAGACTCGTTGGCGTTTCGGACCCTCTCCTCCAGCAGCATGTGTGCGTACGCCACCACGCAGCTTGTGGAGCTCAGGACGAGGCAGCACAGCAGAAATCTGGAGTCCATTTTGACCAGATCTGTGAGGCAGATGGAGAATTATAACAGTGATTACTATACATGAGAAATATCAATGTCACAGATGCCTCCGTTTCAAATTGTGTATTTTTTGAAAAACACTTAAATCAAGGCAGAAAAAGAGGTAGGTGGTGGAAACTGTTGCGGGTGATTTTTTAAAAGAAATTTCACAATTCTTATCCATTTTTATTTATGTTTAAGATGATCTTTGACAGAAGCAGATTCTTCCCTTCTGCTTTAATGAAATAGAAAAAAACAATAGAATATGTTTGGAAATTCGAGGCTATTTAAAAATGATAATAGACTATGGTCACCTCTTTACAAAGAATTATTTATTATAATTTAAACCATACTTTCCTGCATGTTCATGCTGTGATCCTTTATAAATTAGGTTCTATTTACTTTCCTTGTAAAGAAACTGTTGATAATTATATTTTGTGAATAAATTATGTGTATGTCCATAATGTGTTATGTACATAACATTTTTAGTATGTTTTGTTTACACCCTTCATGAAATATAACCTATAAAACTCAATAAAGTAATTTAAAAGAAATTGATAAATTCACTATGAAAAACATTTTAAAATACTCTCTAAGTTGAAAACATTAAATTTAGGTTTTTGAAACTGTGAGCATGATGGGAACAAGACGATGCTAAAGAAGAAAGAAGACATTTTATGAGATTTCAAAAATATATGGCACACCCATTTATCACATATCTATATCCAATATTTCAGAGGCTTTGTATCCTAACAATAGTTAATCATGAATTATTAGAATGACAAATGGTGGGTTGATCTAAGCACAAACTGAAGACGCAGAGACAGATATTTCTTTCACAGGTACCTGTTACACAGATGTCAAAGCCAGTTCCTCAATTGCTTCTTCCCCAGTCTTGAAATCAGACGCTCCCACAGCTGAGGAAAGACAGATATGTCACAGGGACGATATAACCCACTGATTCCAGAGACAAGAATCAACTTCATCAGAATGGGCGGAGAAAAAAAAAAAAGGTTGCGTTGTTTCGGGGAAGAATAGTTTTTCACCCGTGTCAAGACTCCCACAGCCCGAAAAGGAGCCCTGGAGAAATTGCGTGGTGGAGACGGAGTTTGCTTTACAAGGGGGCAAACTGTAAACTCGTATAGCTCATTACAGACCACTATGCCACCACCGTAGAAATGTTGATAAAAGTTTCCAAAGAAATAAATCACACCCTGCAATACAGCCTTTTAGCGATTACTGCACTTGAGGTAATGAGAGCTTTTTGGAGGGAGTCACAGATACTGTCTTGATTTGAAGTGTGTTTTGAGGCCTTTATAAATGGTGTCCTGGAAGATATGAGGGCAATGTGACCCCTTTCAACTGCAGTTTACACAAATAACATATACTGTTATGAAGTAAATTATTTCCACAATATGATCAATTAATAATTTATATATTTTGATTGTTAACATTTTGAGTTTGTCTTAACTTTTAATAATAAAAACAGCTTAATTTGGAAATTCTTATGGTTTACATTGTGCTTTGTGGCAGTTTGGGGTTGTTTAATATGTAGACAAGAAAACAAAATCTTTGGCTTTAAGACACAGCGTTTAGATGAAACAACTAAACAATTACTATCTGACATATTATGAAAATAATCATTACTTGGACACAACCCATCATTTTTAAAAACCTACTCATGTTTACACTTTGGCATTGTGTTCAGAACATCAAACAATGATCATGGCCATATTAATAATTTGCTTTTCCTGTGAATGAAATTAAAACCCTTTACTACGTTGCGCCTTTTAAAGAAGTAAAAAAAAAGCTGCTGGTATCATTATGATTCCGTTTAATTTCAATCTGTATCCACTGGTTGTATGCAAACCAGGTAGTGTAACACCTGAATGTGTTCAGATGCTGGCATGGAAGCATTTTAATAGCTAATAAGCCATTTTAAATTTGGAACGTTTAGCGCATCATGAACTGGGTTTCAATCCAACTCAATGAACATTTAAGCTATGCGAATGAGAACTGGATGGAAGGACCTGCAAATACGCATCCGTTTTAATTTAATTTGCTTGATCATTGCATTATCATTGACCCTCATCTGGCCTCCATGGAAGTCCCTAGGAGTACTTGAGTACTTACCCTTCCTCTAAACTAGTGGTAGTTAAGTCTTTTAAAAGAGACAAATGACAGAAAAAGAATGAGACAAAAACCTAGCCCCATGTTTAGCGATATTTTAACAGTGCATTTGATCAAGGCTGAACAAATCTCGGACAAACATTATTTTTCTGAGAAAGTTTTAAAAGGAACTTGCCTTGACTGCAGCCTGTTTTTGTCTTGCACTTCACAATAGTGATTAAAGGCATATGCCACTATTTGAGGAAGTACACTTAACTTTCCATCTCCCTATTAAACCGCAGTATCTTGCTCAAAAGTGATTAGAAATCCTAACATATTTCCAAAGTAAAGCTTGACTCTTCTTTTGGCCTAAGACCATGAGACATGGTGATATATAAGCTTACTATATATGACATGGAACCGTACTCTTTTCCCCTCATAATAATCAAGACAATTTGCCACGTCTGAAATCAGTCTCTCCATGTGTCAAAGTCAAGTCAAGTAATGAAAGCCACTCATCTCAGGGTAGGTTGCAAAGTTAATTGATTATTACGCTCGAATGAGAGTAAAGCTCCACCCTTGAACAATGACCATGTTTCATTTTCTGAACAGAAAGGGAAGATGCTAACGGTTTAATTTAATTCAGTGATCAATGCTATTGAGGTATAACTTTAACTCAGGAAAATTACTCATGAAAATGATTTCCTCAAATGTTCACATATCCCTTTAAAAACAACTGAGACAGAGAGCGAATCCAAACTTTGATGAAAACCCTTCCCCTTCAAGCTTCTGCAGGTGATATCTTTTGATAGCTGGATCTTCATCCCAGCTAAGGAAGGTGCCTTAAAGTACCTCACATGACTGATGCCCTAACATAGCACTGGAAAAATCTGGACTAGGCTTGCTCCCAAGGAATTGGGTATGGCTTTAGAGAGACACATGGATGAGATTAGACCGAGGGGCGGCGGGAGTCATGAGCGATGTAAAGCTGTCCTAAGTTAGTGAGTGTTGGCATGGCTCATGGCCTATCTCCACCATAGGATGGGCGCAAAGGGTGAAGCTTTGATGTATGCACACCCTCATGCTGGGGGTAGAGTTTTGTGTGTGTGTGTGTGTGTGTTTGTGTGTGTGTGCGTTTGCGTGTGTGTAGGGGAGGGGTGTAGGGGGAGTGAGTGTGCAACAGGGGCCAAGACAAATTGCTTCATGCTGTGAGGGGAGAAAAAAAATGTCTGTGAAAACCTGCATGACTGAGGACACTTGCCCTTGTTTTTGTAATCTTTCTCAGTTGCTTCTGTTCAGCAACTCGCAATGTGCATTTGCATCTGTGTGCTGTCTCTGTACAAGCTTTTCTTGGGTCACAACTTGATATTGAACACCACCTAAGAATCATCTCACATCATTTTACAGTTTAATTCTAGGGTAACACAGACAACATCCGTACAGTATTCACAAATGTCAGAGCATCAACATTACATTTGTGAGACATCTGTGTTGACACCAACACCAAAACGAGTGTGAAATCTGTTCGCAGACCTGTCAACATGATAAGAAGTCTCAATGTTGAGAGGAGAGGAGAGGAGAGAGCTTCCTAGAGTTTTGGGCCCTGTCTTGGGCCAGCTGCACAGAACAGCGCAAAGAATTTATGTGAAAATCCAGTAACCTCACAGGTTGCTGACAGTTTGGAGTGGGTCCAACACAGCAAGGTTTCTACCTCCTGTTGTGACAAAGGAAGCACGGTAGCACATTTGTAGCCAGAATGTTGCTTTCCCTCCTTGCTGCTACATGCCTGGTCAAATCTGTACAAGTCAATTCCATGCTCCTGTCAAATTGACAAAAAATTGTTGTAAAAATGCTTATGTTGAATACATCCTTTAAGTCCTTTTCATTCACTGATATTGGATATAGTATTTCAGACACTTATCCTTAGTTAGTCTTTGATTTTATAAAAGCTGGTCTGGTGGGCTTTGAAATGTATTATGCTTGTGATGATTTACATAATCATATGCAAATGTCTGAGAACCACCGAACAACGTGTCTTTGACTAAACAGTTAAAGGTGCTCTAAGCGATGTGACACGTTTTTAGGACTAAAACATGTGTTGTTACATACAGCAAACATCTCCTCATGATCTGCTAGCTGCCTGTCCCCTGAACACACTGTAACAAAACGCGGTCTCTGTAGACAGCCCAGGCTCCACAAACGGCAACATAACACAGTGGGCAAACCTAGCATAACAAACGAAAACAAAACATAACAACTGCCGTTATCACCACCACCACCATCAGCTATACGACAACAAACTAAACAACAGCACAGTAAAACGTTACTTTTTTCAGAGGTAAGCTGCTTTCATTTTGAATTCACGGAGGACAGGTTGTTGTCAGGTTTTTATGTGTCATGGTTGGTAAATGAGTTACCGGTATCCTTGTTAGCTTATTAACAAGTTAGCATGTTAGCTGTATGGGTGGTTAGAGACGGGTCTTGTTAAAGGGATAGTTCGGTTTTTAACACATTGAGCCCCTTTCACAGGTTGTCTAAAATGAAATAAAGTGGCTGACACCAAAATCTTGATGATTGCTCCTGTCTCGGCTATTTGGGAAATATAGAATCGCCTCTGCCTGCCTTTAAAATGGCTAGCAATGGGCATGTGTTGTTTCTATCCTTAAAACACTGGTATTAAAAAAGTGCTACTCATGGAGTTATTAGTGGCGTTTGCTGATGTTCCAACTCAAGTATCGTAGCAAAATACAGTTTCTGTCATGTTTTATTTGCCATTTTGTAAGTCCCATTGGGATCTATTTGCTTTTTAATTAAACAAAGTGCCAAATAAAACATGATGGAAGCTTTATTTCGCTACGATATATGTTTTGGAACATCATTGAGCACCACTAACCACTTGGTGAGTAGCCCTTTTTTAAAACCAGTGTTTTAAGGATAGAAACAACACATGCCCATTGCAAGCCATTTTGAAGGCAGGCAGAGGCGATTTTACATTTCCCAAATAGCTGAGACAGAAGCAATCGTCAAAATTTCGATGTCAACCACTTTATTGCATTTTAGACAACCTGTGAAAGGGGCTTAATGTGTTAAAAACCGAACTATCCCTTTAATTGTTAGTTCCACTTTATAACATGAGACTAGGCCTGCATAAAGAGAGTAGCAAACACAAAAAAAAACATTATAATACTGTGGAAGTTTGAGAGCTTCGAGAAACTGATATATTCCGCCCTCCTTATCAAAGTATGTGTCGTAGTAATAAGCATGGTAGCTCAAGAAGAACCTAAGAAGATAAACGCCACACTATTTAAAAAAGAAAATTCAAGTCGCATGTGTCACTCATCTACTCCCACTAGCAATGCATGCAACAAGCACTAAGTGTACAAAATTCAGAGTGCATAATGACCATGTGTTGAATATGTAAGGCTCTTTCAAACCTTTCAAATATGTCAGCCCATAAATATTCAAAATAGTACACTTGTCCTTTAGGTGTGTCTGAAGGTGGATCACAGTGGACATAGTCTAAACCATATTTCCCAACCTAACCTTCTCTCCCACACTTTCAGTGCCGCTCCTGTTGAATGGCAATGCTAACCTCCCAGCTCAGTTACAGCAAGATGAGTACATCACAGGTGAGCTTCTCAATGACTTCCCCAGCACTGCATTTCTATTTACTTGATTTAGGTTGTTGTAATCATATTTACATCTCCTTCTGCTTTCCAGGTTGTTGGACCATCCTTTCCAGATGCATCACTGTGTGGACAGAAGCTACACAGATTACAAGAAAGCCTTTAGTCCAATGATGCATGCGCTGTGATTGTCATTTAAAAGTTAACTACCATAGTACTACACTACTATGACATAACACAGGGCCTTTATTAATGCATGGGATAGAGAGAAACATAATTTCAATTTCCTTGTATGACCTGTGCTTGTGAGGAAACTGGCAATAAAGCTGACTTGACTTGATTGACATTGATGTGTTGTACTTCAACACTTACATGCCCACATTTTCGTTAAATTAATCAAATTTAACAGATTTTTTCAGTGTAGTGAGTATTGCATTATGTGAATAACCACAGATTATACTAAAAATCTTATTTGGAAGTTCAGCATAAGCTTTTAAAAGCCAACTGATTTTAGGTATAGCATACTTAACAATTTAAGTTGGCACTTAAGAAATAAAGTTTGTTCAACATGCCCAAGTTTTTAAAAGCCAACTGATATTAAGTCTAGCGTACTTAAAAAAAATAATTAGGTTTGTGGGAAATTACGTTTGTTCAACATGGCTTAACTTTTGAAGCCAACTGAAATTAGGTTTAGCCTACTTAAGAATTTAGTCGGCATTGGCAAAAGAATGAGTTGGCAGCACTGAATAATTGCTTTGTTGGGAATACTTAAAAAGAGCGATGCAAATACTTGCCTTAATTTTTTAAGTTACGCCAAGGTGTTATTTTTTAGAGTGTGGGCTCTTTCTAAGGAAGTTAACATGCAGTCTGCAGATAATGGAAAAATTAACCATGGAGAGAGATGGGGTTAGATTACTGTTTATAATCCATCTATAATCTAATTAAACAGCTGTTTACAGTTTATTAAGGGGACTACACTTTCATTTTTTGTGCATGTTGATGTTTTCTTGTAAGCCTCTCGAGTTTAATGCATGGGAAAAGACTAGTGTTTAGTTTGCAGGAAATAAGACTTTTATTGGGGTTAAAGAGAGCTGACAATGACACACTACAGTAGTGTGCCATATTCTATATGCAAACATGGACACATCATCTATTATATTGGAAAATTCTCTGGTCTGTGTCAACACCAAACCTCTGTGTTTGTGTTTAAACTCTTGTGTTTGTGCATTTGTGTTCAAGTGTGTCATGGTTATGTGAATTATGCTAATTTGTATGGTTCAGTCTAAAAGATAATTATTTAATTACAGTTATTGTCTGCAATATAGTTGTACATCCAGATCTATTTGCTTTGATTTTGCTTTTGGTCATGTTGAGTAAATATGGCTTTAGTTTTCCATGTAGCTATCCAACGCATCATTAAAAAAGCTTGTCTCCTCTAGGAATTCCACTCATACTTTGCTGGATTTGTTTGTCAGAACAAATGTACAGGGGTCATGACTGACATATAAATGCTTCCACTCCTGGGCATAGAAATTGTTGAGGAGAAAAACGCTGACAGAAAAAAAGAACCATGCATATGTTTCCGTTTTAGGTAAATAAGTGAAGCCCATTATGTAGTGTTTTACTTTCATGCCCGTTCAGAGAAGAAGAGAAGCCGATGCTCACGATATGTTTTGCCTGGTCGGTCTCAGGCCCAGTAGATTATCAAGTTTCAGCCACACAACAATAGGCTAATTTACAGATACTCACTTCTTGAGTGCAAAACCATTTTCCGCCAACTGTTTTTATCTGTCATTGACAATGTCGCTATTTTGAAACCCAAGACACATCTTAGTGGGGCGGATTACTGATTTATATTCTGCGGTTGGATGATTGCTGTTTTGAAATACTATGCTTCAGAGGAATGAAAAACAGAGTGGACAGGCCGATTGCTCCATGAGCAATTGCAGATCTGCAGTGGTGGGGTGTAGCTGTTTGATGGCTAGCATGAAAGCTTAAGGCCCAGTTTATACTCTTTCCTCTCAGCTACCCACATAAGAGATGTCAACATGTAGTCACACTAATAAGCCTCTTGTAGTCTTAGCAGGCCGAACCATCTAGGCATGACAAGGCACTTGCCTTTGTGTTGTGTTACAAAAATTAGACGAAAAATATTGTAAAACAAGTACAAGTAAACAAGTTTTTTTTGCATAGCACTATTTTTCACTAGCTAAGACAGCCTTTCAAGAGGACACTGTGGCAGTCGGTGATGACTAACAACATGCAAGCCTGACCCTTCTATAAGAGAAAATTACACCTGTTTCCTTTAGGTACACCTATTACCGTTATAACCCAATAATGTTAGCTGATGAGATGTTTAACTCGTTCACGACTTCTCACACTGGTCAATCTACACCCAAACCTAACTGGCAATGCATCGTGGGAAACAACTGGGTGTTCAACAACAAATCAGCTAAATAATTGACAAAATTAGCTTTCAAGCAGTCACCTGCATTTCAGACGGTCTAGAATCTGTTATAACACATGCAGTAAAATTGTTATTTATTAAGCACTAATACTAATAATGCGGATTTCCGCTAGATTAATAAATATGTTTTATAGAATGTATATGAAAGCGTAGGGTACCTGGGGAGCTTACCCAAACACCTGTATGTCGAAAGATACATTTTCATATCTTAAATTTAACTTAACTTTCTAAAGTAAATAATATATAATAATAAAATAAAATAACTCGTTAAGTAAAAATCTGCAGTTTAATGGTTTGTGGCACACCGTAAGAGGAGGGAGCATGTAACCCCATAAAAACAGACCTCAGGCTATTTTTTTGCAAACCACTGTTGGTTAAAATCCATCCCAATCTAAGTCTCTTAAACCAACTATTGCTGCTGATACAAAACCAAATTTTGCCAGCTGTTTTATAGCCTTTAGATAGTCATGCCAGCAGTAGCCTACTGATGAGTTTATTTGTGGATGTCTGTGGTTGCCGAACATCAGTACGAGTTCAACAAAGATCACTGATCTCTGCAGGACTGGTACAGGTCATCTGTCCTTAAAGCTTATGTCATACAGATCGGAGAGACACCCTGTGTGAAGGACTAGCATCTGTCTTCTATCTCTAACCAAGGAAACAGAATGTCCCAGAAAGTCCTCTTCTGTCCTCCTCTACACACACACACACACACACACACACAAACACACGTGTGAACACAAACACACACACAAGCATGTACACACCCCACACACACACAAAAGCGTGCACACACACACACAAGCACATACACACACACACACACTTAACACACATGTTCATTAGCAATAATTTGAATTTGAACAATCATTGAGGAACTGTACCAACAGAGAGTACTCAGAGTTTACAAGCAGTTGCAATGGGAGTGGAGAGAAAGAAGTGAGATTTATTTTCTGTTCTGAGTGCCCATTATATAGTGCTTTTAATAAAATATTAATACTAATTTGGAAAAAATAAATAAAACTAAGTTGTGGATTAAGGGCAGATACACTGCAACATCAGCGTTGTGTAATGATGATAGGAATCAGTAAGTTAATTAAGAGGACTTACTGGGTTAGCGAAAGAACGGCTGTATTTCCAAGGTCTTCTATTGTCATGGAAGAGAAAAAGGAATCAGCATACAGTCAGCTTACAGTTGCATTAGCAGGTCTGTCCGCTGAGAAAAGTTCAGTCCATCTAGAAGCAAAATTGAATTAAACAGAGCAATGCTACTTGCTAAACATTCACTGTTTATGTAATTTAGAGCAATTTCAAAGCCATTACATTTTTGCCAAAAAAATTAGTAAATTCAAGGTCATGAGCTTCTCTCAGTTCTCTCAGACAAAATACTGAATTGCACCAGAGAAGGTTAAAACACAACACCAAGTCAGAGACTTTGCAGACAAACAAACAACTTACCCAGTTTATAAAAGAGAGAAACAGCAATGTTACTAACATATCCATACCCTGACGAGTAACAGACCAAAGCAGATGCATCCTGACAAGACTTCAACAGAAACGGAAATAGTGGATTCCAAGATTTACTTGAGGAGCCAGTTGTCTGAAGACCAAAAATCCCTCTGCAATTTTAAACAGATTAATGGCTCTATGAGGTCAAGCTCAACAGCAATATTATGACGGGAACATAGGGAAAACATGCAACAGCTCTAAGACATAAGCACATTTTTTACTTATAAGAAGGACATGAGGATATATAATGAGATTCATCCACACACACACAGAGTTCTCAGTGCTAGCATTTCCAAAACGCTTCAGGTTCTCTTGAGGGCGATAGCGGTCATATTGGTAGTTGGATGGAGGATTGCACTTTTCAAACATGATCAAGCTGACTGGGGAATGGGAAACATCCAAAAAATCCACTATAATCCGTCAGCCAGAGGGTTAGTCGTTTCCATCCAAGGGCAGAGAGGCAGTTAGACAATACATGATAACATTGCACTTGATGTCCTAAAACTTCTGTTGATTATTTACATGTGTAGAAAAGGTGTTGCCTATAATTGATTGATGACCCATTCCTTTTTCATTCCTAATGGTGTAGTTTTAAAAATCAATGCATTATTGTCTATTGTCTTGATCCATCATGTGTCTACAGCACTCTTGAATTGAATAGCCTACTGATGGATGGTCTACAGTTCACCCCACAGGCCAGGATATTCAAGCTCAAGAACTCTTCAAGCTCAAAAAGAAGTCCAGTTGACTTAACTGAACACTACCATGACCTGGATCTTCACAGACATATACTGGTTGTTGACGGGTGTTGCAGGACAGTCAATGAGGGGCACAGGACAGTAGATGTAGCATGGTCACACGGAACTGTAGCCAGGACAGAACATCAGGGGCATGAGACATTAGCCAGGACAGACGAGGTGAAACATATGTAAGTGGACAGATGGCACGGGACAGTAGTCAGGACAGTGCAATGTGTAGGATGGATGAGTGGACAGGTGGCACAGGACAGTAGACACTAGATGTGGAACATGGGTGAGGGCACTGGCTGGGTGGGTGTAGAAGGGTAGTATGATGACAGCAGAGGGACCGCACAGCTTTGCTCTTACTGTTTCTTCATCACAGCATCATCTGATTCTGAACATAAACAGCAAACTAGGCTATTCTAGAAAAGGGATTTAGGCAAACAAGCCACCTTAATCTATGAGGGGCCGTTTAGGAAATATTTCAGACTTTTGTTACACAAACACATGTGAAACACTTACACATTCACATATGAAACTGTCACGCATGCATCTACACTACTGAAAACTCGCACTCACATATATGAAGCACTCATACAGATACAGGTGAAACGGACTTACACACTCGCACCACACTCGCACCTTGAGTGCGTTTTTAAGCGTATTCGTGCCGAAGAGCTACACACAGAAGCAGCATTATGCTACAGTCAGTCTGTGTCTTCGTCATTTGTTGCATTGCTATGACACGAGAGAGGTGTCCTCTGCTCTAACAACACCGGTACCTCCACTTACAAACAAACAAAATTCGCGAACGCATGTTTTAGTTAGGCTATCCAATGTATTTCCGACTGTTCAACAGGCCTACTATGCACCTTCCGGATATAGTGAAACACCTTCCGGATATACTGAAATGTTCTCACACACATATGTGAAAATTTTCACTGTTACTATATGGATTATGAAGCCTGTAATTGTTAAATAAGAATCTATTTCACATGCATCTATGCGCATTTCATATGCATGAATCCATTTCACCCGTATCTGTGTGCGCATTTCATATGTGTGTGTGCCACATTTCACATGTATCTGTATGAGCGTTTCATGTGTATGTGTGCGTCCTTTTCACCTGTATGTGTTTAAGTGTTTCATGTGTTTGTGTGTGTGTAAGTCCGTTTCACCTGTATCTGTAAGAGTGTTTCATAAATGTGAGTGCGAGTTTTCAGTAGCGTAGATGCATGCGTGACAGTTTCATATGTGAATGTGTAAGTGTTTCACATGTGTTTGTGTGACAAAAGTCTGAAATATTTCCTAAACGGCCCCTCATATTAATCTGTTGTTCAACTTAACTTCACATGCTCGTTTTTCCCACAAATCGTTGACCAGATAAAAAACAAGAGGAAGCAGTGTAAATTATTAACTGAACGTGGTAGATAGACCACACATTTTATGCTACATGAAAAGTTCACCTGTAGAAAAGCTTGATCGTGATGTTGGGATGCATCTTAGGTTTCAGGTTTGTATTTATAAGTTGTGATGCTACACCTTCTGATAGAAAGTCTTGTCTACTTCACAGTCGGTTCACGTATAAAAACACATTGAATCAACCTATTAATTTGCTCTTGTAAACTGGAAATAATACTCCCTTACTGTTGTAATGGGTGAACCGGTGTTTAACCTCACATGTTTTAGCTACTGGTCTATGGTATCAAACCGTACCAAGATGGCAGACTTGGCTATCTAACCGGATGTGCCCGGACCAAGATGGCCGACATGGATATCCATGTCCAATCCTCCAGGATGCAGCGATAACTACTTGGAGAATTTTTAATTGGAGGGGAACGATCACTCTCAGAATCCTTCCGGGTGGTACTGCGACGCGAGGGCGCTCCCGAGCAAGTGAATTAGCTAAATGCTAGCATGTTACGGGGAAAGTGGCACATCCTATCCTCCTAAAGCAGAAAGGACATGAGTGACTTTTTTTATTTCATTTCTAGTGGAAAATGTATACTCAGGTAGCTACTACCACAACGTACATTAAGAAATTAAGTTGTCAACTGTGACAACAACGAGTTTTAGCCGCTTAGCTCCATAGACCACAATTCATTTATCACTTGCTCAACAGCAAAACTAGCGGAATTTCAAAAGATTGCAGGGAAGTTAATAGAGAGTGGACCGGCTCCCCGTAACCGGGCTCTGATTGTACCTACTGCAGGTGATTGGAAAACGAATATGACTCTTTGGAGCCACCGTAGTAAGATTTCTACGCATGCGTAAAAATTGCCGGGTACACAGTTCCAAGGCTTTTAGGCTAACGCAAGACAGGGCCAGACATTTGTCAAGCCACGTACTAGAAAATTGCTGCATTAGTGTTGCCACACTTTACCACTGTTTATAAAGATGTCAGGAGACGAGGTAACGATGTGTTGCTTTTGATTTTTGATGTGTTGCTTTTGAATTAATCTGATGAGAATTGGGCAATGAAACAATCGTGAAACCTAGCCACTGTCGTTATGTTACACTGAATTATCACACGTGAACTGCTAACGTTTACGTTGATCTGAAGGCTTGCTTGCTGTAAGGGCTAACTGTAGCTTAGTGACACCCACGTTACATTTAGTAGACAACACATTTACGCATACATTTTGCTGTCACTTGTATTCTGCGTAAATACCGACAAAAGGCATTGGTTAGAGCGAGTTCCACACATTTTCCTAGTGGTCCCAATAGTTCTCGTGTGTTTACATTGCCTAGCTTGCCAATTGCAGCAGCCAAAAGTAGGGGTAATTTAGCCTTTGATTTAGTGCAGTTAGTGAATGACGTGGTTTATATGGGCTGCGTATTTGCACGGATAGTGTTTATAGGATTTGTTGCGACAATGAGAATGGCCGGGTTTCCGTTAAGAAGAAGGTTGCTTCGTTAAGAAGCTCTTAACGCTAAGATCTTCTTTGGAGCGCTAATCTGGCCAATGAAGATCTTAGCGTTAAGAGCTTCTTGACGAATCTGGGAAACCCGGCCAATGTCTTTCAGCCAAACTAACCTTGATTCCGTTCAATGTTAACATATAACGTTACTAACATGATTTGAGTCGCAACGTTGTCACGGGTACATCACAATGAGACTACAACGTTTAGACTATAACAAGACTGCAAATAATTTTTAACCTTTTATGCCAACCAGTTAACAAAGCTAAACATTTTTTGTTAGGAGCAAGATGACGTTAAACTGACTGTCTGTCCATCACTACCCACTACACTTTTCCCAACAGAGCTGTTTTAACACGAAATGTATTTACCAATTTGTGATGTACAGATGATTTTTGACCCAACAATGAGTAAAAAGAAGAAAAAGAAGAAGAAGCCCTTCATGTTGGAGGAAGAGGGTGGAGATGGGGCAGTTGATGAGCCCCAGCCAGAGACCAATGCCCCAGAGGGAGATGGCAGTGAGGACCGTGACCTGGACCAAGATGAGGATGATGGGAGGAAGAAAGGTAAGTGTGAATATGAAAACCCCATCTGGTATATTCATGGAAAGTGGACTTCGTCTGTGTCATCCATAACGCCAATAAAACACCCTAGTATTGGTATTTGAGCATATTCTACTTTGTGTCTAAAGAAAACGCTAAAAAATAACATGTAGTTAAGTTACTTTTATTGTCAATTCTCTACATATACTGGACATACAGAGGAATCGAAATTACGTTTCTAGCTATCCCACAGTGATGCACACGGTCAGGAGAGCCAGAGGCTGCTGCGTCTACACACGCCGCCTGGTATGGTATTCACACACTTCCAATCCAATCCAACCCAATCACACACCCAGTCACACACCAGTGGAGGGGATTGCCATGCAAGGCTCCAGCCTGCCACCAGGAGCAATTTGGGGTTCAGTGTCTTGCTCAAGGACACTTCAATGGGGTCAGGTAGAGTGGGGCTCGAACCTGCAAATTTGCAGTCACCGAACGGCTCCTCTACCACCTGCGCCACCACCATACTTATGTAGAATACTCACGTCATGCATTTTTATTGACATAAAGGATGCTGCTTTCGACAGAAGAGATTGTCGTTTGTTGTCTATTCCACTGTCTGCTGAAAGTCTTCATGACCACCATTCTCTTCCTCACCTCCCTTCTACTTTTTGCTTAAAGACATTTCTGATGACCTGGATGACCTCAATTTTTTCAACCAGAAGAAGAAGAAAAAGAAAACCAAGAAAGACAAAATGTTTGACAATGAGTTGGAGGAGGGAATGAAGGTGAGAAAAGTTGGGAGTGAGGAACAGCGTTGTGAATGGGCTTGTGCGTTTAAAAAAGTATTTCAGTAGTTTATTAGGCTTACTGAAAATGGAGTGGGTAAATAACAGCCAATTTTTAAATCAATCATCAGATTAATAAAGAAATTAGTTGATAGATTAGTTGGTTAATTGAAAAAAATGTGTTAATAATTTTTTAACGCTGAGACTGAAAGTCCAAATTGTTGCCTCCATTACTCAACTTCTGTTGAACATCTTTTCAAAATAGGGGGCATCTTCATCTGTCAAGTTTCATACTGCGCTCTCTCTCTCTCTCTGAGACATTAATGGGCATAGTGTATTTTTTTGCAGCTTTGTTTAGCTGGTCAAGGCACTTTCCAAATTGCAGTGAACTTGCATTTCCTCAGACTAGCTTGTATTATTTCATAAATGTGTCTATGACATGGGTTACTGAAAAAAAAATGTTCCCAAATACCCAGGCTACAAAAATGAAATCCAACTAAGGGGGCAGCCTGGCCCCCAAACAATAACAGAGTTTCTTTAGAAGAACTGAAGGCAGACTTGTGTTACCTCTGTGCCATGTTTTGTTTAATCCTTGAGTCAGACATAATGTCTTTGTTAGTCATGAGTATTTGCTTGGACATATAAACTTAAAAAAAAAAAAAAATAAAATAAAACACTACCAAATGTGTTTTTTAAACCCTGAAACGAGTGAAAGGGTGTAATGTGGTGCAATTCGCCCATGTTATGTATTGGTCTGTAACCAAGGCCTGTATCATGAAACCTAAAGAAGATATTTTTGGTTATCCTGGTTAAAATTGGCCATGAATTGTTGTGTCTTTTGTGTTTTCAAAACTAGTTGATGTGTCAGTCAGTAGCAAGAGTGTTTGTTGTTTCAGAAACTTGTGGTGGTACAGTCCTTTCACAAGAGTGTGTGTGTGTGTGTAACAGGAGCTGAAGATCGAGGCAGAGCCTGCTGAGGGGCTTGAGGAAGATGACTTTCTGTTGCCGGCCAAGAAGAAGAAGTCGAGGAAGGTGGAGTTTGTGGATGACATTGACAGCCTGAGCAAAGAGGACGGTGAGTAGTGGCGCTGCTCAGTCTGCAGTCACACAGGACGGCACAAAAGAAGCTGTGTCCTCTCTGGAGTCACTCCAGCAATCTGAGACCTCCCCTTTCTCTGTGTGTGTTTGTGTGTCTGTGCGTTTTGTTTTTACAATAAAAACATTCAAATTGCAGTTTGGAAATTGTAGTAAAAACAAATGTTTCCGAAGATGGACATTGTCTCTTGCAACTGAACTCTTTATACAGACACACACACACACACGCATGTGTGTATGTATATTTATGTTTTTAGATAGATATGTATGTATAAGGTTATGATTGAGGCTACTCTTGATGACCGGGTGGTGGCTTTATTTGATCAAGCAAAAATTATTAGTTTAGTAGTTCTGCCTGCTCTTGCCGTTGTCAATACCCTTTTATCCATCCGTAGGCCTAGAGGATGAGGAGAACGCAAACAATGATGACATCACCTTCACGGGTCCGGCTTGGGCAGGGTCGGAGAGAGACTACACATACGACGAGGTCAATTGTAGTACACAGCAATCCATACTGGAAAACTGAGTTTCTGTTGCATGTGCTTTTGTTAATAGATGAAGCGAGAAAATAAAAGGGAAAAGTGTCAAATCCAGTGGAATAATTCAATTAATTTAAATGCTTGGGTATTCCAAAAAGTTGATCTGAGACACTTGTTTGCCAAATTTGTTCTCATATTGGTGATAATATTTTAATCCAAGGAGGAGAGACTGTAGCACAACTATCCAATCTTTTTATTTATTTATTTTCAATTATTTTTAAAAAGAATTATTATTTATACAAACAAGACTCACTTTTCAACACACTGTGTGTTCATCACTGTGTGTGGGTCCACTGTGACAAGTGTCTCAACACTTTGCCCATTTGTTTTGACAAATAAGACTTCAGTATCAGTGTAGTACAGTCACCCATCCAGTACTACACCCAAGGATCGATGCGTTAAGGGCCCCATCTTTATTTCAACATTTTATTCACTTTGTACTTGTCAACCCCTTCTCACTGTAAGGCTTAATTTGTCCGTAGCTCCTGAACCGGGTCTTCAACATCATGCGAGAGAAGAACCCAGACATGGTTGCCGGGGAGAAGAGGAAGTTTGTTATGAAGCCTCCTCAGGTGGTCCGAGTCGGCACAAAGAAAACCTCCTTTGTGAACTTCACAGACATCTGCAAGTTGTGCGTAGCATTTTTGTGTTTTTAAATATTGATTGCAATACATTTAACAAAAGTAGTTATTTTTAGTGCTTTTTTTTTTTTTGCAATTTTTCATTCTGAATTCCAGATTACATCGGCAGCCTAAACATCTGCTGGCCTTTTTATTGGCCGAGTTGGGAACAAGGTAACTAAAGTTCTTAAAAGTTAACATGGTTTGTGGCTTTGTAGGTCCCCATGGTAACCACATTATTGCATCATACTACTGGAGATGTATGCACAGTATTTATCTTGTAGACATAATGGTGTTTTAATGAGATGTGGGATGACTCTGGGATTTAATCATGGTACTAATTAAGCAGTTATGCAAATGCAGTGATCATTTTATTGTGGCATCCTAATTGCAGATTTTGGCTCACTGGAGTTTTTGTCTTCTTTCTTTCAGTGGGTCTATAGACGGAAACAACCAGCTTGTCATCAAAGGACGATTCCAACAGAAACAGATAGAGAATGTCTTGCGCAGATACATAAGTACGTGTTTGCAATACACCAAACTCCAAATAGAACTGAGCAGTGACAAAATGGTAAAAAAAAAAAAAAAAAACTTGCCATGAAGTCATGAAATAAGAAACCCGGTCAAAACTCGGTCAGAGTTATTTTTCCTGAGTTGTTTTAACACTAAATCCTATTCTTTGAACTGAGAAATCAGTGTCCTGAGCCCGTTTATTGAATTTAACACAGTCGATTCATTGTACTCATTCATTTTTCCAAACTAATAACATTTGTTACTCTGTTTAGAGTGTTATTTTGCATCCTCAATTTGACCCTGCTAACTTCATTTGTTTTAATCAAATAACTTCATAATATGTATTTGAACCCACTTCTATCTCGGGAAGTAAAATGAAACCAGATCTGTCGGCTATAATTCTTTGGACTGTGCCAAATGCAGTGTTTTAAGAGGGTGCTTAAAATCACACCATTGCTGTAAACCAGGCTGACACTTGGCTTGTAAACCCACCCTGGATGCTTATGTAACAGGGCCTATGGTCCTACCTCAGCTTTGTGTGTGTGTGTGTGTGTGTGTGTGTGTTTTCATTGTATTGCATCAAGTTGAAGCAGGATGTCTGAGTGTGTGCACTGCAAAAACTTCATTGCTTTGGTATTGCTGCTTATTATACATCATACTGATGTATAAATGACTTCATCATCCGATGGTGGGACAGGTGGTAGATGGGCCGTTCGGTAACCGGAAACTTGCAGGTTCGAGCCCCACTCTACCAGACCCCATCGAAGTGCCCTTGGGCAAGACGCTGAACCCCAAATTGCTCCTGGTGGAAGGCTTGCATGGTATCCTCCTCCACTTGTGTGTGAGTGTGTGTGTGATTGGGTGAATGCCATAAGCAGGTGGCACGTGTAGACGCAGCGGCCTCTGGCTCTCCCGACTGTGTGCATCACTGTGGGATAGCTTCAAACATAATTTTGATTGCTCCTATATGTCCAGTATATGTAGAGAAATTTTCAAAATGTAGTTAACAAACTTAACATCCCTTCTTTAAGCATGCAATTGGTTGCAATGCAGTGCAGTTGGTTATAATTTGCAGCCCTTTTAAACAAGGATTGAGCAAAGCTTTGACTTTGCCAAGTTGTAACTGTAACATCCTCTTTTGCAGAACTTGTGTGTGAGGTCCAATACACACAAAGCTAGAATAAACAGGCGAAAAAAGACTTGATGTATGACTCGCTCTTTTCCTTATGAGCAAGAACAAGAGTGCAGAGAAAGCTAAAGCAGAGACGGTTGGCTAAAGCTTTGCCTCGATCCTGTCATGGGGGAAAGTTATGATCGACCAGATGACTTTCAAATGTTTCTCATGCCATAAAAATGATCCCAGTGCAGTGATGACCTTTGTAAGACTTGCATAACCGAGGTCGTGTAACATTTCAATGTTTTAAGACGTGCAGAATTGAACTAAATTATGGTGGTAAGGGTGGTTGTTTCGAACAGTCATAAAGGGTAATATTGATGGAAGGTATTCAAAAGCCATTCTGTCCAGGAACGACTGATGAGTGCTTTGTGGCAGTGGACAGACAAGGCTGTGAATAACTCCGTGTGGATCTAATGATGAAGGATTAGCGGTAATGTTGTCTGGCCTTTTGCTAACAGTTAATTGTGTCTGTGTTTGTGTGTGCACATCTGCACGTGGCTGAATGCTAGGTTTTGCATTCATAAATGGTCATGAATTTTGTTGTAGATTTTTTTAACACTTCTTTTTTCATTCACTTTCGAGGCACTCGATACTTTCACAGAGTGTTATGTCATAAAGACCGGGCTCTGATTTGCAGCAATCGTTAAACCTTGAGCGTGGAAGTGGTCGTGCTGGGTTTCATTGGCTGTGTGAGTGGCCGTGTTGCGTCGTCCCTTTCTCACTCGACGCCCAAGAGTGACAATGGCTTGAGTGAGTGTTGAGGGAAGCTCTTTCTCTCTCTCGCTCTTTCTCTCTCTCTGTCTCTGTCTTTTAAACACATGCCTTAGAAACACTTATCATTAACATTTTTTGTGATTTTCTGCGAAGATATCTCTGAGCTCGTTGACATCAAGTATGAGCTGACGATCTTGTGGCATTTCAGGATTGTGGAGGGGCAGATACCAGTTAGTGTCACTCTTAAACATACCAGTGTGGTGAGCATCATTGGTTTACTTCAATTTGGATGTCGGGCAATGACTCGTGGCCAAGGTGCTGTCTTTTTTAAAGTTGTAATGTCTTTTGTGTATCTATGCACTTCTGTATACCTCCATACTCTGAAAAGGGTACCAAATACCCTGAACCTGTTAATTTGTACTGTTGTCCAGGCTGCTAACCAGGGGTGCGTTTCCCAAATACCGACCGAAGTTAGCATTATGCGAACGTAATGCGAAGTACTTTTGGATGAGCCCACACTTGATTTCCGCCCGTTTCCCGAACACCATCGGACGATGAAAGTTGTAACAACGTGAGGTCGGGCGTGGATGTCGTTTTAACAAAGGAGAACCCGAGCGTTCGTCCAGCCTATGCTTTTGGGAAACGCCTGCATCGTGTGCCGATGCTTTGGACTACGTTAGTTATAAACACCTGAACTTGCTTCGTCTGGACTATGGCTTTGGGAAACAGTAGCACCGTAACTCCTTCGGGCAAACCCAGGAAGTAGCTACGGAAGTTAGCAACGATGCTTTTGGGAAACGCACCCCAGTATTTATGATTTTCTGATGTAACTGTTTACATGCACAACTTCAATGACATACACAACTTGCTAACTGTGTGTGTGTGTGTGTGTGTGTGTGTGTGTGTGTTTTCACAGAGGAATATGTGACGTGCCACACGTGTCGGTCCCCAGACACCATCTTGCAGAAGGACACGCGTCTGTACTTCCTGCAGTGTGAGACGTGCCACTCCCGTTGTTCTGTGGCCAGCATCAAGACCGGCTTCCAGGCCGTCACTGGCAAACGGGCCCAACTCCGGGCCAAAGCCAACTAACGAGGCCATCCCCACCCCTCCCCTCCTCACTCGTCCCCCCTGCTGCCTCTTTTTCCCTCCATTACCTCCAGGTGTGGCGGAGAGCATGTGGCAGGGTGCTGGGCTTTTTTATGGACTGTTGGGAGATTCATTACCACTGCCTTGCCTACAATGGCAACCAACATTTCAAAAAGAAAGGAAAGAAGAACGAACGAAAGAAAGAAAGGAATCAATAAAATGCTAACCAGTTGGACATGTTCTGTTTGTGCCTGTATCTTTTTTTTTTTTTTTTTTTGTCTGCACTAGCTCTGTTTAGGTTTTTCCAACCTCGTGAAACGATTTGTTTCAGTAGCAGATAGGACGTGCATTCCTGCCCGCCATCAACCATGTGTCATGCACAAGCTGACAGAGAGGGTATGCAGTCTGTCCCTGAGTCTCGGAGAACTGTTAGTTTTAGGGCAGTGAAATGTTAGGAAAATATATGATCCTCACGGTAAATGTAGTGCTTCTTGAGGTGATCGGGGGACCCACAGTCACCACCACCGACGTTCAAAGCCTGTGCTAAGCAAGCATGGAGAATTGGTCGTTTTGGTTTGCCTGGCAAAATATCTCGGTTAGACATAGAAACGGCTTTCTGCACTTCAAGTAATCTTCAAGTAAATGCAACAAACACGTAGGCTTATGGGAAGCACAAAGAGTAAATTGTAATTTTGAAAGAAATGTTGTGTTGGACTGTGCTCTCTTGTACTTTGTTTGAACTTTCTTCACAGATAATAAAACAGACACCACAGAACTTGTCGTATAGGACAGCCTTTGGTATGCTCCCTGACCTTTGGAGCGAATTCAGTGTTGAGCAGGAGTTTCGTCTAACGAGTGTGGCGCCAGGATGACCAAAAAACGCCTCGATACAGAGCTTCGGCTAAAATAATGTGACGTATACTTCAATACACACTTCGAAGCTTCAATACAATCTGGCCATTACTACTCATTCAGTGGTCTGTTTAAAGATGCTTAGATGAGTCAATTGTCCGAATTGGCTTGGCTTGTCATGCTTATGAATGAATCAAAATATGAGTATAGGCTTGACGCCTCATCACTTAAACCTTTGTGCTCCAGTGGGTTAATGTTGGACTGGAGATATCAGATGGACATATTGTATAAGTAAAGCTAAAATGAAATGACATTATGCTCCTCATATTAAGATCCTTACATGTTAATTAGTAGCACTTTCAAACTATTGCGTACTGTAGTCAACCTTATGAATTTTTCCTACCAAAGCTGTGACCAAACCTACGGCCTTGATCAAAATATCCTTTTAGACTTAGTGTTGTCTGTAGGTTTAGTGTGTTTAAATCATGTTAAGGACTAACTCACAAATGCATCACATAAAAAAAAAAAAAAAAAAGCTTTTCAGGCTAATGTTTTGCCTCCACAGTGTGTGTACTGATCTTGCACGCAGAGGTTATTAATGTGCGTTTCGGTGGTCATTCAAGGCAGGCCTGTCTGACAGGTCTCTGCTCAGCATCACTGCGCACTCACAGTTGAAGTTGTGATGAATAATGGCCCTGCTTTTTGGCTTGGCCTGCCTTTGGCTTGTGTGAGCAGCAAGCAGTCCAACACCCAGGCCTGTTTCCGTGTACCAGAAGCTGAGGCAGAGCGTGTGGTACCAAAACAATTGTGGCCGATACGTTCGGCGTGCAGCTGTGCTTTATTTTGGAGAAAAGAGCTGTTAAAACCTCTAACACAATCCGCTCCCCCAACGATTGCCACCCCCTGACCCTAAACTGGGAAAATTTCCTGGTGTGTTGTAAGTATGCAATTACTTCACAGATGAATGACTCCATGCTCCCAATACCACATGTCGCACAGGATGCTAAGACGTTTACGCTTTTGGACCAATCGCCAGGGGAGATGGAAACAAATGACTTGCAGTCGGAGAGCTTTGGTATGCATCAGTGGTGTTGCTGAGAGATGTTTGAGTAAGCCTACCAGGTGCAGGTCACGATGTCCTTACATGACCTTAGGTTGGATAACAGTGAGAGTGTGGGACTCGGTGATAAATGGTAAACTGGAGCTCGCCGGAGAGTGCTTTTAGGAACAAAACTTTAAAAGTATTTTTTTGTGTGTTTGTCTTTGGTACGGACCAGACACAGATTAGTGGTGCGTTCCAGACAGAAAATAAATTTTAACAATGCGTAAGGCAGAATGAATCTTGCGTCTCAGAATGTACAGTTGCAAATGTGGGATGGTGCAAATTTAACTGGCCTCTTGACAGTGATATTCCTGTTTCAAGGTATCCTCAGACGTATCTGACGGCTTTCTTTCTCCTTGCCATCTTTCCGTGACTCATGTCATGGAAACACAGTTGTGACGCACCTCTTGGCTCACCAAGAATCTGACTCCTGTAAATTCATGACACAGTAAAGGCATGTAAGAAGGGTGCTGATGTCTTCAGGTGCTGAAAGGTGAAGTTGTAAAAGTTACTGACAGCTGGGGAAGCTCCCTTGATTTCCAAAAGGTAGGATCACACGTCTAGGATCTTTTATGAAATTATAAAGTTTTCTTTTATCATACAGGAAGTGTGGATTCAGTAACAGTGCAACAGTGATGCTCACAAATCCTGGGCTGATTTCTGCTCATTGTTCAGATGCTACTTAGTGCTGGTTTTGATTGAGGCAGGCGGGGGGCCTTGGCAATGCTTTTGTGCCTTGTGTGTGTGTGCTTGGAGAAGTACATGCATGCACATGTTTGTGTTTGTGTCTGCCAGGGTTATTTTTATGCCAGAAAGATAAAAAGAGAAAGAAAGAGAAAAATAAATAAATAAATGAAATTTCTGTACCACTGCATGGGAGCACCTATTTACAGTAAGAAAGCCACCTGAAGGATTTAAGCTTACACCCCTCTCCACCCCCACCCTCCCCAAACACATACATGCACACACACACACACACACATGTAACACACAACACAATCAGACAGGCTGCTCACAAGATATCATCATTTATTTACATCTGTAAAGATCTCTTGCAGTCTTGAAAGTGCAAGCCGAGGAGTCTGCACAAGTAATTAAAAATAACCATCGTCATCTATTTAGATCTGCATACAAATAAAACAACAGATACGGGAAAACACAAAAAAAGAAAAGAAAAGAGATGGTGGGAGCGGGAGAGGAGAGACATAACAGTACAAAATGTCAGTCCTCACAGGTACATTTTGCAAAAAAGTTATAAACTTTGAAAAACACTTGTGGGCGTAGTGTGTGTGTGTATGTGTGTTGTGCCTGTAGAATTCTTACACCACAGGCAGCACATATATGAAGGCAACCCCCCTCCCCCACCCCTACCACCACCCACCTCCCAACTACGGTTCACTTGTTTTTACCTGTGTGATGTCAGGGTAATTATTTGCTCTCTGCCCAACCCCAACCCCCGTCCCCCCCACACCCCCCTTTCCACCACAGTCATGGGTGGTCTGCTTGTCTGTCTATCTGTCTGTTGGTCTGTCTGTCTGATGGCTAATGTTGAATTTGACGGCACCCCTTTGGTCTGGATGTTCTCCTGCAGAGTTTGTGGTACTAGAAGGGTTTCCAGCCGTCTGTCTCGTCCAGGTCCCCTGCCGTCTGAAGAGGGGAGAGAAACAGCATTAAGACATGAAAACAACTGGAGATGTGTGAAGGCAATGGGAGACTCTCTTGTGGAAAGGTTTTTAAATTATTTTTCCCCCAAGAGAAAATATACACATGCACCGGACAACTGTCAACTGTCTCCACATGTGGTTTTGTTTCCAGTTGATCAATTATAAAAGAGAATGACTAAAATTTATTTTTAACCATTTCTCTCAGGGTAAATCAAAAGAAAAAATACAAAAAAACCCAACCCAGTCACACTTTCAGACTTAAATCTTCAACTCTTTCAATGTGCAATGGATGGACATGAAAGATTGTGATTAAAAGCATATGTCAAATTGCACCAACAGAATGATAGCCTGACAGTTTGGGAAGACTGCCATGAATTGTGGGCAGCATCTGTGCACTCTGGATTGTCATACAAAAACCATAGAGGTAGCCCTACTCCTCTGCATTTCAGTACATCCAGCATACACACACGTGTATGTGTGTGTGTGTGTGTGCGCTCAGATATGCACACAACACTGACAGACTGAATAGTGTGCACACTTAGATATGCACGCACACACACATACACACACACACACAGGATTCCATGATTTATTTGCTGCTGTCCAGACTCTGAGTAAATCGTTATTGTAATGTGAGCCAAAAAATATTAAAATATAGATATTATATATATATATATATATATATATATATATATATATATATAACCTTTCATTACAGCATTGATAACACTAAACAGTAGTCTTTAGATGCTACCAAAAGCATTAACTTTAAACACTGGATAGTTGTGCGGGGAGAAGGATAGCGGCTACGTTGCTAAACTGACGATCTGTGACCCCAGTTCAATTCCCAAAACACAGTCTGTGTCATCTTGAATAATAGTGTCTTCTAAACACCAGTTAGTTCTTCTTCACTGGCATGCATTGTCTCTGTACAGTGTACTCATCTCTATCAAATAGAATGCAAACTATGCAACAGATCAACATCAATTTCTACATCCTACTTATAAATCAGAGCTATTCTCAATTGTTATGCTCAGTAAGGGAAAGGAGTCGATTCCTTTTTGGGGACTATTACGTGCAGATCCAAATCCCTTCTAATTTTTTCTATCAATAGGACTTGGGATAGTTCTAAAATAAAATTTAGGTTTAGATATTTTGTTTATAAATGAATGTGTTTATACATGTGGTTATTTTCTTTAACTACATTTACACATTTGCAGAAAAATAATCTTCACAATCTTTACATGACATTTCCCAGAGTACATTTCCTTCATGTATTTAATATAGTTTCTCCCTAGCCAGGCTAGTGCGGCTAGGCTAATGTTTCCTCTGAATTTCTCATTTAACTCCAGTACTGGTCAGGGTTTGTAGGCTTATGTTTCCACCGTTTCTGAGCTATGCTGAGCTATACCATTCAGAGACATGACATTGAAAGCGAACTCAAATGGTGTGTTCCAGTGCATAACTTGACATGACGGAATGAAAAAAATGTTTGGCTGAAGCAGAACATATCTGCAGATCTTGAAGGCAAACCTGTAAGTAATGGGTACGTTTTAGCTGCTTTGCGCAAAGTGAAATGATATGAAAAAGTTAGGCTAATTTTCTCCATAGCTCAATGAAGAAAGAAAAGGGTGAGTGTCCTGGGGCCTCATTTATAAAGCCCTTTACACAAGAAAAAGTTGCGTGAAGCAGGGTAAAATTTGCGGTCGCAACATTTCTCGCAAAAGTTGGGATTTACAAACATTTTCCATGCACAAAAAAGTTCCCAGGTTTCCGCAATCTTTTGACCACACGTGTAATCTTGCGTAACGCTCCCGCAAAGTTTTCTTGACTAGCACCCTATAGGACTCTGTTCTAGACTGTGTTTTAGTGACCTCCAATGGTAAAATAAAATATCACATTGGAAAAGTAGCCGGATGCACAGCGCAGAGGCTGCATGTGAGCACTTTAAAATGTAAAGTAGTATTCGTAACATGCCTAATAAGAGAAATATGCAACAAATTCTATATTCATAGTAAGTGCTTGGTTCTTGGCGCTGAACTTACTTTGTTGACATTGACAACTAAATTTAGTGAAGATGTTCTACCTCTGTTAGGAGGTTGGTCTCGCATTTCCTGAATCGTGTTTTGTTTTCACATTTACCGTGTCATGATTGGCTATCAAAGGCACCTTTAGAAGTTATCACATTCATTGAGTGATTAATATGGACCTTATTGGGTAAAATATGGGACGACCTTGGGAGGAGAATGAGGTGCGCAACGTATAAGGTAACGCAAATCTGTATTTATAACGAGAAAAGTGTGTACATGTTTGGGCCGCAAGGTTTTATAAATCATTTTTGTTTTTTTTGCATACAAAAATTCTGACATTGAGTCAGAATTCAGTTTGCCAGCATTAAAAGATCCCAGCAGGCAGACAAAGCCGAGGGAGGCCTGTCGCAGAGCTAGGCCTTGCCTGATATGGGCCCAATAGTTGAACAATCAAAGAGGTTGTGTATTTTTGCGATAACAATCTTATCTCTTAACAAAAATAACCAAACAAAAACTTGTAAAAAAAACACTTTTTTTCTGTCTTTCAGCAATGGAGGGACTTGAGGGATCCGAGTGCCTATCTCCATTTGGTGCGGTCAGGGTGATTAGCCATGCCAAGTGGCTGCAATAACACCGGTCAGTTCCACAAACACCGCACGGGATTAGCGAGGAATGAGAAACAGACTCTGTGACACTGAGTGCTTGTTTGTGCTGAGTGCTGTCTTGAGAGAGCCCCCCGCTTTAGCCCAGTGGTCCTGGTGGGCTCGCGGCCGGCTAAAGCAGAGCCTCCGAGTCTTTAACACAGATTAAGCACTAATCTCCCTCGTTTTTGACCATTTTCATAAACTTTCGGCGTGACGGTCAGATTTGACACAGTCCGATTTTTTTTCACAAGTGCCTTAAGAAGTTCAAATGCAGAGAAGATGAGAGAGAGAATGAGGATAGATAAGCAGAGATGTCCCAGAGCCAATCAGATGAGGCCGTTTCATGCACTCTCTCTCCGACTAAATCCCGGAGACAGATGATATCTGTATTATACTTTTGATACAATTGATTTACTTTTTATCTTAGACCTGTGTTTCATCTCATCCAAGGAATTGCAAGTGTATGAAATCTTGGATAAAATGATAAAAAAAAACACAGTAATCCAACTCATTAATCTGCCATGGTTACAGCCATGTGCTGTATTAATTTCACTGCTCCTAAGTTCTAAAATGTTAATGCAGAAGTTTAGAGGGACTTCTGGATGTTGATGTTTGATCCATTAGATTCTTGGAATGTCTGTCTCCCCCAAAAGCCTTCAGACAACTGGAAAACACACACGCACATGTCATGCTGGCTAATACTGATGTGGAAACTCGCCTTTTATTGCAGGATGGCCTCCATTTCTGATAAATGGTTGTTTTCCTGTGGGCAGACAGAAATGTAGTTCTTAGCACGAGACAGAGTTCACAGTATTTTAGCGCTGCAAGCCGTCTCTTATTCATCTCCTCCTGCCAACTGACTGACTGCAGCGCACTCCAGGTTGGGTTCCTCACCATGTCGTCGTCGTCATCGTCACAGTCGTCCTGGGTGCCCTCCTCCTCCTCCCCCTCCTCCACCTCGCTGGCCTGGTGGTCGTCCGCCAGCTCCTCCACTTCTGACCCCGAGTCGTCCTGGGAGACCTCACTCTTGCAGTCCTCCTTCCTCAGTTCTACACACATGCACACACACACACACACACACACACACACACACACACACACACAGCAGTCACAAAGTGCATAGTTGCTTGTTTGCTTGCTTGCTTTGATATATAATATAGTCAGCTGGAACAAGCTGCCGTTTTGAATATGAATGAATATGTTCCTTAAAGGGGAGCTAGATATAATTTCAAGCTTCAAGTACATTCATTTAGTTAAAAAAATGACAGAAACACTTATGATAAAAACAGGCCAGATTGCTCTTTTCTAAATGGATTGTCATAATTTTTGTACAGAAGTCCTCTAACAACAGCATGTAGGCTGAAATGTGCCTTAGCTCTCCTTTAATGCATGACTTATCCCACTGGCTGAAACACAAAAACTAACAAATCAACAAAACAAGCTGTTTTGATAATGTCCAAACTTTTCTTAAATGCCACTGAATTTGTCCAGCATTTTAAGGTTATTCACAGGGTAGAAATATTGTACAATTGTCAAATGGGGCCTTTAAATCTTAGCTTCAGGCTCGTCAGGCATAAAGACAAACAGACTGCAGAGAAAATGCCCCCAACATCCCTCTATTGCACCTGTATGAAGGGTTTCCAAGGTATCAGGGCTTTTGCTTCAGCCTCTGGTTTCTTTCATCCCTGGGTCTAATAGAGTACTGTGGTGTGTGGACAACAAGAAGCCATAAACTCACGCAGAAAAGGAGGCTTTTCACCAGTGTGTAGGTTAGCTGGTTAGCTGTTTTGGGGTTTGTTGAAGGTTACATTAAAGATCGAAGCATCAACTTTGTTACCTCTGAGGCTTTTTTTGTATAACCACAACTGCAGCAAACACTACAGGGAAGGAAAGGATATCAATGGATGCAATAGTAACAGGGGTGCCATTAAACAGATAAAAGCTATGATGACACCAAAGATTCCACTACAAGACATCTTTTTTGTGCAAGATCATATGATTATATTTCTTCTGTCTACAATGGATCATTCAGTTTGTTTTTGACAATGATTGGTTGGATCTCGTTCAATGCCATTGCAGCCTTCCTGATCGATCTCAGCTGAGACATCATTTAGTTCTATATGGCTACTCCACTCAAACATTATGTTGGCTGCATCTGTGCGTTACTTGGCAACTATTCATCTAAAGGAAATATATTTCCTGGCAAAAGGATTGATGTTTAGGAATAAATCGCTACCTTTGTTGTTTCCGTGATTTTGTTGAATGAAACTAAGTTCAGTATGTGCGGTAACCGTTATACAAAAACAATAACCCCCTAGAGTCCGTTCTGAAGTGTGAGTATCACACAGATGAGGGGGTTTAACATCTCCCAACTTCGCTCTGCTCGTTTTTTGCCTAAAACACTCCTCTGCTGTGCTATATTCACAGTGTCTAATGTCCCCTTAGGGATTATTGCGTGATTAGGCCCCAAACTATTTTATTACCATTGGACCAGACCCGACCAGAGTGGAGTTTCAGGTCAATAGCATACGACACCTGTGAGCCTTTATGGCAAGCACTTAAATACTACATGTATACCTACACGTAACGGATGTCAGCAGACCTAGTTGTGTGTGCAGGAAACATTTCTAGAATCTGCTACTGTGGGCAGTTGACTAGCAGCCTGGGCATTTAGGCTGACTGGCTGCTGCACTTGACTCCCGAAATGATGGTGCTTTGAGGATGCAGGTTCTAATCCCAGGCTGGACAGTGCGGGATGATCTCAGTTGCATATTTCCACAAATTCCAATCATACTCAATATCCAAGCTCTGTCAGATCTAGCTAGAAGAACAATAATGTCACTAGATCAATAACATTTAACCTTTTTCCTTGTTGGGCTTATTCCACGTGCAAAATGTTAATAAATATGTTCATTAATGATTAACTAATGAGAGATAATAACCAACAAATGATTAACTAAGTATTAACTAAGACTTAATAACCAATGCTTAATAGGGAGTAGTTATTGTGGCCTTGCCATGTGCCAGGGCCTTTTCCACTCTGATGTCAGAGATACAGGGAGGGGCTATTCAGATTCAGTGTATGTGGATCAGGAAAACACTATACTCAAAGTCACCAAGAATACCGTTGCTAAGTTACATCCCGGGTTCAAAGGGGTGAACTGTAGTGGACCTGCTCAAGTTGTGTGCTTTCGAAACTGTGTTGTTATGTAATATACAGTATGGAAGCAGGGGGGCTACCGGGATACATTCCAGTCTCCATCACGTTATGTTGCCAAGGACACCGTTGCCAAGTACCCCTTCAGGTTCAAAGCGTGAACTGTCAAATAATGGTGATACCCGGCTGATGACCTTGCAGCAGTGTGTGCAACATGATCAGTAGGTTTCGGAAGACTGTCAAACAGCAATGTCTTAGCAGGCGCTAATCTATGTGCATTATATGATATAGTAGCTTTTTGGGTTTTAACATCTGTTAAAAATATATGTGCAGATTTTTTGTTTTAAATTATTTGCTGGACACTGTTCTGCTGCACATGGAGTAACGTCAAGTGTTTGGAAGCGACAAAGCTAATGACTGCATTTTCCTGTCGGTGGATTAGCTGTGAAAGGTGGAGTGAGGCCAGACAGGTCTCTCTGTGGGATATTCAACCCCCATGACAACAAAAACAGCATTAATCTGCATTAGTCACACGAATGTTTGCAAGTAGGGACGGTCACAAATGTCCACATTTCTTGTTTTGAAATTTCTTTAAAAAACAGTCGACGGTTGCAGCAGGAGTGCTTAGTGAAACTCACACACACACACACACACACACACACACATACACACACATGTCTGTGTGAGTGTGTCATTCATCATTCATTGTTCAGATCTTCCTATTTAACTTTTCCCATTAGAGTCCCCCGACAAGTAATCAATTTTTGACAGTTCCTAACAACTAAACAGGGAGATGTACTTGGCAGTAAAAGAGCTCTGCTTCATTAAAAAACACACAAAAATCTGCGTAAAATAAAGAGGGGAAAAAAACATTGTTTGCTTTCACCTCAAGGGACATAATCAGCATCCACATTAATGAATTTGACAGCTGCCGTTCTCTTACCATGGTCTCTGGGCCTAATGCTGTAAACACTGCTTGAGTAATGGCATCCTTTCATCCTTTCAGGTGTGTTATCATTTCTTCGATCCACATCGAATTCTCAATGAACCACCCACCCACCTCCCGACCCCCCACCCTTCATGGAGTACACAGTGAATGAGTTTTTATGCAGATTTTACTACGATAACTGGGTGATGAGAAGATGCCATTTCACCTAAAGTGGTTAAACTGGTGAAGCTCAAATCGCACAAAAAACGAATTCCACAAAACAAATGTGACAATTCTCTGCACATCTCCACGGAGACGCATTGCTCAATGGCATTCGCTGCTCCTCCTGCTTACGCTCTCCGCCCCGGGAAGCACACCGCGGGGACCGATCGCGCCGAGCAGGGGAGAAACCAGTCTCCCGCGCCGCCAAGCCAAATTACTGAAACCTGGAACATGTGTAAGAGCAGTTCACAAATCACGGCTGGCCTTGGATGGCCTTGGCCGGGGATGGATCCCGTGTGAGCCTGGGTGACGTGGAAGACGTGCGGCTATATGAAATGCAAATATTTGTGTTCCTTCACCTTTTTTTTTTTAGCTTGCGCGTCTGAACACTTAGCCTGCTGGGCCTGTACTAGAATCTATGAGTGAAGTGTCATCAAGATGTCTACTTCTGAGTGTGTGTAAGAAAGATGGAGTGAGAAAGAGACAAAGAGAGAGATTGAGATACATAGAGAGAGAGAGACAGAGTTCAACAAGTTCATAGAGCATATGCACAATATTCCATATTACAGTTTACTCAGTCGCTTTGACGCTTTCCTCACATCACAGTCACATGACAGTCTATCCTCTCAGTGTCTTCCAATGCAAAAAAAGGTCAGAAATCAGTGACATTACCTAAAAATGCTCAAGACAGCACTACACACTACTTGTACAGCCATTTGAAATCAGCAGTAAAGTTAGACATTGTTGTAGTTAGGGGAGTAAATGAGTACAAGACACTAAATATGTATGTTTCACTTTTTTACTGTATAGGCTGTTTGTAATTCTACAGCATTGTGCAAAACAAAAAAATCATTAGAGTCACTTATTTAGAATAAACATAAGAAACACCTTTCTGGTAGAGCTGTGCACAAATGTGAACAATATACAGTAACAGTACATGTTGTAGCTGAACATATGTAAATAATTCTGGCACATCCAGACTTTCCCGTTCTTTCTGGCCACATATTTTCATCTACAGTACATCACGAATATCATCCCTTACAATGCAGCAAGGAAAGTATCTCCAGGAGACATTTCCAGGAAAAAATGATAACAAAGGTATACGATCTGATAACTAATTCAACAATTTTGCAAGCAATGAGATGAAGATTATTAGTTGTCAAGGAAGGAGTAAGGAGAAATTGCTATCGCAAATGACTACATGTTGTCAAACTAATAGTTATGAAAATGTTCATTCCGTTCTGAGAAAAGCACAAAAGCAACTTAGAAAAACTGTAATCATGCACATACTCATGTAACAATGGTGTGATGCAAACACATTTCTAGATGGTGTGCATCTGCTTGGTTTTTTTATCACCTTTCTAGATGGTGTGTATCTGCGTGGTTTGACATATCCACAGGTAGGATGTTTGCCCTGTGACCATCAACAGCTCTGTGTGCTGCCCTAGTTACCCGAAGTATCTATCTTCTTCCTCTGAGCATAGCTACTTGTAGGCCTGTGAACTCGTATCAGATCTATACGAACTGGTCCAGAGAAGCCAAAAAGGATTCAGCACTCGGATTCGGCACTCATGATATGTTATTGAGCCGCATACTACTAGGTGTACCTCTATACATTCTTTCCTACATGGACACGCTAACCCTTTCACCATTTTGTCCACAACGAATGTACTGCTGACTACGTAGGTTTAAACTAGTCAGACTTTAGGTTTAGAGTCTGCTAGCTGCTGAGACCACCAGCGTCAGGCCTGTGTGGTCTACATTGACAGGGCCATGCTTGCTGTATGGAGAGAAGTAAGGAGAGAGCTGGCCTGCCCTGTCGGACTCTTGCTTTTGGTACATTAGAGCTTACTCTGGGAGACTGAGCCCTCTGCTGGGCACATGGGCTAGAAAAGGTGGGGAGGACAGACAGGAAAGCTTAGAGGTGCACAGTTAGATAGGCAGGTATAGGTAGTTAGGTAGATCATTGTGTGTCTCTCTTTGTGTTTGAGAGAGAGAGTCTGAGTGTTTGTGTGTCAAGAGAAAGTCACAAAGTGTGTGTGTGCTACTGTACCTGTGTGTGTATATTTGTCGTCTGTGATTTCCTCCAGTCGGCCGAGCAGAGCATCAATGTTGGACTTGATCTGTGTGAGCTCAGTCTTTATGGCCTGCAGCTCATTGGATTTCACTGCTGGTTCACCCAGAGAGAGAGAGATAGAGAGAAAGAGAGGGACAGACTAATCGATTAATTTCGGTGTAACCCTTAATTGAGAGTGCCATTCGCATTACTGTTAACTAATATCAAGACTACTTTACCATGTTTGTTCACAATTGCTCAGCCATTTTACTTTAGGCGTGTGTTTTACTTCCTTCGTAGAAATATTTAAATTACTAGAGACTGGAGAGAAGTTGTTGCTTCCCCATGTCCCATTATTTCAGTGGAGCACCTTGAGACAATGTTAATAGTGTTGTGCTGGGAGGACAGGGAGTTACAATTGAATTATATTGAGTATATGACAACCCCGTTACATAGGGCATTGAACTGCCTACAAGAGCAATCGATCAAAATGCAGTCATGTGAATCAGCAGTTGAAAAAGACTCCGACTGACTAGGAAATGATCAATAGCCGGGAGAATTGGAGGTGAGACGGGGAGAAAGGGGAGGATAGAGGAGGTGGAGAAAAGAGGGGATGAGAAGAGTGCGTATGCCTCTGTTTAATGAGGAAGAGAACAGAAGATTAAACAAAGATGTATTTTGTGTGATGGAGATATAAGGAAAAGATAGAAATGAAAGGAGAGAAGGAGGAACAATGACATCTACATGATCCTACGCAGTTGGGTTAGTCCCTTGAGCTGTGGGCCTGTCCAAAGTTTCTTCTTGAACCACAACAAGATGTAAAATAATAGGGAGGTTTTCCTTGCCCCTGTTGCTCATTGGTGCTCTTTGCTGTGAGGCACTGTGAGACATGACTTTTGTATAATTCATTGTACAAATAAAATAAAATTGAACTGAATTTTTAGTTAGTTGGTTAGTTAGTTTATTCATCGTCCCCTTATTTTTTCAGTTTCCATAAAGTACATTCCATAGCACACGTGTGATGGCTGTCTCAGTCAGAGTAAAAAAAAATCATATTTACATGACACATGTAGATACAGAGACATGCATCCTAGAGCCACATATACATCTTTGATGAAGAAAAGCACAACAGAGAAAAGCGAATGAAGGGTCAATGCAGATGTAGAATGCAGGCAGACTTACGTCTCTGTTTAATGGAGGTTCCTGGCAGCACGGAGGAGCGGGCCAAGAGTTTGACGGGCAGAGCCTTGACCCTGCGCACCAGCGGCATGGCCACGCGGGGGCGCTTGGCCGGCACCACTCTGGGCACGGGGGACACTCGACCTCGATAGTCAAACAGCCTGCAGGGGACGGACAGAGGTTGGAGGCCCCTGTGTTTAAATATGGACTAATAGCACCTGTGGATATGCTATTGGACCGAGAGGATGTCCACAGCTAACAAGTTTACTAGGCACATCATGAAAAGAATAGACAGACAACACACACACACACGCTTTCTCTCACAGATCACATACTTTCTTTCTGTCTCTCTCTATCACACACACCCAAACACACTTTTTTTTATCAAATCACACTTTCTTTCTATCTCTATCTATCACACACACACACACACACACACACACACACACACACACACACACAC